>CP092087.1:39085286-39185286 GCA_029203775.1 Neoneuromus ignobilis
ATATATATATATATATATATATATATATATATATGTATATCATTAATTCAAATTTGTCTTATAAAGTTTTATGTATACATTAATATTAATGTATGTAAAATACACATATAAAATATTATATTCATTTTAGAATCAAAGTTTAAACATTATACATAAATAAAAATTCTAGATTATTCTTTAAAGAATAAGAAAAAAAGTAATAAATTTTGAATTATTTCAGAACCGTTTGGCTTATATCAATCTATTATTAATCAATATTAGTATATTTAATGAAATGTCTATTTTAGAATTCAATTTAATTATTTAAAGATAACCATTCTATTAAAGGAAAACAATATATAAGTCAATAGTAAAGTACAATTTTTTACATATTCGTGATAAAATCAAATGATACGAAGTTTATTTTTTGATTATACATAAATAATATCGACTTATTTAATTGAGATTAACTTTATTTAAATGTTTCTAAAATTTATCGTTGGTAATTTGCAATAAATTGTAATTAGGTCAGTTATTTTGGAACTGTTTATGTATAAAAATATATAACTGAATAGAGTAATAGATATGTCCTTGCTAAAACAAGTTTTTGTCTGAACACAGGAAAAGCAATTAAGTTAACCTATATATGGATTTTTTTTAACTTGACGTCAATTTCTGACCTATTACATTTCTGACCTTATATCGGATTCATTTTAGATAGTTTTTGTAGTGATTTAAAATTAATGATCTATGAAATATTGATAGAAAGATAGACATTATTTAAATAACGTCAGGTATTATTATTTTTAAATTAATAGTTAAAAATAACAAAATGGTTATATGACGTGTATATACATATATATATATATATATATATATATATATATATATATATATATATATATATATATTATATATATATACACACATATAAACACAGTAAAAATAATTTATAGTTTGATATCTGAAGGTAAATGATGCTTATACAATTAAATATTTATAATAATTTATTTTTACTTCTATAGTGATGTTTCTATAACAAAAATATTTTTGTTTAGATGTTATTACGATTTTTTTGCATCTGATTTTATGGAATTATTCTCATTTGGAAAATTTTATACACACACACACACACACACACATATATATATATATATATATATATATATATATATATATATATATACATAGTGTATTTAACGAACGTAAATTTGATTGTATTTATTATGACAAATATTTTTAATATTTTATAATATTATACATTGTCTTTATACTCTATAAATTTAAAAAAATAATGCTTTATTACTTCTTGATGAAAACCGTTAGTAGTTATTTTGTACTCTAGTAATGAATATTAAAAAATATTTAATATTTTCTAATCGGATAAAGTCGTTTTTATAAAAATAAGAATGTGTGCTAGTTAGTTTTACTATACAATCGTATTCATATCTGTTGTTGATATTAATTAAATATAAACTGTTAAAAGCTTATTAATTATGAGTGTATAGATTTCATAACTATTAGAAATATAAATGTTTTTTTTATTATTTTTATTACTATTAACACATATTAATGAAAAGTTTATATTTAACTCGGTAAAAAATATACATAAAAAGATTGATTTTGTTCGTAATTAATTTTTATAATAAGAGATTTTAAAAAAAAACTTCTGTTATCAAAAATTAAATTTATAAAAAAATCCATTTTTTTACATTTTTATTAATAAGTATATGATTAACTTAGTATAGAAGTACACGAAATTGACTGATAATAATGTATAATTGTTATAGAACATTTAATAATTATTTAAATGTTTTATAATAGAATATAAGTTAACTAAAATATAGTTTGAGGAATGAAAAATGAGCAATAATTTAAATATAAAATAATTTTGAAGGTAAAATAATAATTAATTGAATTTCTGAGATTTGTTATTAAAACTTACTGTGATTTGTATTAAAACTTAATACAATGAATATTAGTGATTATAATCAAATTATTGTTTTTAATTCAAAAAGGAAACATAATATTATATAAATACATAATCTAGATTAATAGTTTGGGTTGAAATTATCAATCTAAATTAATAACAGTAAACTGGAAACGTTCGGATGACACAAAATTAGGTCAATTAGAAAACGTACCTACTAGTATATATAATAATGTTATTGTCTTAATTAATACTGTTTTTATAATGGAGAAATAAATTTTAGAAATTAATAACATAATATTTAAAATTATACTTTTTCAAATGTACAACTATGCATTTTTTTATTTTTTAATTTTAGATATAAATGAAGAATTTTAAAAATAATATTACAAGAAATAAACTTCAAAGTATAGCCAATAATATGAAATACATTCATAGTGAAGTGTATTTATGCTCATAAATAAAAAAAGTATATAATTTTTCATTAAAAAATATTGATTGTTTATTTTCCTCTGTTTCTGAAGTTGCCTTGCTAATATTTTTTATAAAATTTATCACATACTTTGCCGTCTGTTAAAATGAATACATGTGTCATTTCTTTTATATCACTGATTAGACAAATATAATTGCTATTAAATACTTTCTAAGTTGTTTCGTTATTGAGGAAGTTACTTTTTATGCACTATAAAAATATTTTAATCGATGATTATTGAATTAATTCTGATAAACAATCTATTTAAGTAGCTACTTGAATAAAGTAATACAAGGAAATGAGCTTTAATATCTACCGAAAGAAGGTTATTTATTGAGATAACTCTATATCATAGTTTGTCTGAAAAAAATAAGACACTAATAAAACTGTTTTTATTTTAGATTAAATTCTCTGAATTTGTCATTTTGAATTATTAATTAATTTATGCTGTGCTCTCTTACTGAATGAAATTTTTTACAATCTAATGAATATAAAAATGCACATTCACAATTCATGAATAGAAAAAATAATAAATTTATATATTTCCTTATAGAACTTAAGATATTTTGGAATAAAATAGTTTATTCAGCGTGGAATGTTATTTTTTAAATATTTTCTCTGATAAAAATATCCAATTAATTAATATATCTGAGATATTTGAAAAAAATGCATATCTGAAAATTCTCAACTATATTATTTAAAAAAAAATTTCTTGTATTTTTAACATCTGTTTGTAGTTCTATATTATGCAACAAGAAAAATATGATGAACCCTTTATTGAGTTTTACATAAAAAATATATAATTTATATTATAATTCATCAGATAAAAAAAATAATTTTAAGTAGCATATTTTTTAATTAACGATTAAAAATGTTCAACAAGGCAGAATAAATATGATTGTTTAATGATATACGCCAACATACTTTAACTCCCCCATAATCTCTATAAATTTTGTAAGACATCTGTAGGATTTTTCAAACACAGGATACAGATGAGACAAATTTTTAATGAACGAATAATTTTATGTACTATGTTTCGAAGAGAGCGTAATACAGAATATAATAGTATTATATTTCTGATTAGATTCAAATTTTTTGTTTTATATATTCATTATTATCAAACATATTATTAGGATAAGTTACAGCTTATGCCTAATTAAGTTAAATCAATGAAAAAAGTAAATGTAATTAAGTTGCGAGGACTGAATATTTCTTAATTACATTTCCGACAACACGTCTTTAATTGTCACTATTTATAAACTTCTTTAAATTCTGTCCATTTAAAATAACTAATTGATATATTTGTCAGATATACTTAATAGTTCTATATACTCTAATAATATCAAATAAATGTTTTGAATACTATTTAATGTTATTGAATAAAATAATATTATTAATTTCTATTATATATATAAATACGCAAATAGATAAATAAATTATAGTTTTACCCAATATATAACACTTAGCGTGTACATGCATAACTTATTACGTATTTGTTTTTAGCGAAAACTGATTAATGGCAAACAAATTTCAAAATTAAACACTGAAATTTCTCGACAATCATAAATCACTATATAAACACATACAACATCCAACTGAACCACTTGAAAACGGCACTTATATTAGAACCAATAATAGGTAGGCGTGAATCTGACCGCAGAGGACACAACTACCAGTATTAGGAGTTCTGCACAAGCCCAAACACAATATTAACAATTATTAGGTGTCGATTGTTGACGCGTATCCAATGACAGGCACTTATACACTGACAATCGAATGCACACGCACGCTTGTGATAGTCGAGTGTATGTTTCTTTCATTTCAAAGAACCAATCGTCGAGACATCCGCGCCTCAATGTTGACTTCATAATGTATAAGCAGCAAGGTCGGGTCAAATACAACCGCAACTCGGTTTTAAGAATAATTATACGAATACGAATCCTGGTACCTTTATTGCAGTAGGCATAACTAAGCAAATTAGAATATAACTCTATGCAAATATGTACATGTGCACATATTTATATACAATGATTAGATTACTACATCATATATATATATATATATATATATATATATATATATATATATAAATGTATTTTAGTAATTTAAAAAGATACAATTAAAAAAAATATTTGATTTAGTGACCTGTTTAGATAAGGGTTTTGAGTATAAAGATATTACGATTTTTTGGTAGAAATAAAAATCTCGTAACATTTTGTATACTTTATTTTGTCGAAGAGTAAATAGGGGCCGAGCGGGGTGGGGTGAAAAAAACAGATATTGAAAAAGATACTTGTTAATTTTTGCATTTTTTCCTAGGTGAAAAACTGATGGCAAACCAAGATAAGAAGACTACAGAAATATAATAAGATATATAACGGTTATTAGTCCGGGACTTAGTCCTCAGGAACGTTAAAAATAAGAAAACCACATACCATACAGAGAATAGACAAACATCAAAAGCTTTAAAAAAAATACGTTTGGGAGTGTTTTTGCAAATGAAGTTTTGGCTGCCTCTATCTATTTATTGAAAATGTCAAAGTAGAAAAAATGCGAAAAATCTGCAAAAAATATTTATTGAACGTTGGTGTAATACACACAAAGTTGCCTGAAAATTTCAAGAGGGTAATGATCCAAAATATCTTAGCCACTTTACATGCAGTGGAAAGATGGAAATGGTGTAACAACGATAAAGTGTTTTGCGAGCTAGTCGAATGAGAATCCTATAGAGAACATTTAGTTTCATGAACTTTAAACTCATGGGAAAACGTGTTATCACTTTGAAGCAGCTCAGCTAGCAGATTCGTAAGATGTAGTGCTTTCTATCTTATGAATATGCGGACAACCTAGTTGAAAGCTTTCCTAGATCATCCCCTAGAAAGATGGAAGGTTAATGACAATGGTAATGACTGAATTAAGTATTAATTAGTAATGGTAATTATTCTAAATACACACTTTAATTTCTATATTTTACGTTTTTTTGATATTATCGTCACTTTGTTTAATTTATTATTTAGTTAATTGGAAATAAAAAACAGATTAAACAACATTAATTATTATTTATTATAATATATTGACTACAAGGACAGAAAACTATATTGGTAATTTTTTTCAAAAAAATGTATACTATAAATATGAGAATTAAATTAAATTCAATATATTTGTTTGCTGTAATAATATTCTTGTTGACATAAAATAATCAATTACTTTTATATATTGGGTCATTTAAATGCGATGCATTGATTTGTGTTTTATTAAAAAGAAACAAAAGAAACTATTCACATGTTTCCTTATACACATGTTTCTTTTAATAAAACACAAATTTAAGCGTCACATTTGGATGACCTATATATAAATATATATATATATATATATATATATATATATATATATATATATATATATATATATATATATATATATATATATATATATATATATATATATATATATATATATATATATATATATATATATATATATATATATATATATATATATATATATATATATATATATATATATATATATATTAGGCTAAGTATCTCCCTTCCGCTTTTTTTTTTTTTTTTGTTTATAGCTGCGAAATTCAAAAGGCCAGAAGGCGGAAGGGAGATATTTGCCAACCAAATATATATATATATATATATATATATATATGTATATATATATATATATATATATATATATATATATATATATATATATATATATATATATATATATATATATATATATATATATATATATATATATATATATATATATATATATATATATATATATATATATATATATATATATATATATATATATATATATATATATATATATATAGAGAGAGAGAGAGAGAGAGAGTATTATTTATAATATACAATAATTCTATGTTCACATGTACTATGCGAATTTTTTTTTCACTTTCGAAATGTTGTACAGACGAAATGTTGTTTAGTTTTACTAAAACTAAACTTTGTTAAAACTAAATTAAATTACATATTATTTATTGTCTATAAGCAAAAAGAAAGTTAATATATTATTTTTTCCAATAAAATTGTAACAAAAACTAGTATTCGTTTCTATTTTTATTTATATTAATAATCACTTATCATTTATAATTAATAACTAGCAATAATTAATCAATAAATAGTAATAATTTATCATTGCTTGATTTTTATTTCTCTTAGGATTGTTTTTCTGTAATTTGGGAATTGTAGTTTTTCAGTTTGTTACAAACGAATCAAACTCAACTAAAATATATTATAAAAGTCATATTTATTCTTCATTCTCTTAACTCTATACTTTATTTTTTGGTAATAAGGAGTAAGATTTATGAAAAATAACGCCATTCAGTTATTTCTAAATTTTTCACAACGATATTCGTTTTAATTTTAATATTATAAAAACATTTGATTGTAAAAGAAAGAAATGTATGTAAATTAAAAAAAAAATAGATAGATATTCTGTCATTAAAATCGTATAATATTGAAAGAATTATATTGAATAAAAAAGTAAACTAAACGATCCTTTAGATATTAATTTAATTGCGTATATATATATATATATATATATATATATATATATATATATATATATATATGTAATATTTAAATTTGTTTATGTCGTTTTGAAAAAAAAATCCTTAAGTGTAAAAGATCTTAAATGTCTTCATTCAAAAATTTTAATTTAATTACGAATACATAAAAAGAAAAATATATGAACACTTCAATAAGAAATATATTATCAAATTACTCGCTTTTATGAACGGTTTGCTGTTTCAGTGATTGTGTCTTATAATAAAAATTAAACGGAAATCCATAAATACAAAAAATTAATAAATACAATAAGTAAAAATAAAAATAATATTTTTTATAAAATATTTTTTATAATATAAAGAATACTTAAATACATCAAAACGATATACATAAATAATTAATTGTAAATAATATTAATAAATTATAAAATATCGAAATTACAAAATTCTTTCTATTTTTTCTATTATAAATCATTTTCTGAAAAAAATATGAATTATTTTTTATATTTTCAATTATTTTACATCGTTTTATTTTTGGACAAAAGTCGAATTTCACGGAACGTGAACTATACAATATTGAATAAAACGTATGTATAAACATGATTTTCCAATACGACTAAATATTTTATTGTCATTTAATCAAACAAAAATGTGAACCATTCTACTATCAATTTAGCGTTTTGTTTAATTGATATCATATCACTGGTACAGCTGGAGTTTTCAGAAATGATGAGCGCAATATCAGTATTGTGGAGGTCAGCTGCGACTAATTGATAGGCCAAATAAATATAAATCTCGCAAATCATTTAAACAATACGTTTATGGCGTTGCGCTACTACACAACGAACCGTAATGACGTTCCAGCGTTATTAATATGTCATTACACAATCGACACCTATTACCATTTCGTGTTCAATGTTTTACAGCTGTGAATCGAGGCCCGGGATCCTTGACACTCAATTGAATGTCTTCACAACAACTTGTTGAAAATAATCAAATCAGATGCTTTAGGAAACGAAAACAGTGTCTGGGTGTCAATAGATCATGAGATTTATTTAGATAGATTAAACTATGTTGACGCACAAACATATGCACATATGTATGTACATAAGCACATTATTATGCAAAATTGTTTGGTTAACCGGAAGTTTGAAAATTATTATAGAGATAATTTTAAGTAATATAAGAAATATTTGTATTTTTTTTTCGTAGAAGACTTATGCTATAATAATTAATTCGTTTTATAGTATAAAAGTTATGATTCTTTTAACAAAACTCAAACTGATGTTAAACATAAATGAAACAATTGTGTTCAATATAAAAATGTTTTTCTTGAAATACATGAGTTTTCAAATAGGTGGATGACAGACATAAATAATAATGGAAATTAAATAAAAGATTAATTAATTAATATTTCATTAAAAAATTGATTTCTTGCCTTTAAAAAGACAGAACTTTCTGTTCAACACAATAGTATTCAAATTATTTTAATATATAATAAGTAATTCATTTTCTTTATCACAAATAAATTATCATCCCAATATTTCAAAATGTTATAAACGTGTTAAATCACCTATTGTTCATTTTATTTGTTTATTAGTTGACGTAAATTTCGATAACTAAGTCATCATTATCAGAGAAGTGTACTATAAAATCTAGATTAATTTTTGATTATGACTTACTTATATATTTTGTTATCTTTATTCAACTCATCATTAAATAGTGGTTGTTTCTCTCGTTAAATAATAATCTATTTTCATCGCTGATAATTCATTTCAAGAATGGTTTCGTTATTTTTAATAAATATATGATGATTAGTAATCTCTCTCTCTCTCTCTCTCTCTCTCTCTCTCTATATATATATATATATATATACATCATATATATCATATATACATCATATATACATTCCTCATCAACCTGCTTTGTTAGCGTGGTGAGTATGATGACGTAACAGAAATATCATGATGATTATAATATGTATACGTAAGCAAGAATTTACATTAAATCAGTCATTAATTTTTATTGGTATTTTATGTAGAAAAATTAAATTTTAAATTAATTATATACTGAGCTATATTATTATTCTGATATTAAAAACTAAACACGATCATTTTTCAGAGTAAAATAATGAAAAGTGTATTATATAGAGTTATTTGGGTTTAGATTGAAAAAATTTTAAAATTTGTATAATGGTCAAATATGAAAAACCCATTTATCTGTTTTTTAAATTCCTTTAAATATAAGATATTAGAGTCACTTATTTCGCTGTATCTTGTGTTACTATTATTTTTAACTTCAATCGTCAGGCAACTTTCGGATATTCAAATACTTCTAAGTATCTGAAAATTAACAGATAATGACATAAGAAATTCACCTTAAAAGATAAATAAAAATAATTTATCGTAACTTTTTTTTCAAAAGTGTTAAATATCCAGAATAAATTCATAAAATAGTATGATCAAACATTTATCTGCCATTATTTATATTGTATTTTTTCTCTACTTATTTATTTTATTGCTTTTCTTAACATTATTGCTTTTTATATGATATAGTAGTAATTACGAAAATATTTTCAAAGATTAAATGAATGTGTTAAAATATCAAGTAAAAAGATGAAGATTGAGATCTTAATTTATATTACTTATAAATATCATATATGTTCATTGTGATTTAATTAATAATTAATAGATGAAATATACGAATTATTTAAATGAAACAAATTAAAATGATTTTAAATCATTTTTAAGACGTAAAATAAATTATTTATTATTATTAATATTTAACCAAGTCAGAAAGTAATAAAAAATGTAAATTGATTTTGAATCCGGTTGTTCTGAAATTTATTTGGAACTACATGCACACTGGGTGCATATGTTGCAATGTCAGTTATTATATACACTCAGCTATACATTATTACTAACAATGGTTGCGAAATCAAATACTTGTAATTTAGTTGCATCATTTTGCGAATATTTGCATATATTAATCTGAAAATATATCCGGTCGTTTGTAATTTATTATTAAATGATAATTATTTTACAAAGTAAATTATTTTTAGATGATCTAGTTGAATGATATTAACATAATGAAAGAATTTTGGTATTAAAAATTGCAATTACTAAACGGAAATAAACGATTATTTCGAAATTTAAATAATCTAATAATTTAGTTTCATGTATAATACATAAGAATTGTGGTTATTTAATAATTTAATCATTAAATTTCATCATTGATTTTCGACAATTGTTCTTTTTATAAGATGAGGTTGTCATCCTCATGCTCAACCTTCGAAAAATGAGAGACTATATATGTATATATACTCTCACATACATATATATATATATATATATATATATATATATATATATATATATATATATATATACAACAATACATCCACACATATATGAGTGTGCATGTATGTATGCATTTATATATTGTAATGTGTATCTATACACACACACATACATACATACATATATATATATATATATATATATATATATATAAATAAATATGGTAATTAATTTTTAAATGTATATACAAATATTTAAAATTCAAGAAATAGTTATATATATAAAACAAATACCAACCTTCATATTAATATATACTGTACTAACATGATCAAATTCATTACAAACTGTTTTTTAGATTTTTAAAAATTTATAATGTACTAACCTCGTAAAAATAAAAGTGTGTTTATCTTTATTTTATAATAATTAATATTTTTATACTAGAATATATTACAGATTCTTTTAAAACACTACATATTTTGAAACATTCTACACATTTTATACATACAACAAGCAAAAGAACACAGAAAATAAGTACCTATATTTTTTCCATATGATATTCTAGAATGTTCTAAAACAAAACCCCTCATTCCCCTCCGACGGTAACACTTTTTTTTAAATGAACATATTAACCAATAACATGCTTGAACATAATAAAAGCAATTGAATAGTAATAATCAAATTCAAAAAATAGTACTTACGTTGAGTCTAATATATATATATATATATATATATATGAAAAAATCAAATAAAAACCAAAAATAAAAATCATTAAGTACAAAGGGCAGAGTAAATTATAAATATAACTGCAAGTATAATTAATTTTGGTGTCTGAAGAAGCACTTTTTGTCTCTACTACTAATATAATTAAACAAAAAAATGGATATAACATAGAGACATGATGAAGCATTGAACCGTTAGTTCGTAAAAAGGTAAATTGATATTTACTAAGTTGTTTTTATTGTTTCCTGTTTTATATATATATATATATATATATATATATATATATATATATATATATATATATATATATATATATATATATATATATATATATATATATATATATATATATATATATATATATATATAAGCAATATAATATTTATATAAAAATATGATTGCTATTCAGGTTGTTCTGTTATAACGATTAAATGAACAAGTTGTGAAATTTACGTCAAAAAATAAATAAATTCATAAAGTAAAATAAGTACAAGTATATAAAACTAAAATGACAAATATATAAATTAAATTAAACGACCTGAAGAAATCTTTTTTGAATTAAGAACGTTTGTTTTAACACAAAATGAGAAATATTATAATTTTTTTAAAAAAATACATATAAATATATTAGGTATCATTCCATTTTTTGATAATTATAACGAAAGATTTAAATATTAAATCCATAAATAAATTCTGCCTACTGTTTTCTGTTTTTTATAACTAAAAACATGTGACAGAGAGTATTTATTGCGAGATCAGGTAATATACGTAAAAATGTATCAAACTACTGTCACGCTTGTTTTATAAAATAATTTATTACTACAAATGAGACCTAATTAGATTGTATTAGTACGACCAAACTGTGTATCACGCGAGTTCAATTCGATGTAATTAAAATTTCATTAATAACGTTTTTAATTATAAATGTAAATTTAAATACGTTATAAAATATTTACTTTTTTGTTTAAACAAGTACATGTAATTTGAGTACTTTATATATATATATATATATATATATATATATATGAGGGTCGTTTGATAAGTATGGTAAACTTAAGTCAAAAGTAATGTACAATGAATTTGTAGATCAGAAGAGAATCGAATTAAAATGAACAGAAACATAAAAATTCGATAACTATTGTATATGTGTAATTAAAACAGCTCATAAACACAAAAAAAAAACAATTGTAGATAAAGTAAACAAGAGAATAAAATTTGAAAATGAAAATTTGAAATTCCAAAGAAATTCTTACATTATGAAATCAAATATTTTTGTATATTTGAAGAAAAGAGTTTGTGATCAATGTATTCTATCTTTTTCATTCACGACAGTGAAATAATGATCTTAAATGTTAGAATAATTATGTGGGTGCAGACAATACAAAAATATGCACATTGGGAATAATATGTACAGACAGAAAGAGAAAGGAGTGGATTCGAAAAAAAAGGTAGAAACTTTGTTATAATAGTGAAAAGTTTAAAATGTAAATGAATCGTTTATATATCAACAAGAGAAGACCATCTGTAGATAACGATATTATTAATTGGAAACTCAGAAATACAAAAAGGTCAGCGGAAAGATTCATCAGTAGATGGTATACACATCAGAAAATTCATCAGTGTGGAATGGAAGAGGAAGGTATTTGGTCGCTGGAAATAGAAATTGTTGTTGGAATTTATCCAGAAATTGATACAAGAGGTTGTTATTGCTGCTATATATATATATATATATATATATATATATATATATATATATATATATATATACATTAATGTGTATTTATATAATTTGTAATAGATAAAAGAGTATGCCAATTATACTAATAAGTTATTCTCAGAAGATTTTTTGATTTTGTAATCATGTATGTTCATTATGTTTTAGTTGTCTGTGATTTTCACTTTTTCAGTAATTTTTTAACAATGTAATAAAAATATTACTATAACATTAAATAATTAAATGATACAAAAATATTAAAATATAATAAATTAATTAAAAACAGATACTAATAAAAAGGAAAATCTAACAAATTCTATAAAGAATTCTAAAAATATGTATGTATTTTATTTTTAATGTTCAAAAAGTATTTAAATTGTAGTTATAAATATTTGTATATACAAAAGTTAAAATAGGGATTAAGTATTGAATAATTATTATTTTTTTATTTATAAGAAAGAGTTTTTATCTGTGTTATGAATACATCTATATATCTCTTTCTTTTTGCATATATATATATATATATATATATATATATATATATATATATATATATATATATTAAGGGAAATTTTTAAGTTTCCATAAACTGCATACATATAAGTTTACCTTTTCATGGTATAACTGTGTATCTAATGTGTTCGTTGATTTACGGCACTAAAAGAACACCTTTCTAACAAAATTAGAGTACATGCCCTGGTAACAATCTGATAACAATGCAGTATCCTTGAGCTGAAATACGTTTGTTTACAACTATATAACACCTTCGAAGAAAATCAATTATTTCGCAAGCTCTATTTATAGAAGTGAAATAATTTTAAAATCATTTACATATTCATTCGTTTTGTATTGAAATCATAACGGTTTCCATTCCGAAAAGAATTTTAAATGAGATTACAATGTGATGTTCGATCTGATATATATTCTTTAAAATGTTGTTAAAGTATATACAATAAAAATAAGAACATTTCACTTTGATTAAGAAATATGAACGTAATTATTTAAAAAATTGTAATTATAACTGGAAATTTTTAAAAAAATAACAATTTTTCAATTATAACCTTTATTTATTTTTATATAAAAAAGCATTAGAATAAAAACTGTTTTATTTTTTTTAAACATTAATTTAATATTTAGATATTAAAGTTATAAATACTCGTATATTTCAATTCAAAATTAATCAAAAGAGTTAAACAATGTGCGTTGATTTGCTAAACAACAATATATGTACGTGAGCCGTAATATTATTATTATAATAAAATTAGTGAAATATTTAAATATTTTTCATAAAAAAAATCTTACTAATGAAACAACACAATGAATTCTTTAGGATTACATGTTAACCATAAGTATTTGCAATTTAGTATTTTTAATGGAGTAATGAATAAGTGAAATTATTTAAAAATCAAATTTAAGGCTGAGATTTGACAAAATAGGTATTCAAAACAAAAAAAAATATATATTACAATGATCATAAAAAAATTAGTTGTAATGAATGTGGGAATTATATAATTAGCAAAAATTTATATTAAATCTCAAGAAATTAGCAAGAGAAAAATATTTAGAATATTTAAAATTAATTAGACAGAAAAATACAAAGGCATTCTATTTCAAATATTTATGACCTTAAAAATGCTTTATAAGAAAGATGGTTAAATATAACTTAGGAGTTTTGTTAAAAAAAAACTAGTAGATTCCGAACTAAAGCAACTATAGATCGTTGAAAACAGAAGAGACTATCTAAGAAAGTGCTGACACGTTAATACATAAGTTGTCTTTTATTCTAAGTTTAAAATATATTATAAAAGTTTATCTGACTTTTTTTGTGATAAGCATCGATGAATTTCTAATTTCTTTTTCAATTATTAAAAATTGTTAATTTTCTATTATTAATTCGATTTAAACATAATATACTCTACAAACCATATTTGGCTTCTCAATAAACTTGTATTTATCAGAAGTAATTGATTTAATCATTTTGAGATTTGAACTCTATAACATCAAATGATATATTGTATATACATAATTTTATTTTTAATTCAGTAATTTTAATATAATTATGTTTGTTACATTATTAATTAGTTTTTGATATATTATCAATAAATTATTTTTATTTGATATATTATCAATAAGTTTTTTTTTAACTCAAACATTCAATAAAATTTCTGTTACTAACTTCTGATCCTCAGTGAGATAAATACGCCACGTATGTTAATTATTAAATCATATTATGCACTATTTTAATATGTAAATTTATGATAATAAAAATATCACTGAGGAAAAGATAAAAAAAATGAGAAAAATTATTGAGAAGTTAATATTTTGATCCAATTTTGAAGGTATTTCAAATTTCTGATTTTTATCAACATATTCTAGTTTTATAACTCTAAACAATATAAGTAATCATATTGATTTTTTTAATACTATTTTTTCTGAACAACTTTCATTTTTTTGAATTGACGTTCTATATTTTTTATTTCCATACTTGTTTAACTCGTCATAATTACTTATTACTTTGTGTTCACTATAACAGAGATATTAGTGTACAATCAGATTAAAATTAGTGTACAATCTAAGAAAAAAGCTTTTTTTTTTAGCTTTATTGTTATTCGTTTTCTGGTTTTATAAACTTCTTATTGCTTGACGTATCTAGGGGTGTGTAACATACCCCATTTACCGTCGTTTGTCTTCATATCATTTGTTCTAGGTCATCTGATTATTGTCTGGGCTTCATATTGCTATCTGGGAAAAATTTCAAAAAACCCAGATATCTATCTTTGAAGAGGAGGTAAAATGTTGCCGAAGAAAAGAAAAATATACAATGTTATTGGGAAAGAGTTACCCCCTCCCCCCGACGGTATTTACTCGTCGGTCACAACGTACTTTAAACCTTGATTGCTTTCTTTTTGCTAACTTCGTTGACTTGTCTTCAAAATTCTCGCTGAATATGTACGGTTGCATCGAAACGTTTCTTCTGCGGTGTCGTCCTACTAGGCTACAAATGGGTATTATTCTCGCTGTCCCAAGACTGTTTATTAGAGGATTGTCATGGGGTTTTCTTTTATAAAATCGCCATCCCATAATATTTATATAATCCGCAACCGTTTCCATATCAGCTTCTTTGTGCAATCTAGAAGTGCTGAATCTTCTATCTCGATCTAGGGCCACCTTTAATGCTTTGTTCTGGGTAGTCTGGAGTGACTTTAAATGCGTTACGTACGAGTTTCTCCAAATCGGTGCTGCGTACGTTATTATCGGTCGGATTAAGAAAAAAGCAATACAATTTCATATTTGAAGATGAATACTGGATCTTGCAGAAAACACAAAATAATATGTAGATAATTACTCAAAACCTTGTTGTAGAAGACGAAAGGGTTTTGGAAAAAAGTGAATCCCGAAACAGTTAATAAAACTTTGTATACTGATTTATCATAGAAGAATAACACAGAGAATGAATTAGATTATAGATTACATGTGATCCTCAAAACAAATTTTTCAATTCCTGAAAGACAATTTTAATCGAAGATGAGAGTAAATACAACGTATTTGAATCCAATAAAAGGATTAATGTGTGGCGCGAACTTAATCTAGTTTCACACTAAGTATTTGACATTAATTAATATATACCAAGAATTTGAAATTAATGCTGAAAATTTTAGTATAAAATACACCCTTAAGGTTCACAAAGACAATTATTGAAATTATTTGGCGCATGTCACAAAGCTATTACAGTCGCTAAATATTCTTATACATTCGTCAAAAAATATAATATATTTTTGTTAAATTTTTATAGCTTTGTCAAAGATTAAATGAATAAAATGATGTGACTAAAACTGAATATTTAAATACTTGAATATTTATCTTGTGCGAAAAAATGATGGATTCATGTAACGGTATTTCTAGAAAAGCTAGTTTAAATCAATTTATTATCATCTAACAATTTAGTAAATAGGCTTTATCCATTTATTGTCTTTGAATAGATTAATCATTGAAAATAAAATGAGATTTTAAAGATTTTTCTTTTCTCTTCTTTAGTTGTTTTAGTTTATTTTTTAAAATACATCATATGAGTCGTGATAAAAATGTGGCAACAATCACTCTGCTTCATGAGTTGCTAAAAGGCTTGCAATGAGTCAAGTGATTTATAGAATCTGAAAATGATATTTGGAAACTGGTAGAAGTTGATATACTTTATCACAGGGTAAATAAATTTCAAATCGTACGTGATTGATATTTTGAAGAGCTGTGTGAAGCTTTCTAAATGGAAAATAGATAAAAAATTTTGTTGATACTCGATAATTTCCGCCTTCATAACACAAATGTGACTACTAACTTTCTTTTTAATGAATTTTATCAGTGATGAATTGGCTTATATGCAGATTAAATCTCAATCCCATCGGTTATGTCTGAAATATGCTCGGAAAATATATTAGGGCTTTATCTAATCTACCATAAGATAAAAACTTTCTTATTATTATCTTAAAAGATCAGTGGAACAGCATTAACCAAAATGGGATTCAATTTATGATATTAAGTATTTATATGTATAAGAGGTGAAAAAAATCGTACTGAACTTTTATTAGGTTAATAAATTGAAGTTTAATAAAAAGTGCGAATTCTTAAAGCAAGTTTTTTATTTCAATTTTTTTAATAATTTAATTCAAATTAAATTTTCTACAAATAATATTACATGATTTAATTATTTTTTTTTGCACGAGATAAACAATTAAGTGTTTAAACATTCAATACTAGACATTCTATACAAAAGATGAAAAATCTGAAAAAAAAATGATAAAAATATATTAATGCGTATTTTTAAGATGTGTAATTGAAAACTTCGGTTAAAGCTAGAGCTAAAAATTATCATAAATACGAGTTGAAAATCACTATTGACATAATTGTATAAAATTAGTCCAAATTACATTTGTAAATTCATAAAATATGTATCAGGCACATTCAAATATTGCAAACGAATACTTAAACTTTATATAATGATTATCTTATATGGTGTTTATATATGATGAATTCAATTTTATTTTGTGAGTTATTTTCACTGTGATATAAATTTGCTATCTTTGAAATTGTTTTCTTATCATATATTTTGTTACATGGAATAATTAAATTTAATTTATCTATTATAATAAATTACGCATTATTATCAAAGAATAATGTGTTAATTTTTTAAACAATTCGTTTTACATAATTTCTTTTGACCAAAAATATTTTTCTCGATTACATCACTTTCACTGTAAGTCATTGTATACATTTTTTTAAAAAACTTTTATTAAAGTTTTACTTTTTTACTCATATCACGCAATATGAGATTGTTTCATAAACTGAACTTGTGCTAGAAGTGCATACTAACTAAAACCCACTTTAGAACGTAGCAACTGACGCAATGGTGACAGGTTCATGGTCATGAATAATAAGATAATATGCTACCTTGTACTGTTGTCTCATTATCTGATGTTTGTTTTCGTCAGTTTTTCAAATTAGAATTTAATTACTGACGTGTATTTACATACTGATCTCATATACGACTCACGGACGCATGAATAATTACGAAAGACGTTTGGGTTATGTTAAAAAAATACTAGAAAATTAAATATTCTTTGTGAATAGAATTGTGATATATTTACAAATATGTGGATACATTTATTTAATATCGAGTAAGTGATGGAAGTCTTCAATGAAATCTATTTTATATTTTTTTCATTCTTATGAGGAAAAATTAAGAAGTGGGCTACTAGTGTATTATTTTATATAAACAAATGAAATAATTGGAAAAGTTCTTCAAAGTAGTATAAAAGCATGGAAATTTTCGAAAAAATTCTAAATACTCAAACCAGGAAAATAATTTTACTTAATTGTGTTTGATATAAATTGTTTTGCGAAATGTATTTTTTGTTTATTTTTATAAAGCCTTGTATTTGAATAAGATTTCAATTTCCTCGAAGTTGTTTGTTTGATAAATATACAGTTTGTTGTTTGATAAACAACGTAAGTATAGGTGTGCTCGGCTGTATGAAAATTCTTTGCATTATCGCTACTTTTAATATTTTTATTTTTTGTGCAGTACTGTTATGAATACTTCTATATATACATACATTTATAAATATTGTCATAAGCCTGTTTCCATCGATTGTTAAATGAAGGTTTCTTATAAAAAAATCCACTTTCGATTACCTAATATCTTTCCATTCTACACCGATGTTTTTTTTAAGACACAACTACAGAACTTTATAAAATATTTTATATTTTGTAACGAAAATATCAAACGACCTAAAACGGATAGAACAGTATGGGGAAAAGGTAGTTCATGTAGTACGGAACGTATTAATAAATTTTTTATACATATATATTTATATTTTCCCTAATTATGTATCATCATTATCATTAATACCTTCTGTCCATTGTTAAATGAAGATCTCTTTCGAAATTTTCCATTTCGAAAGATTCAATGCCATCCTTTTTCAATTCACTCCAATGACATTTTTATATTTTTGTCCTATAAATTCATGGTATACTTTTTAAATCTTTTTTTATACCTCTGAATTTACAATAAATAATTTCACGTGTTCTTCGGCGGTTTTATTTTTTTGTACAACCGGTAACTTTTTATTTTAAACTTTTCGCTCTTATTATAATGTTTATAACTTTTACATTTTTGTTTTTATGTTATTCCTAACATGTATAATTTCATTTTTTTTGTATTGTCTGGAGTCGCTGAAATATTTTAGCATTTAACAACCATTCTTTACTTTCATAAGTGAGAACAGATAGGATGCATGGATCAAAACTCTTTTCTTCAAAAATGGAAAAATATTTTACTTTAAATATAAGAATTTCTTTCGAACTGTTACCATCTTATTCTTCTATTACTTTTTCATAAATGTCTCTTTTATAATAATGGGTTCTTCTAAATAATTATATTTTTTAAATTCTTTTATTTTTACTACTTTCAATTTGATTTTATCCCGATCTAAAAATTTCACTTTTAATTCTTTGTGATTTATCATAAGACCAATTTTTTATTTATTTTTTTAATTGTTATTATTTTTCAAGTTCAACTGAGTGTGTGTTGAGAAAATAATAATATCGCCAGTAAATCGTAAATAACTGATTATCTTAAGTATCTTATTATTTATTTTTATTTCTTCATATTCTAAATTTAGAATCTTAATTTGTTTAGTATCCAGTATTCAAAAATAACTTTGGAGATACTGCGTTGCTTTGATTCACTTTTTTTTAAATTTTAAACCTTTCTTATATCTTCGTGTACTTATATGATGCACACATACACATGTGTGTATATATAATATATATATATATATATATATATATATATATATATATATATATATAAATAATCATAGGAATCATCACAGGAATAATAATAAATATTTCAAATTTTTCATTTGAAATTAATAATGAAGACATTTTAAATAACTAAACAGAATTATAAAATTTGATAAATATTTTTATAGTATCAACTATATTTAACAAGCATAATGCAGTTGATGATATATATATATATATATATATATATATATATATAATTTGTTTATAAATATTCAAATCTAATATTTTTCATTTTTTTATGTATACTGTGAGTGTAAATAAAAATTGTTCGTATTGAGTATTATAATGAACAATAAGAAAGACGCTTGTATTTATAATTTGTAAATTACAGAAGTTTATGCTTGTTAAATGAAGTGTAAGAGCAGAAGAAAAAATGAAACTAACAATACTTTGCATTTCAGACAAATTGAGGAAGTTGCGCTCGTTAATTGATTCATCAAATTGTTCTTGTTAAAAGTTTTTTTTTGTTCACAATCAATAACTTTTGCCTTTTTATAATTATGCAATGTTGTATGTATTTCATGAATCATAAATTTCATTTTCCTTGTTTGATATATAAAATATACTCTGTTTACTTTATGCACGTATCAGGCTATTTTATTGAACGCGCAGAAATATTTTACAATTAAGCAACAGCACTGGTATAGACCCTATGAATGAGATTTAATTAATGTATTGTCAAAACGTAACTTCAATTTCGTATGAACTTGACGATGGCTATCAATATATCATCAGTTTGATGGTTATTAATGAGTATTGATAATCAACGGAATCAATTACTTGTATGATGGATGATATTGTTCAGATTTAATAGCGTACTATGGTTTGTTTTATAGATATTTACACTTGTATTTGATATTGTAGAATAGTCGAATATATTTTTATTATGACAATCAAATATTTTTTTAAATAAATAAATTTATTTAAATAGGATAAAAAATTAAATTTTAAATTTTCTATTAATATTTGAAAAATGAGGGTTCCATACGAGTTTAAAAGATTTTTAGTATAATTGTACAGCATTGAAGATATATACGTTGTAGATATAAAATAACGTAATAGAGTTTATATATAATATATTATACATATGTATGTACAATATAATGATTTCTTAAATATTTTGTGTATGATTATATATATATATATATATATATATATATATATATATATTTAATTACAAGTATTTGTGTTAATAAAAATTATAAAAATTACTTAATTGTCATATGTGTATATATTTTTTAAATAGTTCGTGAATCAAATGTTTCTCCCAATTACAAGGAACTACAAAATATATTGTATTATTAAAATTCATTTGCATATTTTTGTATCTATAAAAATAATTATATCTTATAAATATTTTCAGATCGTATAAAAATATGTATATAGCCTTGGACTATGTTTTAATAACACGATTTTTATTTTCGTACCAATTAATTTTAAAAAGAATCTTCCGTTTATACAGATTTTTTATATATAAAGGTCATTTATTTATTAGTAATATACGATGAGAATTAATATCAATAAAAATGATTTAGTTGCAACGAAATTACTCTTCTTTGAATAAACTATCGTTATTAAAACTAATAATAAAATATGTATATACAGTTTATATCAAAAATCTTGTTTATTATTTAATTCATTTATATTTAACGAATTCGTTTGAATGTGGAAATAAAACTGCGAAAGTCAGGTAATATTCTATATAAAAAAAGTTTTATGTACGGCTCTTATGTATTTATAAAACTGTCAAATGAACTGGTTGAGTGGCATAATTAAATCCCGGCTGGGAACAATTCTTGTTGTACAACACAACAAGCGTTTTATATAGACTGCTAAAGACGAAGAAGAGACAGTAATCAATTTATTCAAATAAAAGCTTTTAAAAAATGGTTAATTCAAGATTTTTTTACAAAAGTTTTTAAATTAATCATTTTTTAAAAGCTTATTATTTTACAGTTTTTAATAATAATGTGTGAACATTATAATATTACTAAATAAATAACAAAAAATATACACAAATTCTATTATTTAAAAAAAAGATTCAATTAAAATATTCGTTAATGCATTTACTGTTGATACAGTAAAAATGACATAATAATTAAACATTATACTTGTTCTTGTGTTTAAAAAATAGTTATTTCGAAAATAATATTTTATTTTAAATTTTAATTAATACTATAAAACATTATTAATATTTTATTGGTTACTATTAATTCACTCAATAGAAAATGAATCTATTTTCCTATATTTAAAACCATTTGAAAATTATTTTCTATTCAAATAATAACAAAACGAAAACTATTCTTTTAAGTTTTGAGGCTCAATATCCATTTATTAATTCTTTATGTAATTTAGGCTTGAAAATAACGATATAATAAGTTTTCAATTCTAATATTTGAATTTCTATCTATGAATCGAATTATAATTAATTTACAGAAATCAATGTTTCGATTTAATTACTTATTAATTAAATATTGTATTTTTAACGACACAAAAATATTCACGTGTAAAAGAAAACAAAAACTTATTTATATTTTCTTTAATTTAGGATAGCCCAAATGAGAGTCAAGGATAGTAAAAAATAGTACATGATAGTAAGCAATTAAATGTATATTAAACTTTTCAGTTTCATTTCGACCATCTTTATATATATATATATATATATATATATATATATCCATCTCTAAATTCCTACTTTATTGTCGTCAAGTGTAGAGAAGATGTAAACAGGATTCTAAGAAGAGATAACATGACATTTTTTCAATACTGATAAGTTAAACTATGCAGAAAATTCATAGAAAATATTTCCGGCCAAAATAAATAGTTATTAATTAACACGTACGTAGAATCAGCGTAGTGAGTTACGATCCCCAACATACTAAAATTATGCCTGACTGTAAAATGCTACGATTATTATTTTCTAGAGAGTTATTTGCTCCTGATTATAACAGTAGTGAAAATTAAAGTAGGAGAGTAGAGAATCCTTATGAAAATTCATAGTTTAAACCTTAAACTCTATTTTTCAATATTCCTTCTATTTCTTAGAAATTGAAAAGATTTAGCAGAGACTTTCACCCAATATTAGATAAAAAGAGGCTGTTGCTGCCGCTGATATATATATATATATATATATATATATATATATATATATATATATATATATATATTAAATGTACCTACAAGTTGTCAATTATTTTCTATAAGTTATTTTAATATTAGTTCTATTTCGATCATGACAATGTAAAGATGTATTTTGTTATTGTTTGTTGTAGTATGGATTGTGAGCTGTTATTTCGTTAACGACAATAAAATTTCACTGTTTTACAACAAAATGGCTGATTTTACATGTTTCGGAAAATAAATTTACTATTGAATGGTATATCATTGTTGTTTAGGATATAATGTAACGATAACAATAAAACAAATTTGCAATATTTATAGACATTTTGAAGAGCAGAAAGTGTTAACGTTGGTATAGGTAATTTATTACAATTGAGTTCAACTTGCTTATTAGTTCTCGAAACCGATGATCTGTTGAAGTCGATAATGACATATAAAAATCGTTAATAGAATACGATTTAAAATTAAGTTAAAAATATAGAAGTAGTCTTGGGTCTACATGACTATATATAAAAAGATGCCTATATGAAATTAGTAAGGTATGTAAAGGAGAAATTTGGATTTTATACCAACTTTCGAATGCTAATAATAATTAGCGATGATTAATTTGTATTTTATTACAAGATTGCGTAATGATTCTTATTCGGTCAACAATATCACTGGAGATGAAAAATAGATCCTTTATTCGAACAATAAATGCTCTAAACAGTGAATTTTTCTAAAGAAAAGATTAAAATTAAAAACATCTTTGCTGAAGATTTTATTGTAAATTTGGCGGGACTGTACTAACATAATTCATTATGAGATATTAAAACCTGGACAATTATTACTGCGTTATACTGTTACCAACTATAATGATTAAATGAGGAATTTTTAAAAAAGTGCATTACTTTAGACAAGAGAAAATGTATTATTCTTTAACAAGATAATGCCAGACCACTTGCGACAAGAATTACACAAAAAAATTTGGGAAGCTCGATTTGGAAGTTTTACCACAACCATCATATTCTCTAGATATTACTTTATAAGATTATTATTTATTTCGGACTTTAAAACATTTCTCCAAAACAGAAATTTTAGATTTGTAGCTGATATTCGAAATTATTTATGAGTTTTATTTTATATCGTGACCACCATTTTTTTCAAGAAGGGGATTGAAATTGACAGAAACTATAATCTGTTTTTAATAATGATGGTACTTATATAATAGATTAAGAAATAAAAACTTTTCGAACTTAAATTATTCATTTTATATAAAAATAGTTGATTGCTTATGGGTAACCCTAATAAACATACACACACACACATACATATATATATATATATTTATATATATATATATATATATATATATATATATATATACACATATATATATATATATATATATATATATATATATATATATAAATATATAAGATTAAAAGTCCTTTGATAAATTGATATTAATTTATATGAAATGAATTCTCATAGTAACAAAATTATTCTTTTGGTTAGTTTGGCTATAGATTATACACTTATTCTATATAACAGGTGTCGAACAAGCAAACGAAGGAGTTGTGCCTGTGAATGAACGAGTGGGACGGTATAACACAGTTATTTTAACATACGATTTCTGCGAAACGAGTTTATAATATTTTGTATTAGTATTCTTACAAATCAGTGCAAATCATATTTACATAAATACATATACGAATAATTAAAAATATTAAATACGTATGTATAGATTATATAATTGTGAACAATTGTCTCTTTTTCTATTAAATTTATACAGCCAGGATGTGTATTATTAAAAAAGTAATTTCAAAAATAATATTATTATACATTATATTCTGTCAATAAACTTTGTAACATTATCTAAAAATATATTAGAAGTATTTCCTGTATTTCGAACTATGTTTAGTTTTTTTAATGTATTATGATTCTATAAAATAAAATTATCGTTGCTCAATATTCTTAAAGACATACGTTTATTTTACAAAAAAAATGTTATGTATATATTTAATTTTATATTCAAATAAAATTAGGTAGAATGGTATTATATATTCATGTTAATTATTTTTTTTCGTGTATGTATTATATCTACATATGCATTTATTTTTCCAGAAATAAATATTTTCCGTTCTATGTTATTTTAAAAATTATTTCTTTTCACATCTATTTAAAATTTTGCTTCTTTTTGTTTGTGTTTCATTAGTTTATAATTTAAAACCTTTTAATAATGTCTTGCACTGCATTAAGGTGAATTTTAGTTTTATTGCAGTAGTGAATATCCATTTTAATCAGGGAAACAGTAAGTTATCGTTCCGAAATATTTGTTTCATATTTATTAATTGTACTTTAACAAAATAAACTGAATGATAAGAAGGAAATCGAAAACATATCAAAATATTAAGAATTCTAAAAACATACCAAAACATTCTAAATAAAGAGATTATGCATTTAGAAATTTATTGAAGTTATTTAAGAGTTTACGTTTCTTTTAAGGAAGAACTAATGGCTGAACATTCTTTTGAGTAAAATATTGTACATGGATTTAAAAATGTTTTTTCCTGATATAAGTATTTATTCTAACTTGATAAGATTTTAAAGTACATTAGTACATGGTTATCAACATGTTTTATATTTTGTCTATTTGCTGTTAATTTAATCAAGAAACTAATATTTCTTCGATATGGGAGGTGGCCGGATATTTCTATCATCATTTGTATATATTTTCATAAAAAATATGTTATTTTACACAATCTCAAACAATGGAGTATGCTAAGAGATTTATTTACATAATTATTTTAAAGTGATGCTATTAAACTACATTTATTTACAGTTGTAAAAATCATAAGCTGTATCTATAAATTATTATAATAAAAAAATAGAGATTTTATAAAGGTTATATTAGAACACATGAATAAAAAATGTAATTACATATAAATTTTTCAAAAAAGCGTAATCGGTTAACATTATATATATATATATATATATATATATATATAAATAAATATAACACTTATATTCTTTTTAAATTATTGACGAAAAAAGTTTTTTTGAAATTAGGTTAAGTGACTAATGTGAATAATGGTTGTTTGTAATTAAATGGTAAACTAACCAATAAGTATATGAGCCGTTTATTTGGAAAGTGGCCTAAGTCCATTTTCCAAAAAAATCAAATTAGCTGTTATAATATTTTCAATTCTACGTTATCTTTTCATTATTTTAAAAAAATCCGTTAATATATTTAAATCACTAAGATTTTCTAAACAGAAAATTAGCCAGTTAATAAAATGATCAGAAATTTATTTAGAAAGTGGCCTAATCCATTTATTCATACATTGAGATATTATGTATCGAAATAGATCCATCAATTGGTCAACAAGATGATGTAATCCAACTTCATTGGATTATTTTCTGTGATTCTGTGAGGTTATGTGAAATCATTGGTTTATGCTGATAAATCACAAACAACAGAAGCATTCAAAATAAACATTGAACGTGCAATTCATGAAATTAACACAATTATGTGAAAGAGTGACTAAAAACTAGACTAAACGCATGCACTGTCAAGCGAAGTCATGATTGGCATATGAGTGCGAAAGTATGTTTCATCATTAATGCCATAGAATATGCTAACAATAAACAATTTAAAAAATTCAAACTTTTGAAAACTCAAAATTTCGAAAAACTCAAAATTTAGAAAATTCCAAATTTTGAAAATTTCAAATTTTAAAAAACTTAAAATTTTTGAAAACTCAAAATTTTAAGAAAGGGTTAAGTTGGTTAAAAATATGTTGGATGCGATTTTTGAGAACTGATATATTTTTTATTTATTTCAAAGGTATTTTTTTTTGTTTCAATGGACTTAAGCTCTCTTACAAATTAAAAAAGTGATTTCATTAATTTTGAAAGTGGCGTAAGTCCATTTATAACCATAAAAAAGGGTATTTTCTTAAATAATGTTTATTATACTAATTGGGTTAGTAAATTACACACCCTTAGAAACATAATAACATTATACTACCTAGTTATCAGTTACCAATATTTTTAAATTTATTAAAATGCAAACCATTAAATACCTCGATGTAAAGATAAATGGATTTATGGCCAGTATCAAAATAAACGGCTCATATGGTCATAAATTCTTATTAGTTAAGAAGATATATTTTATTTAATAATACTACAATAATTTTATACATATTGATTTGCGGCTGTCTAATAAATAATAAAATTAATAGTTGACTATTAAGAATATTAAAAAAATATATACTTAAATGTGTTTCATTTTATTTTCCTTATACTGCATATATATAGTTTAATAAAAAAGGGTGATTATCATCTCTAACGTTGACAATTTCCTGTTACGAGATCTATTACGGTTACAAATACATTCACTTTTCGTTACTTCAATGCACATTTAGTACCAGAACATTGTAATAAATTCACATTACGTTCACTACATTGCAAATACACGTTTACATTACCTCAAGAAATATTCGCTAACGGCTACAAGTGGCTCTGCAACGAACTGGTCCAGGTGGGATGCTTGTGGGATAACACTCGGGGAGCGAAATCCTGTTGGGGTGCCGCGCCGTCATACCAAACCCACGTACACACTGACTTGTCTGTAGTTTGAAATTATCGCACACTGTGTAAACCACTTTTGTGAATTTCACTTAAACCTACGCGACATAGTAAGTAGCCTCTTGCGCAATTAATTCACATATGTAATTCTGCAACAACAAACATTTAATTAATATATATTACTTATATATGTATATATATATATATATATATATATATATATATATATATATATATATATATATGCATATGTATGTATGTAAATAATGTTATATGAGAACAACTGCTAATGCATTTTTACTGTTTTACAAAAAATAATTTTAAAAATTAAAAAATTAGATTACTACTAATTGAGAACTTAAAAACGTTAATGGCGACATATATTTGATAATTAAAGTAATTACAAGTTTTTAAAAGCAATCTAAAAGCTTATAAATTGAAAATAACTTTACATAATTTAAACTGAAAATTTATAATTTTGCAAGATTTTGCACATCAATTAAAACAAAAAAGTTTTTAAATTATCTCTAACATACTTTTTAAATTAGTTATAATGATTTTAATATAATATTTTAATTTTGTATACCTGTTTAATTATAAGTGAAAATTTATGAGCTATAATGATTTTAATTATTTAGTAAAATTAATTTCACATTCGTTTATATATACATACATACATACATACATATATAAATATATATATATATATATATATATATATATATATATATATATATAAAATTAATTTATATAACTTTTAGATTAATGATATTTGACATTTTCAAATGTAGCACATTTCTCTAGATACAAATATTTAACAGAATATTTAAATAATAAATATACATACATACATACACACACACACACACACACACATATATATATATATATATATATATATATATATATATATATATATATATATGAAAAACAATTTCGTAATTATTCATATAAATATATTTAAATAATTTTTATAACATAATTTATGAACATTTGAACAAAATTAAATTAACTATGAAACAAATCTATTATGTTTACATATTTTAATAAACAATATTTGTATGTTAATAATAAAATAATAGTGTTTTCAATTATTAGATATGGTACATTGAATTTCCGAACATTTTTTTTACTTATCAGTTATGTAAATAACTGTATTAATAAAAAATTAAAATGGTACTTGTATACAAATGAACTCTCACCCTAATACTACAAGATATTGAAAAAGTGTTCAATAATTATTTATTGCTTACATTATTTATCTATAAGCCGATGCAATAGTTCAATGCCAATAGTTCATTTGTGGGAATATAAATTCGCTACAGTTCTAAAACAAATAGTGAGAATATATATAATAATTTATTATATATTTCATTTCAGTAAACTTTGAAAATCTAATAAAAATATGGACATCTAGAAATGTTTTTACCTTATCATGGAATAACAACATTTCTTTAAATGTTGTTTAAGAGTTATTGGTTTGTTTTACAAAAAATTTAGGTCTTATTTTTAAAGTTTGTAAATTGCATATATTTTAATTTTACTTTTATATGCATTAAAATTTCTTGCACCTAAAGTTTCTGGAAGAATCAATATAGAAATTAATTTACTAGGTATATATTAAGAGATAAGTGAATAATATATTTTCATATAAATATAGGGTTTCCCAATAAGCTTTTCAGGACTTTAAATGAAAATAAAATAAAAAGTATTTAAGTAATTAGTTCTTTTTAAAAAAAATTAAGCATATTCTATTGTATTAATGATAGAACACAATTTCAGTCATATGACTATCACGACTTCGCTTGACATAGTGCAATCATTTAATCCCATTTTTAGTCACTCTTTCATATAATTGTGTAACAATTTCATAAATTAAACGTTCAATGTTTATTTTTAATGCTTCTGTTATTTGTGATTTATCAGCATAAACCAATGATTTCACATAACCCCACAAAAAATAATTTAATAGAGTTAGATCACATGATGTTGGTGGCCAATTGATGGGTCCATTTCGTGAAATAATGGATTTATTAAACTTTTGCTTCAATAAGTCTATTGAAGTTTTTATGATTTCTAAGCATTGTTGATGTGTTAATCGTTTCATGATAATTTGCCAAACTATACTGAGTTAAAATGTCAAAATTAGCTTAAAAAAAATAAACATGACTGCGACTAGCTGTCAAATTTCTGTCATTGTTATTATTATTATTGGGAAACATTATATATATATATATATATATATATATATATATGTATCATTGTATATACATATTAATGTTATCCTGGTAAAAATGAACTTTTTTTCATTCCTCGCTGCCATCGTTGTTAAGTAACTATTTATTTTATTACATATTTACTTATATAGAGAATTTACTCATAGTTTATTAAAATAAAATAGAAAGAAATTATATATTTTATAGACAGTAATTACATTTTTTACATGAAATCTAGTTTAAGTAGTTATTAAAATCATTATTAATGTACAACCTATATTTTTTTATTAATACTATAGAAAATATTTTCATTTTCAGTTAGTAATCGATTTACTTAGTTTCGTTATTCTATTAAAGATAATTATAATTACTTTTGACTGAAAAAAATGTTTCCACATGTATTTGAATTCTTCTTAGACATCAAACCATCAAACCGACATTGTAATTGTTGAATCCCACAGACAATTTAAACGTGTTATTATAGTGGTTATACGTGTAATTATCTATAAAGCCACCCTTAGGTACTGCATGATACTTATACAACGGATCGTTTACATAAATTTCAATTCAATAAAAAACACATTTGCGTGGTAAAGTTGTTGTTTATGAATGCGTGCAAAAAGAAAGATGCAATTACATTTTTTTTTTTGAGTGCTTCAACAAAAGAAGAATTTAAATGCACGTCTAACCGCACAAGAGCGAATTCATGAATGAACGAAGTAGGTGTATCACACGTCGTGAGACAAGTTTCCAAAATTGGTAATCAATTGGCAGAGGTCGGTATATCAGTGTGACAGTGAATTGAATGTAATATATTAACTGTTGAGAAATATTTCACAAGGTCTTTTGTAGGGAAACATAGGTTGCAGGTAGTAAGAGGTATTGCTTTTTTTAATTATTTCCTTGTCGGATGTCATAAATAGAAAAAAATCATAAATTGATATATACATATATACTTACATACGCACATACAAGTATATATATTTATATATATATATATATATATATATATATATTTATATATATATACATGTTAAAAATTGATAAACTAGTTGTGCAACATTGTTTTTTTTATCAAAGAAAAATAATTTTATTAAAAAATACATACTATTAGATTATTATTTATGTTTAATATATAAATTGTTTTTTTTATAAATAATTTAATATAAATCGATAACTTTTTTATTTCGTTAAAACTTTTTTCTTAATTAGTTTTTAAAAATGCCTTTATCTGGTTTACTTTTTTTAATTCTTCAGGTTTTCTAGAAAAGATGAGATTATTTATAATTTATTACATTAAAATATTTTTACAACTAATAGAATTTAAGTAGAGTAGTCAAACATAAGTTATTTGAAAACTAGTAGTTCATCAATTAGTAGAAAAAAATCACTTTTAAACAATATTATTTTCTATATATTACACAGTATTAAAATAAAATATATTCCAATAATATTTTCATTCAATTTTTTCCCAAATAATAAATACTATATTGACCTTTCTTCAATTATCTGTCGAAGAATTTTATTTGATAAATAAATATTGACTGACTCATTAAGTTTTAAGATTGTTTCGTTAGTTTAAATAAATTATTTTTAAAATTCAAGATTTTCTTTGTTTTTAATACTTTTGAACCCAATATGATGATCTATATTTTTTCATGTTATATTACAAGCATGTAATATATGTACTCTAAGCACACGTTTATGAAGTCTATACAGCTTTTCATTTAAATAGTTTAAAATCCCTTGATAACTTATCCAGCTGATTTTAAATTTATTCTCTATTTGCTGACTTATTCGAATCATAATTGGTGTATTTTTAGTAAATAAATTAGTAAACTAATACAATTTAATTAAATTTCAAAACATTCTCTGATAACCAACTTTTGGCATATTTTGTTACGAATTTTTAAAACTAATTATAAAAATATATGTTTTTTCATATTAAAATAATGTATAGGGTCATCCAAATGTAATGTCTAGTTTTGTGCTTTATTAAAAAGAAACATGTGTATAGGGTAGTGTATAGAGAAACATGTGTAGTTTCTTTTTAATAAAAAATAAATCTAGGCGTCACATTTGGATGATCCTATATATTCGTAAGTGTTTAAAAAGTTCCCGGATAGTAGTTATTATTCGTAAATGGAATACTATTGTATTAAATATATACGTATGTATATTAATGCATGCGGTATAAATAAATTTATGTGATATTATTCATATTAAGATTTTCTCGAACATCATTTTGCTTCATTAAGAACTTACATTCTTTCTATCCTAAATTATTATTTAAATATATTCAGATTATAAAAATTATATATACAGTCATACAATATTTGAACAAATGTACTTTTTAATAAAACATTTTTATCGAGGGTTACACATAATTATATTCAATATTTATTTAGTCTGGGAATCAAAACGATATCTTTTGTGTTTCAAAAATATTTCAATAAACAAGTTCATTTAATTGAACATCACGTCCTGTTACTTTCCTACTACTTATCCATTCACAAAAATAACATGCAGTAGGTTATTCAACAATAACAGCTTGTGTCGAATCATCGTTTTATTATCACACGTATCGAATTATACATGCATTCTATTTGTAAAGAAGATGGACGAACAATCTAGACACTTGATTACATTGCACGAAAGTCAGCTGTGTTGCTTCAACATGATCTTAGATTACAATTACTTTAACTGGATATCACTTTGTCAACATATTGTTATCTTCTTTACATAGCTTTGAACGAACACGAAACTGTGAATGGTTTCGAAGGCCACAAAGTTGTCTATACGTTGTCCTATTTTAAATTAAATAATAAAAATATTATTAGACCGCGAACGTTCATCATTGTTAAAACTATAAAATATTGAATTCATTACAGTTTTTTGCATATTGTTGTTATATACATACATTTCTATATTAAAAATACATTGTTAAAGAAGTTTTTTTGAAAAAAATTATGTACATAAAGTAGAAAAAATATTTATAAAATTAAGATTTTCATAGATAAATATTTTACATTTCATTGATTGGAAATATTTTATTAAATATTTTTTCTTTTACTTGCTTCGCTCGTCGACTCCCGAATGTCCGTATGTTTAACATTGTACGAAGCAGTATTAATTTATTTCTTAAAATTTATACTTCGGTAATTCCTCGAAAACTTCGGGAAAGTTCAGAAATATTTTTATTTCTGTATGATATAAAACATGGTAAACAAAATATATAAAAGACAAAGATATTACTAGAAATTTAAAAGAATATTATAAGTATTTACTGAATAGAATGTTAAATAGAAATAATAATTTGACATATTTATAAAAAAAAGATAAATATGAGGAAATAAAAATACGATTAAAAGTAATAAAAGATCTGTAAAATGAAAATTGGAATTTTAGAGTATAAAGTATTTTGAGGTGTTTTATTGCTACAAAAAAATTAATGATTTATGCTATTAATGTCGAGTATGTGAAAAGATAACATTTTTGAAAGTATGTTGTATTAATAAAAAAATTCCAAAAAACGGAAAAGTAAATATAAATAAAAATAAACTGCCTTGTATTTGAGGTGTAAATATATTTATTTTAAAATTGTAATATGTTAACTTACAGTAAATATTTACAATAATATTAAAAATGTTTTTTTATCTTATAGAATAAAGATAATAGTTACATGTGACAAAGATAACGTTTATCGATAAAAGTAAATACACAATATTAAACATTTGAATATGATATGGAGTTATTTAAATTTTACTCATTGTAACAAAATCTAATATATGTACTGTAGTTTTTTAAAAAATATATCGTGTTAAATGAAATTGCAGAATTTTACTTACAATTTATTCTATAGGATGTTCTAAATAAAACTGAAGATTCTTTATAAAATATCATCTAAGAAATAAAGTGAATATTTTGTATAAGTTTAAATTGAGATACAAAATATTCATAGTTGCTAAAAAGATCAAATTGTATGTAATTATATGTAATTGTATGTAATTATTAAATGTAGATAATTTTTCGTAACGGATCTTATATTCATCTTCTATAATTAAATGGTTCTTATATGGTTTTCTATTTCAGAGAATATTATTTGAAGAACGATGAAAGTTCAATCCAATTATTTTTTTAATTTTTGTGGTATTTATGTACTATGTTCTGATATAAAATCAAATTACTTAATGTAATTCAATGCACTAATTTAATATATATGAAGAATAAATTTACAAATACTAGAATAGAATTATTATATGTATTAACACAAATGGGTCAGTCGTTCTATTGTTAAATTTTATAAAAATATTCGATATTTATTTATTGTTCATTTTGACGAGTATATTATCATCGTAAGATAATCATCGATTTATGCATTGGTAAATAAAGCAAACAATAAGTAATTATTAAACACTTCTATAACATTTTGTATTTGGGTTAGTAATTTATAGTATTAGAATTAAATTACTATATTACCAAAACTGATACTGATGTATTAGTTTATCAACGACATATGTACATTTTTTTAAATTTTAGATCACATTTTTAAAGAAAAGTTGTTCGAAAATGTTTATATCATTTTTAATATTTTAAGCTGTCAAATATATTTTGTCAAATAACTGATAAATTATTTTTTATATTTACAATTTTATTCTCAATCTAGTAATAGAAATTAAAATTTGATAAATAAAATAGTTATTATCAAGCGATAATTTTTTTTTTACTAAAAAGGAATTAGCACAATTCAAATTAATTTTAAATAATGAGCTAAGTATTTTATTTAAAATAATAAAGTCAATAATGAGTTGAAAATCTTTTTTAATCAATTTATTAACATGTTTGGTAATAATGATTTTTTTTATTTTCAATTTTACATTTTCATTCAACTACAATTACTTATTAATAATGTGTAATCCTAATTTAACTTTATAAATAATGTGATGGTTTATAATTTCACGTGAATATAATTTTGACGTGAAGAGAAAGAATTGATATTATTAAATAAATGTAAATATTATATTGAAATAACTTTAAATATTGTCATTTAAAACATTTTTAAAATTATATATATTTTATTAAAAAAATGTTTGTTTAATAATTAGTTATTATTAAAAATTTAGTACTCAAAACTTCTGTTTATATTTATCTGTATAAAATTTATTAGCTTTAGAAAAAAAGATTTGATTTATAATTTTTAAAATTGATATATATATATATATATATATACACACATCAATTTTGAAAATTATAAAACAAATAAAAAAAAATTCCTGATCTTACAAAAACATGTCTACTAGATGCACAGAAATTGTTGTTCTTAAGTTCCTCTCGAATATATAGAGACTGTGGTTTCATAAATCATCCGAAACGATTTAAATAAAAAAAAGAAACGAGACAACGATTAATCAGGATATATGGCGGTAAAGGATTTTATCTCACAATCTCCAGACCAACATGTAGTGTTCTACGTTAAAAAAACCTGTGAACTTATACGAAATTTCGGTGTCTAGATAAAAACTTCAAAGATTTATCTCGACGTTCAAAGATAAGTATCTGAACGTCCGCGCGAATGCCTGTACAATAAAAAGTATTAAACGTTTAAGACTTTCGCAGTTAGTAGTAGATTACTAAAACGTCGCTAAGATTGTCAGACTCTAGAGATTTCTATGATATTACATTTTTTATCTTTCTACAAAACAGTTTGTTTTGTTATACATGTTTATAAGAAATTGATAAAATTAAACTAACTGGATTACTTAATCCTGCCTATTTTGGGAATATATAATAGAATGTAGATCACAAAATTTAGAGAAAAAGGTTAAGTAGAACATACAATAAAATAGATATACATATAAAGAAGTTATTAGAAATGTTACTGATTAAAATGTGTCTTATGCATCTTTTTCAAAAAAATATTATGACGTTTTTTCAATCTAATTTATTATAACATAAAATATATTGTAGTTTTTTAAAAAAGTAATTAATTATTCAACTTCATTATTTGATTAATATTAAAAATTTATAAAAGTTAAAGCAGATATTAATTTCGGCTAAATAATAAAAAAATTATAGACTTTAAATGAAGCAAATAATATTAGCAAGACAAGATTTAAAATAAATATTTACATGTGTATAATTTTATAATAACGTTAATAATTAAAATATTATGTTTGAAAGTGACTATAATTCAGACTACAGAAACATATATTATGAAATTAAAAGCACATGTAGAAAACTATTATACCAGATAAATAAAAATGTAATACTTTGATCTTTAATATTTTTTGATTAAACAATTTTATATACAAAATGATTAAAATATTAAGTTCAAAGTTCCTTTTAGGGTAAATGTTAAAAGTAAAATTGAAAAAGGAGTTTGAGGAGAGTAAAGTGGAAGAGAAGAATAGTTTTAAGGCAGGCATTTTTTGCAGAAATCATAATTTTGTTTTTGAAAACTGGTTGACAAAAAGCAGAATATGGTTTTAATACATATTTTGTGTGTCCAAATTAATTTGTTAACCTCTAAGGAGCGTAAAATTGTATTAATTGTAATGTTATAGGTTGATTTAAAAAATTAAAATACTAATATACGATTAATTCGTATTATAAAATTATTTCATTTGAAATATAAAAGTATAGCGCGAATAAATGGGAGTTTGTTTTCTACTCTGCTTAACATGTAATGAAAGTTGGAAGAAAATGTTTTAATATGAAAATACCAGTTGATTTATGGCGAAGTGACCAACTCATCAACCTATCTATTAAGAAACTGACTTCGTAGGTCAAACATTGCAAAAAATCCCACTAGAGATTCCTAAAATTGCTCCACTATATTGTGCTAGTTCTTTAATCTAGAGATGATCAGTATATTTGCAGAGAAGAATTCATTACCAATTATTACTATCTTATTTACTGAACTATTACATTATTTACGGCCTTGTTCCTATGATTATTGTGATAAAAAATATATTTAAAAATGAATATTATCTGACATGGTGGATACACTATTGAATTAAATTTTAAAGTAATATTGAATATTAAATTGATTTTTATTTAAAATAAAAAAATAGTTTAATTTAATTTAGTAACAAATATTTTTTATGATGATTACTAATTAAAAAAGTAAATTGATGATAAATGAGAAATATATTTATATGAAACAATTTTTTAATAAATTTGTGTGTGATTTATTATAATAACTGATTGGTATAAAAACTGATAGAAGTTTAGTGTTTCCTTAATTAATAAATATATATGAATTGGTTTAATTAATTTACTTTTCTTTGTATCGAGTTATTTGTTATTATATTTATTTTAACTCAAATATATTTATTGTATATGATAGCTCATTGAACTTGAATGAATATTATATACTACATTTATTTTTTTCTTTAAATCATTATTAGATATAATAGATTGAGAATAAGTTTGTGTTTTATAATATCTAACCATAAACATATAGACAGTATAATCTAATTTTGGTACTTTAACAAGTACAGATATATATATATATATATATATATATATATATATATATATATATATATATATATATACAGTATTGTGCGTGAATTGAACCGCAACATCAAAAACGAGTTCATATGCAATTTTTGTCAAACCGCATCTATAGTGTTTTTTTGTTCACTCTTTTATAGAGCTCGATAAAAAATTACTGCCTGTGGCCGTTTCCTAGGTTAATGTACGGATAGTACAAATTTAGTTTTTGTGTTGTTCTCTCGTTTGATATCTTTATCAGAAAAAAATCTTCTTTTGAAATAAAATTCATTGAACAATTTAATTGGGCATGTCTGGGAATTCAAGGTATTTTATTTGTCTATATTAATTTATTTTTCAATGAAACTGTCCTAATAAAATTGAACAATAGATTAGTTTTACAAGAAACTGGGACTAATTATTAGGTATAATATAGTAATAAATTATTATTTACAGAACATTGGCGTTTATAACTGTTGTTTGTCTTACTGTATACATACATAAATATTTTTTTAAAACCAAAATTAAAAGTTATGGTTAATAAAGATAACGTAATTAAAAGTGAATGTATATGAAATTGTAAGTATTTTAGTAAATACTTTTAAATGCTTATATATATATATATATATATATATATATATATATATATATATTTAATGAACAATGATTAAAAATACTATATATTTTGAAACTATTGTAATAATAATCACAATAAATGCATCGATAGTATTAGTTACCTTCTTGATATTAGTTGACTTTCGCTAATAAAAAATATTTACAAAACAAAATAATACTGTTGAATACTAATTATGAGTTAATATTATTCTTTAATTTTCATTCCACCCTTACATGGAATTTTTTATTATTCATGTCGAATTAATTCACAAATAAACTACTTTTATATAAACTGGGTATCAATGTGGTAAATACAAATTACAGTAATGCCTCGCATAGTGCGGCTTCGATTTGTACGGTTTCACTATAGTTCGGATTGAAATTAACCCCCCCCCCCAATTATCGCTTGCGTACATTACACGCATCGTATGCGCAGTTTTAGTTTTGTGGTCTTTTTTCTTTTTCTATTAGTTTTCGATTCGTAACTCTAGATTAAAGTCGATTTTTTGACAATTACATTTTAATAATCTATTTGAAAATGAATTTAAAATGAATGTATAAACCCCTGATTTCGTGTATAAACATTTGAATAAATTACCCTTGTTTTATTTACTGAAAACAGGAAAGAAATTGTTTGGAACCAATTAACATTTTTTTGTATTTAGTTAATGTTTCGATTAGTCCGGTTTCAAATAGTCCGGCTAATCAGTGGAACCGACTAGTCGCACTATGTGAGGTATTCCTGTATTTTTATTATCCATTTAAGGAAATGATAATTAAAATAAATCCTTTTCGCTTAGAAAACTTTGCTATTTTAAAAATAATCTTATAGTCTTCTCTGGTCTTTCGTGTTAAATTATTTATATTTAAGAAATTTTGAAAGAATATAAATGTGTGGTACTTCGGTGATGTAAGGTCCGGATTATATGGAAAATGGTTCATCGCTTCCAACCTCGACTCCCTTAATCATTCGATAATTCATTGTTTAATCCACAACTTCTTTTCTATTTCTCAATGCTATACTTTTTTTTAATTATAGTGTTCAATACGTTAAACTGTTCGTAATATTTTTTAGTTTGATGATTCACAGTAACTTACAGTGTGCTGATCTTTTGATATCCTACTAAATACACAGTCTACTACCGATGAAGAGGAGGTTTAGGAGATGACTATTCTATTTGATAGTAAGTTTACTTTCTTATGATATTAGTGCGTTATCTATTTCTCATCATCAGTTACTAATCTCTTCATTATATTTTCGTACGATCACAATAAAACAGTGACGACAAAATCTCGTTTCGATCTGCCAAGTTTCGGTAGATGAGATAATGAAGTACCAAATTAAACAATTCCATGATGGAGTCAAGCCAAAGAATATTATTCATTATCGTTAATTGTACTGTTTTGAGATCGTCTGTAAATCTCAATGTATTTAAAAAAGGACCCATTTCAAATTTGGCTCGAATAACACTCATCATTTACTATAGATAGTTTTCAATCATTTATCCTGCGTAGATACAATATCTGTGCTAAACACATTACACAAATTGTCAGTTACTTTCGCGAACTACTTCCCTATTTGGAAAATATACGAAATATAATATTGAATTATATTTACTTTATTATAGAACATACATATTTATTAATTAATTCACTGCACGATAATAATTTTTCGATACTACATTTTATCTAGAGCTGCGAAAGAGTCAGCAATGTTAAAGTACCTTTTCTAAGGTAATGACTCGTTCATCACAAATATTTTATTCGTTTCTGGATTTCGAAAACTTTTCGCGAAGTAATAGAGTAAATTTCGCAGTCTACAATTACTACTGACCGTGATTTATCCATATTAACTACATATATCTTTTTTATCCAATTATACTTCTATTCAAATGAGTATACATATAAATGATTTGCAGTTATGAACATTTCTTTTAAAAAGGTTTATAATCATACAATCAAAAATATTATAGAAATTTTTGATCTACCCTATATATATATATATATATATATATATATATATATATATATATATATGTATATATATATATTCCGACATATATTGATGTGCGGATATATAAGTTGTAATATTTATAAATGTAAATATATTCTTTTATTTACATGTCATTCAAAATGAAAATAGGCATCATTAGTGAAACAAAAAAGAATTTCTTACGCTAATGGATTATCTATCCGTCAAGTATCTGAATAGTATGTTTTTTTTTCTATGAAACAGCTCATTAAATATTACATGACTGTATCAATACGTACCTCTTCTTTTGAACATTGATCAAATGCGAACTTCAGAGTTCAAACATGCAAAATTAATTAAACATAAAGCATTCAACACAAATACATACAGAAACTTTTCATTTTTGTGTGAAATCATTCACCGTTACATGTCAATTTCTGATGGCCTTCACTGTTCACGGGCAGAACGTAACTAAAAACGTATAACTATTTAATTTTGTAAACGCTACTTTGAGATAATTTTTAAATTATCATCATTATACGAATGAGATACTTTTCACATTCGAAGGTAATAAACATGTATTCGTGAACACTTCCAGGTATGCAATTAACATGTACGAGTTATATTTATTACAAGTATTATTATTATTAAATTATTTCTTAAGGAAAAATATTATACGTATTAATTTAGAAAAAATATCTTATAAATCGAAATGTATGATTTGTTAATTACATTTTCCAATTTATCAAGGACATATATTTTTAATAACTGTAATGAAAAGAGTGAAATGTTTATGTTAATTTTGTTTATACAAATCGTTACTGACCATCTAACTTAAGAAATATGTAATTATAGACAACATATCCATTTTTATTTTACTGTCTGTAATTAAAATTTAACAAAAAACTATAAGAAATAATTACTGTTTAATTTATCATTGATATTTTAGAATATATATATATATATATATATATATATATATATATATATATATATATATATATATATATAACTGAAAACATTACAATGAAAAAAAATTTTTGAATTCTCAGGAAAATTAATGATTTTTATTATTTTCAAATTAAAAAGTAATTTAAGAAAATAACTTTATAATCAATTACCACAATTAGTTTTTGATGTAATAATAGTAATGTATCTAATATATAAGTGGTTCAAATGAGACTAAAGGGTTTATACATTCATTGCTTATAATTATTTACTATTCTTAACTATCCTTTCGTCTCATTTAGGCTATCTTGTATAAAAGAATTATATTGTGACTCATAAGTTATTGTCAGAAATAGTTGTTCTTTGAAATATAATCCAAATTCAACTGTCAAAAATCGAAAAAATATCGTTTACTATATTTGTATCTTAACATAATTTGTAATAAATATATCACGGAATAAGTATGTTGGATAAAACATAATTTATCATAATTATAAAATATTGATATTTATGAAAATTTTTAGTAAAAACATTTCTAGTTAAATATGATTCAATCATGTTTCCATCTCATTTTAATTCTTTCCTATGTAGAAAAACCAGACACAATGAAAAACTGAAATCAAATTGGTACGACAAGTAATTAATGAAACGGAAATTTAAATTTTAATAAACTCAATGAACATACGATACGGAGAAGTAATTTAAATTTTGAAGGACACGCTAGATATAAACTGGATTAAAAGAATATTCAAAAATAATGAAATAATATAATTTTTTTTTCAAAAAAACAGGTTTAATAATATAATATATATATATATATATATATATATATATATATATATATATATATATATATATATATAAATTTTAATACTCAATAAACAGACGTTGCGGAATAATAATATAGGTCACTGAAGGACACGTTAGATATAAATTAGATTCAAAGATATTAAAATATAATATAATATTAAAAAAAATAATTTTAAACCAGGGCGATTTACCCCCTACTCGCTTCGTTTAACGACCTCCTATTTTAATACTTTTTAACAATGTAAATAAGTTATGAAAAATAAAATGTTTAGAAAACTATGTTAATGTTTTTGTGTAAAAGATGTTCATTATAATATATATATTCCATTTTTTGTTAATTTTAATATTTCATAAAATTTGTATTTTGGTAATTCAGAAATTAAATTTTCACATCAACCTGGAGGCGGAGGTATTATTTTTTTAAAAAATAGAAAGAAAATAACAGGTTTATTTTATATTACAATAAAAATGTATATTGTAGGATACATTATATGTTATTTACACTTATTGTATCATTTGAATATTCCAAACATTTAGATTGTGAGTTTATTTTTATAAAATAATTTAGATGTTACGTTTTTTGACCAATTTTCTATCCTTCTTTTCTTTCTCAGTTTATATATATACTCGTATATTTATATATATGTATGTACGTACATACATATATATAAATTACATACGTATAATATACATACATTAATAAGCGAAATGCAAAGGTGCATTTGCACTTGGAAACAAGTCGTGATTCTAAAATTAAACATGTCATATTTTTAAACTCATAGTATTTTTATTAAACTGAACGTAATATCATTTTTTATTAACTATTGTTGACAAGAGTTAATAAGAAAATCGTAATGACTCTATATATACTGCATGGATCTCACTCGCTCGGATGACCAAAGTTCGATTCATAGCACTGAAACTTATGTTTTTGTTTATTTTTTATACCAGTTAAGCAACATGTGAAACTTGTTTTGCTTAAATATTTTAAGTTCGTTCCACTTGATCGATTAATGTAATTACGTCAGTATAAAAAAGAACACTATAAATGGTTTTTATGAATTCTTTGTATTAAAATGACAACGAAAATTTAAGTGCAGTATATATATATATATATATATATATATATATATATATATATATATATATATATATATATATGTGTGTGTGTGTGTGTGTTATCTGTTAATATTATTTTATTATTAATGAATTGAAGAACAAAATTGATTTATAATAGAAATTTTAAAATATTGTTTAAAATAATGTAGTTCATAAGAAATATTTTGGTACTGTTGAGTTTATTTATGTTACTATTTATAGTTTCAATTACCACGTCGAATTTGAAAGCGTAAAAAGTATTGCTGGTTTCTTAACTTGATGTCTACACAATACACAGGTGTTTTTATTTCTTTATACAAATATAATGTTTATTTCAAACTTGTTATATATCTAATACTTAATGTGTTTTGTATATATATTAAAACATTAAGTGTTATATTTTCAATACATTACTTTATATATTCATATATATTATATATATATATATATATATATATATATATATATATATATATATATATATATATATATATATATGGTTTTCCAATAAGAATGTCAGAACTATGATAGCTGGTGGCAGCCATGTTTGATTTTTTTAAGCTTATTTTAATATTTCAACTCACTATAGTTTAAAAAATTATCATGGAACGTTAAACACTGCAATAACGCTTAGAAATTGTAAAAACTTCAATAGACTTATTGAAACAAAAGTTTATTGAGTCCGTTATTTCACGATATGAGCCCATTAATTGGCCACTAAAATTTTCTGTGAGGTTATGTAAAATCATTGTTTATGCTGATTAACTACAAACAACAAAAGCATTAAAAATAACGTGCAATAATGAACGTGTAATTCATGAAATTTAATCACAATTATGTGAAAGAGTGACTAAAATTGAACTAAACGAATGCATTATGTCAAGCGAAGTAGTGGTGGTCATATGAGTGAAATTGTATTCCACCATTAATGCCATAGAATATGCTTTTTTTAAAAAATGTAAATAACTAATTAATTAAACACTTTTTATTATATTTCCATATAAACTTGGAAAACCCTATACGTATATGAAAATTTCATATTATTCACTTGTCTGTTAATATATACCTAATAAATTATTTGCTATATTGATTCTTCAGAAACGTTAGGTAACAGAAATTTAAATGGATACAATATGTGACCTATATTTATATAATTCAATTATATTTTTGTACGTTAATAATATTGTTTAAAATAAAATTTAAATATTTATTGTATTCTATAAGGTTATTTTATAAACAATGTCCAAAAATTTAACATAGAAAATGCGTTGTCATTTTTATTTTTGTAGAACGTTTCATTAACTAAGACATGTGCAAGTACGTGTGCAAAATATTCAGACAAGTACGATTAATCAATTCAATTTGACTTCTTTTGATTAGTAATTAAAGAGATGATTATGAGGAAGAATGTTTATACGAGCTAGTGATATTTATAATGATTTAGAAGATAATAGTGCAACAAAAGTCTAACAAACATTCAAAGTATTCATAGTACAAATTATTTAAATGAAAGAAAATGATTGAATTTAAATTAAAGAAAATTTCGAAGGTGGTTTTAAAAAATCATTCAGGTGTCTAAATATTAAAAATGCGTCAGGTTTCGATCGTCCTGTTAAGATTAATAACAATATGCTGTTGAGTGCACTTGATGACTAATGTGCAGTAATCGTTGAAGAACTACTATAGAACCTTAATTAATATTCTATTGTTATCAACAATAATTTGGAAATATGTTAAAATTTAAAAAATGAATTTACTATGATTTGATAGAAACTAGACTAAGCTCAATAGTGGATATTTGCATTTTCATAAGTACAGCACATCATTTTTGAACAAATTAGTGACTGACGATAAAATATATTTATTTTAAAGGAATGTTAGGTGTTACAAACAAAAAATTAGTGCAAGTAAACCAGTTGTAGCATAGTCCAAAATGTATTTTCCTCTAGAAAAAAATTGTTAGACGTCTGATAAGATAATTTTGATATGATCTACTCTGAGTTTCTATCACTAAATGTAAAGATTATGGCAAAATTATATTATCAGTAGTTACGGCACTTGAATGTTGTATCAAAAAAGAGGCTCTCTTTGATTAAAAGTTATTGTTTCACTCGGATAATACATGACTTTTTATAACAAGGAACACATTTACAAAGTAAAAAAAATGAAATGAAAAAACTTTTAAATTTTTATTATTTTCTAGATTTTTTGTTATTTATTTACTATTTTTATCTTTGAAATGTTATTAAATAACTTTAACGCCTTTGAAATTCTATCGTTTTTTAAACCTAAAATTGGATATTATTTGTGTAACTTGATATTTCATTAGTAACAATTTCTCTTAAAACCAATTCAAATAATAAAAGTAATTATTATTTGAATAATATTTTTTAAAATTCTTATCAAGTAAAATTAATGGATTTGTATTCCGTTTAATATTTTTTGAAATAATAATAATTGCAATTTCAGAGTATTATTCTTTATGATATTGCACTTTAAAATATATATTTTTTATAGTACATTTATAAATTATCGATCAATAACTAATGTAATTAATTACATTTTTCTTATTCATTAAATAATTTCAACATTAAAAAAATGTGTGTACTTAAAAGAAAATATGCGATTTTTTCTTGAAATCACATAATTTTAATATAAATTTTGTAACATGAAAGTAATAATTATATTGCAAATATTACCTTTTCAGATTTCGCTTCGAAAGAATTTTCTTATATAACGGATGTAATAAATAAAAATATTCTTCAATCAATGATTAATATATATATATACGTATGTGTGTATGTATATTCGTTATACCTTTATAAAAGTATATTTAATAAATACATAATTGATTATAAATGTAATAATAAACTCGTTAAATTTTTAGTTATACTTTTTAAATCAGATTTGAATGTATAATTAATCACAAAATAGTTTTCTTTAATAGAGAATGAAGATGAGAGAATGTAGTTTATGTATAGTGAAATAATGTGTTTCAGTTTTAAACGTATTTTTTAAAAATAAATCGATACTGTAATCAAGAATACTTAATTTTCTTGTCATAGAAACTAACAAATATAATCAAAATAGTTTATATTAAAACTGGTTTATGAGCATGTTCAATTTGCATAAATTAATTTATGAATATAAATTAATAAATATAATTTTATATGGTATTTAAGCTTGAAATATACACTGTTTATAGTAAATTAAGTAGAGAGCACACTTCGAAAATAAATCTTATAAAATACTGTCTTATCTGAAATTAGCCACGCTGAAGTGTCTATATAAAGATATTACTTTGCTTGAATACAATGTATTTTTGGAAAAGTGTGAAATTATTAGAAAAGAATCACATTCAGGGAGAACAACATTTATAAAAGCGAAATATAAATACGTGGAAAGTATATTAGTTTTAATTAAATTAGATTGATGGCTGTGGATAATTAGATTAATAGTAGATGAGTTACCAACAAAAGATATTGAACAAAAATTATATTACAATAAAATTCAATTAATCGCCAACTTTTTAATCGAGATTAGTATCTAATTACTATATTATGTTAATGGTAATTTCATCAAACTATTTTTATTTATGTTTTACACTTTAATGATTTTATGTTTTAACTTAATAAGAATATCTGTGATAATACAATATATAAACTAATCATCGTCAAAGTAAACATAGTTTAGTTAAGAAAAGATTACAGAATATCAAAAAGTTTTGTCACTAGAATCATATATTAAAATTAAAAAGTTATAAGTTCCTAAACGTTATATATATATATATATATATATATATATATATATATATATATATATATATATATATATATATATATATATATATATATATATATATATATATATATATATATATATATATATATATATATATATATATATATATATATATATATATATATATTAGGTCTACCGGAAAGTTTTGTCCGTTTTTGATTAAAAAAATAATACATTTTCAATATATTAATTAATATTTACTGAACAATATAATTTTTCCTTCGTTACTAATGATCTCTTTCTAGTGTGATGGTAATTTGTGAATTTCATTTTTGTAGAATGACTCATCTTTGAAACTTGAGATGACATTAAAGGACAGAACTTTTCGGTAGCCTTATATATATATATATATATATATATATATATATATATATATATATATATATATATATATATATATATATATATATATATATAAATTTTGTTTACAATTTAAATGAATATTTTCGTAACGAAATATTTAAATATAGATACTAATGAAAATCATGGCATTTTTTTTGAAAATTAATATGAATAGAAATTTTAATAAAAAGTGATATAAATAAAAATAGTCATTTCATTATTCAAAGTAGAACAGTTAAAAAAATATTGACATTTTTTTATTACAATTGTTTTAAAATAATTCAGAAGAATAATATGTATCACTTTTATTAAAAAAATATGTATCACTTTTATTAGTCTTTTGATAAAATTTTAAGATTTGATAAAATTAATTTAAATGGTATTTTATGTGAACTTAGAGTATTTGTTTTAAAATAAAGTTCTTTTCCGTAGAATCTTAATTGATTCAGCAGAATATAGTAATATTCTTAATAAATAGATATAAGCAAATAAATTTTCTCTAAGAAGTTTTTTTATGAATGGTTTATCCTTGAAATTTGATCTTCATTTAATTGTTCTTGTATTAAAAAAGTAAATACTATAAATACAAATCTTATTAATAAAAGAATCAACATCGAGCTCAATTCGATTTTATATATGTTTTCTTAAGAAGATACAAGATTTAAACAAATAACATTTGTGATATATATATATATATATATATATATATATATATATATATATATATATATATATATATATATATATATATATATATATATATATATATATATATACTAACAACATTACATTTGAGTGATTAATTCATTGAAAGTAGACATGAATCATCGATTTATAAATAATAAAAATAAACATAAAAAGTACAATATGTCTTGAAATATCTATATTTGATGTCGTAATTAAAACATTGCACTTATCACAATGAAAACGTAAAATAAAATAATATTTATTTATTTATTATGAACAATATATGCAGTTTGAAATATCAAACAATAATTACAAATATGCTAAATATGAAATAGTTGTTAGAGATAATTTTATAAATGTATGATTCTAATATTTTATTTACGATCGTTTTTCCAAAAATATAAAAAAAAGAAAATATTTTTTAATGAAGTACGAAAAATAAAATATTTTTAATTTGTCACATTTAATTTATTTGTAAGTTATTTTTCGTAAAAAAATTATAAAATATTTGGTTAATTAGGTTATCTATTTTGTTTGTAATGTATATTTTAGAGATTACAGAATATCGATTTTTAAGAAACTATTAAAATTATTTTTAATTCAAATGCTACACTCAAATTTACAAACGAGTTGAAAAGTAGACAATTCTTTCATGTCGCGTAATAATTTATTTCTAATTTGATATATTAATGTAAATGAAATTACGAAATTATATAAAAATAATACTGATATATCTCTATTTAAAGTTGAAAGTCCAGTAGCAAGTATTTTAATTTTGGAATAATTTTTACTCAATTATATTTAAGACTATTTAATATGATGTTAAATACTTAATTGAAGGAAGTAATTTCAAAATATTCAATGAAGAACATTCGAAAGAAATCTCAGAATTGCTCTAAACGACTGAACTTTCATTAACTTGTTTTTTTTTTATAATTTTCTTTGATTAAAATTCTCAAAGGAATAATGTATAAAATAATATAAATTTGACTATAATGGATATGTTATTAATATAAAGTATTTATAAAATATTTTTAACTTTATTTTACCTTCATTTTTGTTAACATTAAATACTATGAAATTAATGAATAATATTCTTTTATCAAATTTATATATATATATATATATATATATATATATATATATATATATATGTATGTGTGTACGTTAATAATAAATTGTGTTAACTAAAAATCATATATTACACATTTACATAAAAAGTAATAAGGAATTTTTTTAGTAAATTCTAGAAGCACTTAAAAGATAATTGATTCTTATATATAATATTTAGTACTTTAGAACTGTATATATGTATTGTATATGTAGTTATTTATTTGAAAAATATTTACTTAAATGTAAATGAACTTTTGTTATACATGTACGTATTTATTTTTATATAAATCAAATTATAAGATATAAAAAATAAAAATGTTAATATTACTTTCGTAAAGAATTAAATTTATATGAGAATTAGAATTCTATATTATTTCTGAGTTATAACGTACTTACAGATTCTGAAAAATATTTAAGGGGTAAAATGTATATAAAAGTATCATGAATTTTATATGTACATACTTACATAACACATACACACACACACACACACACGTATATATATATATATATAAAAATTTATTTTTGTAGACATGTAGTATATTCTCTTTTATAATTTAAATAAAATTCTAAACGAAATAATATAAATAAAAAACAAATAAGACTGATTAAAACATGCAAGAATTAGAAGTTTCTAGTTTTTCATTTTAAACAAATTTATTTTCAATTTGTGTTTCTAAAGGTAAAAGACAATTAGAGAAATCTTGAATTAAACATGTTAAGTAAGAAAAAATATTTTATTAAATATGAACTTCTTAGAGAGTAAAGTAACAATCAGAAAAAATGTTTAAAATGAATTAAAGTATATTTATTTTTATTTTACTTTTATTCACATGATTTAATTGTTTTTTGTTAATCTTTAGAATATTTACGTTTTAATTATTATAAATACGAGGGTCGTTTGATAAGTATGGTAAATTTATTTATTGTTTAATTTAATTAATTTTTTTAATTTAGTTTTCCTTACTTTTTACCATACTTATCAAACGACCCTCGTAAATGGAAACATATTGAAAATTTGTTATATTTAATGCCGATTTAACTAAATTAATTTCAATATTTTCCTAAAGATAAAAACTGTACTAATAATTGAGTAAAATATTTAAGTTGATAAACATGGCAGTTCTTCAGTTTTTCTATCAGTTTATTATAATGTACAATATAATAATGGATAATGTACGGCTGACTTAACAAACTAGCATAATGTGTAATATAAAAGATGATTTTATAACTAGGTTAATTTTATTAGACTACTAAAACTGTTTTAGGTGATACAATATTAAAAATATAATAAAATTTGTGAATTGTGCTCAAAAATGTTTGTTTAAAGAAAAAAGTTAAGTCGTACAAAGAAAAAATTAATAAAAACCATTGTGATAAAATTTATAGTCATTTTATTTCGAAATAAAAGGCAATAAATATAAAAATAACAACAGGCGAATAAAAGAGATTCTGCGAAGTATAATTTTGTGGTTTTTGACCGTGAAATTCCATTAGTGATAATAAAAAATATCTTTTATAATATCTTCTATGTATATCATTTATAATATGATTATTGGAAATAAGGATTAAAACCAAAAATAAATTATGCGGTTTTCTCATTCTTCAAACTAACTATTCTTAAAATCAACATACCGGTTAATATAAAATACAAAATTTTTAATAGCTGGCTGGAATTTGATAGGGTTGATTAATTTGAATTTGGTACTAATGAAGCATTAAAACATTTATCTCAATATGTTAATTTATTTTTAAAATAAAACCTGATATGTTTTCTTCTAGCACAAAATGTTTTATATGTCGTAAAACCTAATTCTATGATAAAAACAAAATTGAGTTTTTTTGGTTATGTATATGTGTTTTTAAGGAGAATAAGATATTTTTTTAAATTAAATAATGCTATATGTTTAATATTAATAGTTTGTATTAATAATAGGTTCGAATCAATTATTTATTATATGAAATTAAGTAATTAATTATTCTACAAAAGAAGCTTTAATGTGTTTTTTCTTTGAATATTTAATTTGTAAAATATAATTTTTAAAGAATTTCAATAAAAATTTAAAAATAATTGTGAAATAGGTTTTAAAAGCAATAGTAGTAATTTATAGATATATTTCAATTTTTTAATTATTAAGCATTTATTACTGTTTGAATAAATTATTTATTATAAAAATAAAGTTTAATTAAAAAATAGTTTTTTTTCTAAGATTTGTCAATATGTTCAAGTAAGATAAACTATTATATTATTAATAAATTTATAGTTTATTTTCCTTCTTTTGATTGATAAAACTGTTTTTAACGGATCAAATACGTTAAGTAGATAAATATTTTGATATAAGAAAATTGCATAAAATATGTTGGCACTTTAGATAGAAATCTAAAAATATATAATATTTTACTGATAAGATTTCGTAAAATAATGAAATAAAATAGTTTTATATTTTAAAATATTTTATATTAAATTTTGTTCAAACAATTATATGTGAGGTGAAAATGAAATAAAAAAGTAATTAGTAAAAAAAATAAATAAACACACACACACTCATATACACACTTACACACAGATATATATATATATATATATATATATATATATATATATATATATATATATATATATAATAGTCATAATCATCAACAGCCTTTTTTTACATAATATATTGTTGTTAAAGGCTTCTTCCAGTATTTTTCACTTTCAGCAATCCAAATATCTTTCTATTCATACAGATGAATTTTTTATATCTCTGTCCTATCTATCTATAGGTCTCTTTTTGAACTATTTTAAATTTCTGACTTTCTAATCAATAATTTTTTCCTTTATCAGTCTTCTATTTTGAAATTTTCACTCCTACTGTAATGCTCTTTTAAGTTTGATTTTCTTTCTAATATAATCATTTTTCTTTCTATATTATGTGTTTTTCTTAATATTAATCTTTTCATGTTTTATTGTATCTCTTGAAATTGATGAACTACTCTGACATTAAAGACCAATGTTTCATTACCTTAAGTGGAAACAGATAGGATGCATTGATTGGAATTTTTTTCTAATATTGAGGAATATTCGACTTTATAATTATTTTCGATTTATTATAATTCTGTTTTTATTATTCTCTTCGATTTATCTACAAATATTTGTTTTGGTGTTAAGAATTTTTCCTGAATCATAGGGATTTTATCTTATATATATATATATATATATATATATATATATATATATATATATATATATACATTACACATTTAATTTAATGTGGAAAGAAAATTATCGGTCTCACCTTACTAAAGAAATTTCATTGATAATAGTAAAATGATATTTATATAAAATCGATTTTAATTTTTTTCCATAAACCGATTTTTTTGAGATTATTAAAAATAATTTACACTTCAAGGATAATAAATATTCTAATAGTTTTTTAATACTGTTACAAATTAATGTGCAATTATAGAATTTTACGCGCTTTGGTACGTTTATATATTTCATAATCGCATAAGTTAAATAGTCTATTTAAATTCTATAATGAACAATAGTATCTTAAGATTACATGTTTGATTTGTGGATATTAATTTATTACTACGACGAAATAATTCAGTGTGTTAAATAGTAAATTTATTTAATTTCTATTAAAAATCATAATTTACTTTTATTTAATGACTGAATTATTGTTGATGACGAATTTTTATCACGTAGAAAACGATAAATTAATTTTTTATAATTTGTTTCATTATTTTGTGTTGTAAAATACGATTAAAAGAAAAACGAAAAGCATTTTTCAACAAGATTTTTTTAAAAAAAATACTTAATTTAATATTTTTTACATTAATATTATTTATTATATGTTATTGTTTTTAAAAAAATAATATATATATATTTATAGAAGAAAGGATATTAATTGATATTTGATTCCTCTATAAAAAAATTGAAATTGAATTAATAAATATATGACTAATTTTTTTTGCTTTTATTTGAATACCAGAGAATATTAGGTAAAAAATAAGAAAGATTAATTTGAAAAGAATAAATAATAAAACTTCTATGTATGATTTTTAGAAAAAAAGTAATGTCTAATATTTTTATCAATCCTTGGTGTACATACATACATACACACACACACACACATATATATATATATATATATATATATATATATATATATATATATATAAAACAGATCTGGGATCAAGTAGATGTGAGTAATGCACTCATCTCGGAAAGTTAAGAAAGCGAAAATGAAACTTATTTATTGTGTAAGGTGATGCAAAATAAACATTAAGATTTGGCAAAAATTGTAATAAAAACAAAATTGTTTTATTCTAGAAAGTAACTATGAATAAACATTGGGATTTGGTAAGACAAAATTGCGTTAATGAACGTGCCAATAAAGTTTATTTACTTTTTTGTAAAAAAAACAAATATGTATTACCAGTTTAACACCAAAAAAATATACTGATACCTAAATATTCAATTGCAATTTTAATTTGCCAGAAGAGAACATTCACAATAATTTTATAAATTTGCTTAGAATGTTTTCATTTGTTTAAAATATTTCGACTAGATTATATATATATATATATATATATATATATATATATATATATGCATATATATATGAATATTAATTTTTTCATAGACAGACGAGAATATAATACCTTTAATAAATTTATCACGACATTTGGAAATATATATCATATTTATACAACTTTTTTGGTAATATTACACACTGACATGTCTATATACAAGTGATATGTAATTTATAAAAAGTAAATGTAAATATTTTATTTTAAATTAAATTTACAAAGGATAGTTTTATTTTAAAATTTTCTTATAGTATAGGTGTTTTTCAAAATGAAAGTTATAATTTATAGCCTTTTTCAATAAAATATACAAAGTTTATATTTAATTAAAAAAATAAATGAATTAGAAGAAAGTTACATATGTGTGTTTATTTAATTTCTTATAAAACAACCTGTAACCAAAATGAAGATTTCTGCAACTATTAGATTTTTATTTGCATAGAAATGAAATAATAGTTGAATTAATGAATATGGACTGATTTGTTATTAAACAAGATATTTTTTTATAAATTACTATTTTGAAATAATTGTAAATAATTTGTAGAAAGTTTAAAAAAGAATACATAAAGACAATATTTTATGTAGTGTATAGTTGAATTTGAGAATCAGAAAAAAACTTCAAATGTAAAGATTACATTTTATTAACTTAGTTTCTTGTATTTACATATATATATATATATATATATAATATTGAATATAACTGAAATAAAGTATTAATTACCTTTAATAATTTCGGTGTCAATATGATAATAATAGATGACTTAATCACTGTTCAAACAATAGATAGATCGCAACACTTACAACACACACAGAATGCACAAAAACGCCGGTATACAATAGCATTTGATTGTTAATCGAATGCATTCGAGTGATAACTGACACACGGTATACATTTCTGAAGAGATCACACAGTTAAGTTACGCGTGACTGCTTCGAATCTGTGCTGACACTCGTAGCGCGGCACGCACGCTACTTCAATATGAAACTGATTTAATGACAGCGAAGTACGGCCGGTGTTGCTGTTGTTGCGGCTGCAAGAGACCACGGACGTCGACGAGTGCGGTGGTCGTTTCTCGCGGGCGAAACGCCAATGCATCACCCGGGGAACCGGTGATTGCCTACGGCGGTGCTCACCTTTACAAGTGAGGTCCCGCTGCGATCTCGACCGAGATACGCCCCGATCTTGAAATGCAGATGCAGTGACGCAGCTTCGTTCGAGATGTACGAGTAAAAACAGCCAATGTACTTTTAAAAGAGTTGTGTAGAATACATATGTACATGCATACATAACTGTACCAGTATTGAGAGGAAGCTTTACTAAAGAATTAAAAAAATTAAACTGTTGCGCATAGGAAATCAAATTTCTTTGATATTTATAGTTATATCATTTCAAAGATAAGAAAACAGCAATGAGTGCAAAAACACACTTATTTTCAAGATATGTGTACCATAAAGTATAGCGTTTTTAATTAATATTTACCAAAACCACAAATCTTAATTTATAACAATTTTTCTTTTATTACTAGTAATTTAGTTACTTAGATATAATTTTTGTGTATGCTTTTTCTTTAATATATATATACATATATATATATATATATATATATATATATATATATATATATATATATATAGAGAGAGAGAGAGAGAGAGAGAGAGAGAGAGAGAGGGTACTCAAAATGTGACGCCTAGATTTGTGTTTTATTAAAAGAAACTATACACATGTTTTTCTATACACTATACTCGTACACATGTTTCTTTTTAATAAAACGAAAATTTAGGCGTTACATTTGAATAATCATCTAGTTCTTTTACTAGAACTAATAACCAAATTAAGATAATAACTGAAATTTATTGAGAAGAATTATTAGAAACATTGAAAGTATTGAAAATGTTCATCTACAAACATTTGGTAAGGCTCGTTATTGAATATGTATGTATGTATATATGTGTATTATGTATATATATATATATATATATATATATATATATATATATATATATATATATATATATATATATATACAAACACACACACATGCATACATATAGGAGCTTAAATCATTAGTTTGCCTGAAAAATATTTAAAGGCAAATAAAATAATAACAAAATATTTAATTAACTACCGAATTTTTAATTTTATGAAATTTTTTTAATAAAATTATATACACATATACATATTGTAAAATAAATGTGCATGGCTGTTATAACAAGTTCTTTTGATTATTTTTTTTTTCATTTGTACAAAGTGACCCAAATAAGACTCAAGGATTTGAAAAATTCATGACCTTTTTAAAATTATTTTCCTTTTTCTTTTTTACAAGTTGTAAAACATATTGTAAATTTACAATGGCACTTATGAAAAATGTGCAGTAACAAGTAAAATTATTTATTCTTTTTTTCTATTAACGGTCTATTATTTTAACTAAACGAAAATATCATTAGTATTTTATTGTGAGAACAGTCCCTAGTGACAACATGATTAGGAACTTGGTCTCCAAGTTTCAAGGTCAAGGATTAATCGCAGAAATTCTGAGAAAGGCGCTCATCGATGCTCACTGAAACAGTAATGAGGCTGTACATCAGTAATGATGATCTATCTATTTCTACTCATTGCCGTTTTATCCAATTGAGAATCTCCAAATCATCACTATAGCGGATTTTGAAAGTAAATATTAAAATGTTTTTATACAAAAATCAAAGGGAATAGGTTTTATTATCACAGGATTCTCAACAACAATTGAAATATGCCTTTCGTTTTGTGCAGATAGCTAGAGAAAATAATAATTTATTAAACAATCTTATATAAAGTGATGAAGTTAATTTTGATTTCAATGGCTATGCGAATAAGTAAAATTGTAGAATTGAAGGCTCTAAGAATTCCAAGACATTGAATCAATATCAATTGCACCCTCTCAGATGTATTGTTTGGTGCGGTGTTATGGTTGATAGGGCTATTGGCCTACATTTTTTCGAAAATGAGGAAGATCATCGGAGTTTTGCATAGGAACATATTTTTTTACGTTCGACAGCCCAGAATAGTCCTAATATATGGTTTAAGATTGATGGAGCCACTGTGTGCACAGTAAGAGCGGAAATGAAGTTTCTTTTTTTATTTTTTGGCGAACAACTAATTTTAAGAAATTCTAATTTCGTTTGGACTCTTGTTTTACCAAATTTGAAGGTCCCTGATTTTTTTTGTAATATTGCTTGAAGGTGGGGGTGTATGTCAATAAACCTCAAATAATTAAGTAACTCTAATAACATCTGCGATCAAATAAGAAATTTGTATCCCAAAATGTTGCGTTTAATAACGTAAAATGTTTTGAAAAGAGTCAATATTTGTCAGTAAGAAAATGTGGAGGTCATTTGAGAGATGTGATATTTTATACATTCTTCTAAAAATGCCATAAAATATATATCGTAACAAAATTAAAAAATATGTAAAAAATTAATTTGTATTTTACAAATTTTAATCTTATTCGGTTATCCTGCACTAACGAATGATTGACAATATTATTCTCATTGAAATTAATCTAAAGGATTTAAAAAACTAAAGTATTCTTGTATTTTTAAAGTAAATAATTGTTAAGATTTGTTAATTAAAACATAAAATCGTATTTTGAAATTAAAATAAAATATAATTTTATTACGTTTCTTTCTTTTTTAAAGAGCAAAAATTTAAATGTAATCAAAAAAGATTTCTACTATATACAAAGAAGTTATGATATTCGAATAGTTTAAAAGTAATTTGTAAAGTCTTATCACGGATATTTTTAAAAGGTGTTTAATGAATAGATTTCCGAAGTTAGTGATAAGAATATTAATTTATAAAGTACATATTATATTAACAAATAGATTTCTGAGAATTTTTACACAACTTAACGATTAGTATAGATATAAAAGGAAGTTTGATTACATATCTCTTGAAGATATTTAAATTTACATTAAAGTTAATGAGATATTGCAGAAATCTAAACCCGTAAAATGTATGTATATCGTGCATTTGTATGTATGTATGTATGTATATATATATATATATATATATATATATAAATGTTAAAACAAAGCAAGTTAAAAAATTGTGCTTATAATAAATCTCGGTAAAATTAAAATAATGTATAAAAAATTTTCAGATATAGAGAAAATTAAATTAAATTTATAGAATTTGGAGTTAAAAATTTTGAGACTCCAAAATAGCTCGGAATCATAAAAAGAACATTTGTAGATAAATTTAACAAGAGAAAAAAAATGCAATGGTACCAATACGAAAAATATTTCATAAAATCGAATATTTCTCTACATTTGAAGAAAAAGTATTTAATTAATGTATTTTATTTACTATTCTTACTTATAGCAAATAAATACAGGTCTTAAATGTTAAAATAATTTAGCGACATCAAACAATATATAAAAGTATAAAAAGATGCATGCCAATAATTCGTAGAGACAAAAAGAGAAACGAATTGATTTTTTAAAAAAACAAACTTATAGATACAATAACAAGAATGAAGGGTTTAAAATGGAGAATAAAGCAAGAAGAACAGATTATTGATGGACAAAAGAAAATATTGTTTGGAAATTCAGAGATACAAAAAGATCCAAGAAGAGATATATGGATATATGTGACAGAAATATAAGAAAATTCGTTGGTGTGGAATGGAAGAAAAAAACATTAGATCGCTGAGATTCGAATTTTTACGAGGCCTTTATCCAGTAGTGGACATAAAAAGGCTAATGGTATGTATATATATATAATATATATATATATATATATATATATATAAAATCTAAATTTACTATTTTCATACACAGTTTTTTATTAAAATGGAATCCAATTAAATGATATTGGTAATTGTTATGGAAAAATATTCAAATTAAACATTTTTTGAAAGTTCCCTGTTATTTCGTATTTAATGTCATGCCAAAAGTAGAGAAAATCTAAAAATGATAGGGGCATCATTTAAACATAACTACGGTCCTTACGCTTTAAACTTCTGCTGTAAAACAATTGTTAACTTAACGAGATTTTAAAGTAATTATGAACATACAGATTAGTTAGTTTGTAATGTTTATATCAATAAAAAATAAAACATAACTGTAAATAACATATACTTGTTAAAATTAAAAAATTGAAGAATAATTTTTAATAATTTTATATATTGTACAAAAAAACCCTGTTAAAATTAGTAAAGAAAAAATGAATTAATTTATTATTGACCACAATAAAAAATATTATAATCCACCATCGATCTGTTTTTCATTTATTGAAAATATTTTTGTAATTTTTTTAAATAAAATTTAAAACAAATATTATAAATCTTTGTTATAATTATTGAACAAGATTATTATATTATTATTATATATATATATATATATTATATTTATTATATATTTTTATTATATATATATTATATATATATATATATATATATATATATATATATATATATATATATATATATATATATATATATATATATATATATACATATATATGTGTGTGTGTGTCTGTGTGCGTGTGTACGTGTGTACGTGTATTTATTAAAAATGTATAATTCTATTATTTTCAATCTAATGTCTCTTCTTACTGTGTCATAAATTATGTAAATAGTATTGTGGAAATTTTCCTTAATAAAAGACCTGTCGCAAAAATAAAGATATATTTGTATTAAAGAGAAAGGAATTTGTGTTATTGGCTCCGACTGAAATATAAAGGTGAATCTGAAGTTCGATTATTTATCATTATTATAAATGTCTTAAATGTCTATAACGATGGATTTACAACATATTCCAAACCGCCTACTTGCATTGTTTAAATATCAGCATTAATTATTAGTCGAATACATTTATAAATGTTTTATGAAAGGAAATTGTAAAATAATAAATATGAGCCTTATATACACAAGACTGCATATATATATATATATATATATATATATATATATATATATATATATATATATATATATATATAATTTATTATATATGAAAGAATATAAATTAAAACTGTCAAAACAATCAGATGATAAATAAAGGTAAAATAGTTCATTATGCAAAGAGTTGAAATAGTGCAAATATATTTTTTTAAAAAGACTTAGAACAATGTACTAATATTATTTTTTTTGTAAGAAAATAATATATATGTACATATGTAATTTAAAAATACTATTACATACATATATGGATATAAATACAGTATTTTTTTAAGGTAATAAATGCGAATAGTAAATTAAGAATTCGAGGAAATTTAGTCTACAATTCATTCTTGAATATTGCCTCTATAATAATATATTTTTTTTACTTTTTTAAACATTTTAATTATAATAAAAATAAATTTTATATTTTTCTATTAAAAAAAGAATGACACACTGCTTCTGGCGTGATAATGAACTTGTGCGTAATGTGAAAATTTCGTTTTCGAACTTTCCTGAAGTTTCCTGAAAATTACCGAACTACAAATTTTGTGAAATAAATTAATGATACTCCGTATATTGTTATATAGAAGCAAGTCACGAGGTTGATGAGAGAAGCGAGTAGGAGGTAGAGCTCTCTAGTTTCATCAACAATAAACTTCTATTGAGAAATATATGTTCTATAAAATTATATAAAAATTGATGATGCATTATTAAGTAGATTTTCAATAAAAATTATTTTTCAGCAAAAATAAAAAATTTAAAGTTAAATAATTAAACTTTGGCAACATAGTTATATTTTATTTTATTAATTTGAAAAATACTTTAAAAATACTTTATTTCAACAATTATTTTCCTACTATGCACATTTTATTAATGATTGGATTTTTTTTTAAAAAAATAGTAACAAATTTTGATTTTAATCAAATTAAAAATTTAATAACAAAAGTAAAATAATATAGAAAATAATTCTATAACATTCAATAAAGTAATATATTTTTTAAGAAAAAAAATAACTAAAATTAATTTTAAGTGTTTCTAGCTAGTGTTATAAAGATTCATAAAAAATATTTAAAACGTGTTTTTTTAAGTTAGCAGTTAATTAATACCGAATTTAAATAAGTCCACATGTATTTCTATTATAACTACACATTATAGTTATTATTAATTATGAAGATTTACTTTACCATTAATTATACTTCATAAACTTTTAATGATTCATATTTATAAGTATTAATTAAATAAGTGTATGATCAAACTGATTCCATAAGTTGTTTTTTAAATATGTAGAGACTGAAGTATTTTAATTCAACTATCTTACAATACAATTATACTTAGATATATTGTAATATTATATAAATGTACAATAATATCGAAAAGGATATGAATTAGTGAAGAACAATCGTTTTTAATACGTTATTATTTATAAAACAAATTTTGTATTGAATTTAATATAATTTTATACCAAATTTTAACAAAATTCTAGAATGATTACACTCAAATATATTTTAAATTAAAAATTACTATAAACAAAAAATGAGTTTCATAAAGTTACAAAATTGTTTAAAAATTAAGTAATTTTTAATGATATTTTAGTTTTTATGAAGATTTATGTTTTATAAAAAATAAATTTACATTTATTTTGTTTAATATTATATTACCTTTAACAGTTTTTATTATTCAAATTAATTATTTTTCTTCTTTTTTTAAATCCTGAACATTTCTATAAAAAATACAAGAAAGTAGTTACATATAAAGATATTAAATTAATAGTAATAGTATGTAGTAGTTATTAATTCTCAGATTATGAAATATATTTACATAAATAATAAAAATAAAAAAGATAAACTATTTGAAAATAAGTAGAATTATATCCAAGTTTCTCAATATGTGTTGTATTACTCATGTGCATTCCGATTTCATTAAACATAGAAAGTGTTAGAACATAAATAGACCACACTGAGACTAATGGAAAGCGTTGCATCCCGTATTGACACAACCACTCAAGAATGTCGTCCATCTATTCTACGTATTTCCGGTCAAGTTTGACAAAACTTCTACTAGTATGTGTGTTCCAAGCACAATGACGGTTTGTTCACATATCGATCACTCTCCGAACTTAAATTACTTTTGCAGTTGCGAACGTTCATTATCCGTCGATTTTGACCATTTCAGATCTGTCGTACACTTTATTGCATCCGCTTTATCAAAACAAAACTGGTTCTAATTTATTAGGAACATAAATACGGCTATGTTATCTCTATGTCCGTTGTCAGTAAGAATTATAGTTCGAATCGTACTTTTTTATTATTTCATTTTATAGCAGGTAACGTATTGATAATATAATATGTTTTATGTATAATGTAAATATAGACGAATTGTTTTATTTAAATAGAATAATATTTATTACATTACAGAAACTATGCCACGCAAAAGAAAATGTTTTTAAAAATATTTATTTCTTAATCAGTTTTTTAGGATTCATTTTAATTTAATAAGGTATCAAGTATATATTATCCAAACTAGCTTATAATTCAAACTGCAGTTATATAAACGAGACTAGTACATTAAAATAGTTTTATTATAAGAAATTTACAAACTTATCGCTAACATCATTTAAAATAATTTTATATCTTTCTAGGTAAAGATAAATGTAATGTTTCTAGTTTAGAAAATACGTCGAAAATCTCTTTTTTATAGATTATTTATATATTAAGTTTTTCCCAATTTCTTTAAAATTTTGAAAATAATCATTTAAGTTAATTTTTTATTTTAAGTTACCATCATTGATTGAGTTGTATCTTGTTATAATCAGTTTCAACATTTGTCTTATTATATGTTCGATAGTTTATATATGAGGGTAGTCCCATAAGTACCCGGCCTGACCTAGAGATGGCGGTAGTTGTTTGAAAAATATCACTGTATTAGAAAGTACACAATCTATAAACCATATGTTTCAAGTTTGAGGACGACACGTTGTTTAGTATTTGTTTGGCAGCCATCAATAGTGAACGTTTTCAGTGAATTTGTGAAAATGGAGAAAATTGGTCATCGTTACGTGATACAATACTTTTATTTGAAAGGCCTCAGCCCAACCAATATAAAAGCTGAACTGGATTCTACTCTGGGTGAGTTTGCTCCTTTGTTTACAACACTGAAATATTGGGTAGCAGAGTTTAAACGAGGCCGTACGAGCTGCCAAGACGAGCATCGCAGTGGTCGACCAATGAGGTGACGACTCCAGAAATGGTGAAGAAAATCCACAAAGCGGTACTGGATGATCGTCGACTGAAAATGCGCGAGCTAGCAGACATAGTAGGCATTTCAAAAAGTGCGGTATATCGCATTTTATCTGAAAATTTGGACATGAGAAAGCTGTGTGCAAGATGGGTGCCGCGTTTACTCACACTCGAGCAAAAACAGTGTCGTGAAGATGTTTCAATTGAGTGTTTAGCGAAGTTTCACAGCAACAAAGCAGAATTTTTGCGCCGTTTCATAACCATGGATGAAACATGGGTCCATCACTTCACACCCGAGACAAAAGAACAATCAAAACAATGGACTGAAAAGGGAGAACCGGCTCCAAAGAAGGCGAAGACCGTTTCATCTGCAGGTAAGATCATGGCGTCGGTTTTTTGGGATGCACGTGGAATAATTTTCATTGGCTATCTTGAAAAAGGAAAAACTATCAACGGCGAGTATTATGCGAACTTATTACAACGTTTGAGCGAAGAAATCAAGCAAAAACGGCCGCATTTGGCTAAGAAGAAAGTGTTGTTTCATCAAGACAATGTACCAGCTCACAAATCCGTTATTGCAATGGTCAAAATTAATGAATTAAAATTTAAATTGCTACCTCATGCACCCTATTCGCCAGATTTAACCCCTTCGGATTATTTTCTGTTCCCAAACTTGAAAAAATGGCTCAGCGGTCAAAGATTTCCCAACGATAAAGAAGTGATGTCGGCAGTTAATGGGTATTTTGAGGAGCAAGACAGTTCTAATTATAAAAAGGGTATCGAACTTATTGAACATCGCTGGGAAAAGTGTATAGGGCTGAAAGGAGATTATGTTGACAAATAAATATATTTTTTTCCAAAATTTTTGTGTTTTCTTTGTTGGGTCGGGTACTTCTGGGACCACCCTCGTATTTAAGACGTTTTATATTTGATAAATAGTTTAACACGCTGCGATTTTTAATATTTAGTTTGATAACTTGTATTTTTTACATAAAAAAGTAAAAAAGAAAATGGAAACGAAAAGAAAAATAGTAAGTAATGAAAATAAAGAAGAAGTAAATGTTGTCTTCGAAGAAATTGCAAGTGTAGAAATTATGTATCATTCACATATGTTCATTTTTGAATTTTGCACAATTTTTGAAATCGAACATGCAGCATAAGAAATTACTTGAAGATGTGTACTAAGAAGTATAACTACGAACATACATATATGAATGAAAAAAAATAATATGTTACTTTACATGAAGAAACCGTTTATTAATAATAGTAACGTTCATAGTTCTGATAAAAAATGATCAAATAATTATTAATAAATTTGTATTTATTAGAAAAAGATAGTATTTTCTTAATTTCTAAACCACACTTCTAAACAATTTATTAATTACTGTATTTTAGAATTAATAATGAAAATTAATTAATTTGTAAGAAATTAAACAAGAGACTATTGCACTAGAGACAGCTCGGAAGATTAATTTCACCCGAAAGCTTATGACAAAGTAATTGTTGCACTTTAAAATATCATGATTACGGTTTGGTGATTCGCAGATGTAGTTTATCATTTTTCACTTCGTGCAAAGAAAATAGAAACAGCAAAGTAGTACTGCGAAGAAAATTTATGCCATGCACGAACAATTAAGAATAGTACTATCAACATTAGTGATAATACATGGGCCTGTTCTATCGCATAACCACACAAGACTTTATGTGCGTGAATCATACAAAAGTTGTCATAGTTGAGTTATGAAATGTTGGACCACCTGTAATATTCAGTTGATCTTTTTCTACACATTTATATTTTTTATCGAGTCTAAAGTAATTTCTTAGAGAACAACGTTTTTGAAATATGCGACTATCGAAAGGATTTTCAAATTATTTATTGATTGTAAAAGGAAAAAATTCAAAAAGGATTTAGAATTTAACAAGTCTTATTTGAAATAAATATCTTTTGAAAAATTGAAAATAAATTATTTTAATTTTATATTTCAAATTATTATTTTTATACAAAACGACTGAATAATTTTAGCGGAATGTATAGTTATTTTTATTTAATTAATAATTTTGCCATTAAAATCAATATTTTAGTATTTAAAATATATTGATGTTAAATCATTTGAACATAATTCTCATTATTAATTAACATATCATCAAAATGTTGGATTGATTAGAATTGAAGTTTTGTTTTTTTTTTGAAAGAAAATAAATGAGTTTTTTAATGAAGGTTTTATTAATTAAACTTGTATACAATTCTTCTTATTATTTATGACTCTTTTCCATTTATTCGATAATTTATTAATTCCATCAGCGTATAACTCGCTTTTATTATCAGAATACTTCTTTAGTACCTCGGTGATTTGGTTTTGTATATCGATTTTTTCCCGTTAATAAATTTTTCTAGGAGCTAAATAGATATTAGTCTGATTGATTAAGGTCTGGACTGTATGAGGATTGCAATGGTTGAGATTATGAGATACCATCTAAACATTTTCATTATGAAGACAAGTCGATGAATGTAATTCATGAACTATGATTGATCGCGTTATTTTAAGTTTCTCTGCACGTCTCTGCGTTGTTAGGAAAGAATATTCCTTCAATTTATCTCTAATAATAATATTATTAAATTTTGCATCGTGCTTAGAGATACAATATTCTTCACTGTCAATTTTATCGTTTGAAACTAGTACAAAATGCAAATTCGAAGATGCATTTTATCATAAGATATATTTATTGACTAAATCACCACAAGATAATAACTTTTTGATAAATAAATAATTGAAAGATTTATTAATATAAATATTTTGTACATATGCTGAGTGTATATATGTTATGCCTATAATTAAGTTTTCTATGCCATAAATTTAACACTTACATACATTATCAATTTTTTATATCATAAATACTAGATTTTATAGTTTTTATGTCTTCCTCCAGTAATATTTTGATAAATTTCTATAAATTTTTGATATATCAGAATGAAATAGAAAACAGAGACTATGAATTACTCTCTAACTGAATAAGAACATGATGGTGATAATATGAGTAAAGCATGTTTTTTAAGCGCGATAGAACTTTAAATTAAAATAAAATACATATTCATTAACCGAATGATCATTTATTTGGTATTATTCGAAAGATGATTTTATGGCATTAATATTTGAAAATTATTTTGGGCATATATTTATCACAGCTGCCTCTGACATACCGCATTCTGTTAGTCCAATTTTTTACGCGAGTTTTTTTTTACACGGCAAATTACACCTCTATTTACGCGGGATTTTTTTACGCGGTATTGATTTACGCGGCACTTTTTATACGCGGTCAGATAGATTTCATTTTATATCATTTTTCATGGAATTTATTATACATCAGAGTGACGCAAATTTTTACTTCAACATATAAAAGCACGATATAAATGTATAAAAGATTGATTGTTTTGAATTACAGTAGCGATTGTGACACCGAATAAAATTTATCTACTTTTATTTTCTAAAACGTCATTATTTTTTTGTTAAGCTATTTAAAATAAATATATGTTTCTACAACTTTACTAGTTTTTATTTCCAATATTTTTTCTATCGTACTGACAGACTCAATTTACGCGATTTTCATTCGCGTAAAACAAATCCACGTGGAACGGATACACCGCGTAAATTGAGGGACGGGTGTGTGTGTGTGTATGGGTTACATATCTCCCTTCCGGTACATAGCTGCGAAATTCAAAAGACCAGAAGGCGGAAGGAGATATTTACCAACCTAATATATATATATATATATATATATATATATATATATATATATATATATATATATATATACGGACTCACATAAGTCATGACACACATGAGTAACATAAGCAGTTTGTTGATATAATTCAATTAAGTCGTTAAATTAAAAAAATATATTTAATTGAAAATCAATTTAATGAATATTATATTTATTTTCAATTAAATATTTTTTTTAATTTAACGACTTCATGGAATTATATCAATAAATTTCTTACGTTACCCGTGTGTGCCATGACTTATGAGAGTCAGTGTAAATATATATATATATATATATATATATATATATATATATATATATATATATATATATATATAAATAAATAAGTATAATACATTTATATGATATAATAATATGCTTATGTATATTATTGTTAAATTCTGCTATAAATCAGTCTGTTTATAGATGCAAATCTACATTTCCTCATTGCTTTTATAAAATAACGTGACACCACATTATTTCTAAGCATGGAATGAACGCGCACTAGTGTTGTTTTCATTTCCCACATATCACGAACACGACAACTAGCATCTTATTTATGTGATTGTCAATTTGATTGAATTACTCTATTAAGATTATTTAATGAATTCAGTTTAAGAATACACGGAAGATGCGCTCATGCGCAACAATGATTATAAATTTAGAAGTTTGCACGCGGCGCCATTTGTGTGTTTGAAGTACAACTGTTCTTCCATTATAAATGAAATGATGTGGTTGTGATGAGACGTAACATGATTTATATATGTGTAGATCATAGTACTGGATAAGTAAAAGAAGAACGGTGAATACAGCCGATTCCTCGATGTAAACATTAATTAACTGCTTAATTAACGTTATTGATGGTAATATTATGCAATAGCTCAAGATTTTTTAAATGCTTTATTAACATACTCTATATACGTAATTTGAATAGAATTTCACTTTAAACTGGTAAATAGGCTAGTAATGTTGTTATATATATACACGAGGGTCGTTTGATAAGTATGGTCAATTTATTTGTTGTTTAATTTAATTAATTAATTAATTTAATTAAATTTTTCAATTTAGTTTTTCTTACTTTTTTACCATACTTATAAAATGACCCTCGTATATATATATATATATATATATATATATATATATATACCCCGCCTCAAAGGGGATCGGCCGCCCATGTGCGAAAATATTTCGACCGCCCCCATTCCAAAACTGCACTTTTTCCATGGTAGACTATTGAATGATATTTATTAACTTCAAGGGAAAGGGTAATCGAAATTTTTAGAAAATTTTGTTAGAAATACAATGATATTATGTGTTTGCATTCGAAAATGGTCTCTCAGTAATATGTAGTTAAACTCTATAATCAAGTAACGCCGAACAGGTCAAAATATTACTTAAGGGCTGATATGGCTATATAATTTAAAGAATGTGTTGTTTCACATATCTAAAAATTAAAGGTAACCGAGTGTTATTCTTGGAATCAGCCACCCCTAAATCTAGGCCGCCCGTGTGCTTGGCATATATGGAAGGGTCGGTCCTGTATATATATATATATATATATATATATATATATATATAAAAAAGATTTACAAAACTATTTCTCTATACAAATTTACAAATTTAGATATTTTTGTATACAAATTTAGATATGTAATATAAAAAAAATAGCTTTCATAAACGTATAATTTTGGAAGTTTCACAAAAAATATAAAATATACTATTTTTATCACAAAGTGGTATTGATTTTTGATTTAATTGTACAATAAATCAGTTTTCTTATTTTATTTAAAAATAACATTTTTTAAAAAACAAAATTAGAACAATAAATTATTTTGTAAAAAATTCTCAAATATTTAAAAAAAAAATTAATTTGTGTAAAGACTGAAAAATATCTTAAAATTCTTATGTTTTAATTCATCAAGGTGTTATTTGTAAATCTATGAAATGGGTTTATTTATTCATAGTTGATACAATATTAAATTTAATTCTTTTTGAAACAACATAATTATTTCTTCAGTTTTTATAAAAGTTTTCATCAATAATTTATTATTAATTTTTTTAATTAATATGAATAATAAATTAAAATATGAATTATATGTACTTTGATAGTTACGAAAAAGTGATATTTAAACTTTCAATATTGATTTATATTGAAAATTTGAAACAATAAGAATTGTAGAGTATATTAGAAACTATATTAATGTTATTTCTTAAACTACATTTATGTATATATTTCACATTGATATATCATTATATTAATGATATTTTTTTAAAAATAGATTTACAAGTAAAAACTGAGAAGTTATTTTTAAATTTCAATTATTTATTTGTTAGTTATAAATTATATAATAAATAAATTATATTCTATTAAAATTAGTTGGTAATGTATATTTTTCTTAAATATTTCGTTTCATTAATTGCAATGAAATTTAATACATTATATGATATTTATTATTTTATGCATAAATTAAAAATGGTTTATCTAAAAAGTATTTGAACTTTGATTAAAAAACAACATTTTGATCTAAAACTTATGATTTTTATTATTGATTATTCAAATACATTCCTTTTGTATAAATACAATCTTCTCAACGACTATATAACTTTTGAAAATATGTTTGGTACTTTTTTTCAAAATCACTGAATGATTTCGTTTCATTATTCATTAAATTTTTCAAATGTCGTTGAATTGGATTCTTTTTAGATTCATTAGGAAAAAATAGTCGCATGATGTTAAATTAGACGAATAATATGAATGATGAAGCAGTACGATACCTTTTAAAGTTAAAAAGTTGCTACAATGATGGATTTGAATAGAACAAATAGTGTATAAACATTTTTTCATTTCAAATGTTTGATTAAAATACGATAAACTTGTGATTTATTAATGCCGGTTATATTTTAAATCGTACAGATATGCAGCAATAACTTTCAATTAATTCAAATACTTTCTTTCACATTTTTTTCTTTTTGACTGGTTAAAGAATTCTCTACTTTTATATCAGTAGTAATACTGTCTGATAATCAAAGTTCGGATGATTTTAGGGCAGATACTGTACAAAATTTTAAAATTTTTTTCATTACTCTTATAACAATACATCCAAAAGTATACAAGTTGAAAATTGATGTTGTTTATTTGTACAACACAAACTAATTACCTTTATGTATCTTGAGTTATAAGATTTTAATTTATGACTGCAATATACTTAAAAATATTGTACATTTTCATTCATATAAAAATAATTATAATATGATAATATTTTATATATATATATATATATATATATATATATATATATATATATATATTCATAAATAAAAATATACAGTTAGTTTAATAAAAAATGCAAAAATATTATCATTAGTGGCGTACTAGGGCTATAAAGAGTATAAAGAGCTTTTGTTCGCTCGAGAAACGAGAAAATAATCATAAAGGTTTTCTTGTTACGGTTTATTATGCAGCTGCATCGTGCGCAACAAAGTAGATCGATGCAAAATATGTAATCAAAATATGCAAGCTGTCGGCTTTATTGAGACTAAGTAATCATCGTTTCATTCATATACAACAGTCACGTCGAACTATAGGAAAGCTATATTATTAATTTGAAAATATGTGTATCATTCGAGTTAATAAAGGTGCTATTTATAATACCGGTTTATTATTGATGTAATTTATAAATATATATCTATATACATATACATACATATATATATATATATATATATATAGATATATATATATATATATATATATATATACTGGCGCTTTCCTGCTAGGCATTAATGAATTTATTACACATTAACGGATATTGATAAAATCAATTTTATTACAGATCAACAGTGATAAACTCAACGATACATACAAGAAATGCCTGATTAACTATTATAAGATTTCAGATAATAAGCATTGATAATATAAATTTCTATTTATCGTTATCTTTAAATGTATCTTTTATTGAAAGTTATGAATTTTAATTAATTATCTATTTAGTTATGCACATTTATTAAAACATGTATATATATATATATATATATATATATATATATACACATATTGTTTTTGTATAGTATCTTCGCTTCTTAAATTTCCAATTTTTTGTAAACATTTTCCTTTATTATTTTTTTTATTATTTATTTATACACAATTCTTCACTTTCTTCAATATTTTTAAAAAAAATATTCGATTATAAATAAGTGTGGTTTAATTTTAACACGATTTTATAAAACACTAAGTAAATTATCAGATTAACTTTACACAGAAATTTATTTAGTAGTAATTAAAAGTATTTAGCCATGAATTTTCCTGTTTTTGTTGAGTACGATTATTCTTTCCCCTTAATAATCCTGTCCTATTTATATTTTTATTATCTATTTTAGATTTTAATCATGTTCTCAGTTAACATGAATATTCATTCATCGGTTTGATAGTACTTAAAAGTATATAAGAATAATTATTTTGATTATCACACGTTTTACAAAAGTATTGTTATTGTCAAATTTTTGTTACAATGTATAAAAACACTTTTTTCGTGAATGTACTTAATAAAAATAAATATTAGATGCAGCTTATCAATAGGAGTTAAATGAGCTGAGCCTCATCTATAATTTTGTTACATCAACTAAATAATTAAAATATGAGATTGTGTTAAATTATTAGTGTAATTTCTTTAATAATATTTTTTTTGTAAAAATCAAAATTATTTATATGAACTATATTTATTGTTACATTTTTACTATAGCTTGTGTGAACTATATTAGAAGTTTCATTTTATATAGTATAAATCAGATCCCTCTCCCATATATATATATATATATATATATATATATATATATATATATATATATATATATATATACGAGGATCTTTTGATAAGTATGGTAAATTAATTTATTATTAAATTTAATGAAATTTTTCAATTTATTTTTTCTTATTTTTTATCGTACCTATCAAACGACTCTAGTATATATATATATATATATATATATATATATATATATATATATATATATATATATATATATACTCGTACTGTTTCACAGCGAACTACATATTACTGACAACTTAATTGGAAGAATTAGTGCCATATTCATCGATTCTAAATAAATTTAATTAGTGTTTTTCTAACCTTAAACAAGAACTCGTGTATTATAATTTTGACGATGTTATTATAGGCTTAAATTTTTTACTGATTGAGTATTATTACTTTTATATTTAAAATTTTTGTGTCCATAATTAAATATAATACGTAGAGTTGTGGAGTTGCTTTTTAATTTAAAAAATAATTTGTTATATCTATAAAAAGAACTATTGAAAATATTGTAAAATATAAACATCGGATAGCGATATATTTTTTATAAAATAAAAAAGAAAAAATTGTTTTCCTAAGTGTTTAAGTACTCTCGTTGAAATAACTGCATCATTGTAATGAATAAATATTATAAATAGACAATTGTATAGTTACTTTACATGTTCGATCCATTTCAGTTATATTTTTAGTTGATAACTAGAAATAATTTACAAAGTTTAATATATTTAAACTTCTATTAAAGTAATTTATAAAATGAAGTCTTTAAACAAAAAATAAATTGAAAGAAGAGTTAACATAGTAGTTATGCTAAGTTTTCTTTTATATACAAAGCAAATAATGTAAAAGAAATCAAATATCAAGTAATTTTGTATAGAAAAAGAGAATTTATCGTGCAAGTTCAGTGACTGTATGTACATAAAGTATCGTGGTTGCAACTAAGTTAATACAACGAGCTTGTTGTGTTTTCTTAATGTTTCTTGTTGTTCATGTAGTCGTAAAAGATTGAAATAAAATTATCGGAAAATATAGTTTCTTTAAGTAAAAAGTATTTTTACTTATGGATAAAGCTAAAGAATTTCTTGTAAATATTATATAGTAAATATACTCTTTTAGATATAGAGTACTTCATAATATATGTTAAATTAAAAATTGTTTTTATTGTCTTAAACAACTTATTTTTGTTTATTTTACAAAATATTATATAATATTTTCAACTATGCTAGTATGAAGAAAAAAAGAATGTGTATATGATTAAAAGTACGGTACCTACGTATTTTCGCCAAAAACACGTTCAATTTTATAGATAAAAAATATATTTAGATAACGCTATGAGTCTGAAAAGTTAAAATACAATTCTTTGTTTTGATACTGTAGAAAATTCACTTAAACATAAATGAATTGTCACCTCAACATCACCAAATATTATAAAGGTGTCCAATAATCACTTATTGTTTATTTCATTCGCTAAGAAACTGATGCGCAATTCGTTGGCCATGACAACATTGTTAGAGAGCTTTGTTATAAAATCTGTTTTATAATGCAGTATTTTGACGATGGTGGAATAATTATCGAAATTCGCATCAGCTTCTAAACAAATAAAGTGCACAATAAGTAATTATTGGACACATAATTTTTTGATATTGAGGTAATGATATTAATTTATGTTAAAGTAATTTGGATAATACCAAAACAAAGAATTAAATTCCAACTTTACATAGTTGCATGTAATTTACAAATTACAAAGTATAATAAATCCGCCAGTTTCAAAACAAACAATATGAATTTTAGTTATACACACGTATAAACATTTGCAAAATTTTGATAGTGTAAAAGTTAACGTATCATTTGCAGGATACATTTGTTTCAATCGTTAATAATTGAACAAATTTGAAGATTTATTAATGATATTATTAAAACGTGTACGTTTACATATACAATGAGTCAAAGTGAAACTCATGCAGAGTTACGTTTCCAATAATTTTACACATATATTTTAATATAGAACAATTTTCTTTATTTTTTTGCCTAATTTATTTATTAAGGATATTTTTATTATATTTGAAAATTTCAATCGTAAATTAATACTTTTACTCTAGAAAAAGTAGCAATTTCTGAAAAATGAACAAAAAATACATCAAAATGAAATTCATACAACTAACAAATTATTTATTAAAATAAAATTTACAATGGGTTGACTTATTTTAGTTCTTAATAGAGTAGCCTTCATTAATTTTTATATCCCTTAAACGATTCGGGATGGATTTAACTAATTTTTCACAATAAGCTAGATCAATTTTTCCCCATTCTTCTAATAACGCTTTTTTAAATCATTGTTATTAATAATAGTTCGTGTTCTAATGGCAATTTCTAACTGATTCCATAGATTTTCAATCACACTTATATCAGGTGATTATGGTGGTGTTTCCAGTACTTTAGGGCAGTTATATAACAACCAACTACGTGTTTTATAAGCTTTGTGCTTGGGGTCGTTGTCCTGATAAGAATTAAATATTTATAAAATCCCAAGTTTTTAAGCACTGGCTTTCAAATTTTTTCTTAATAGAACAATATAAACATTTTACTTCATAATGCCATCTATAAAATTAAATTTCCAACTATCTTGTAGACATACACCCCCATACTATAACATGACCGCTCTTATCTTTGATTGTAGAATGTAAGTGTTTTAAAAACATTTCTGTATTTGGTTTCTGCCAAACATTATTTCTCCCATTGTATACAAATAAATTATGTTTGCTTTCGTCCGTAAATAAAACATCTTTCCAATAATCAAAACTCTTATTAACCTGTTCTCAAACGAAGCTTAACGTTTTGTTGCGATTAACTAGATTTATGAAATTTTTCTTCTTGGCAATAGGAGCATGAAACCCATTTTTATTTAGTATATTGCGAATTGTTTGAGAGCTTTCTTTTTTATTTAGATACTTTTTAACTTCTAAAGTCAATTTGTGAGCGCTAATTTTCGAATTTTCTTTAATTTTTCGTAGAATCCAACGCTCATCATGGACATTAAAAATTTTGTGGAGACTCTTTTTGACTTTATTGTCAATACTTTGACCATTTTTAAATCTTTTTATTCAGATTGCATTGTAGCGTGGTTTTTATTAACTATTTTCCTAATTTCCCGTAGAGTTTTTCCATTTTTGTAATGAAAAATCATTAGCTTTTGCTCGTCCGTCGATGATTGTCCCCTTTGCCTACTCAAAGTGAAAATCCAACTTGTATTTTTTACAGAATGATTATAAACGACTTAACAATAGGTTTTTTTATAACCAAAGTGACCAAACATATATTTGAAGAGTATACTTTCTTAATACAGCAGTTTTTAAGCGAGAATAATTCGTTGTATGAGTTTCATTTTGATGTATTTTTTGTTCATTTTTCAGAAATGGAAGTAAAAGTATTAGTGGAGTAAAAATATTATTGGAATTACTGGAGTAAAAGTATTAATTTACGATTGAGATTTTCAAATATAATAAAAATAACCTTAATAAAGAAATTAAGCAAAAAAAAAGAAAATTGTTATTATATTAAAATATATGTGTAAAATTATTGGAAACATAACTTTGTATGAGTTTCACTTTGACTCTCTGTAAATATAAAATAAAAATGTTTTTATTTAAAAATATGTGCAATAAAAAATATTATATTTTTAACTAATATTACTTGTTTAATTTGATTTATTGTAAAAAATATTTTTTAACAAAAAATTAAAGTTATAAAAATAATAAACATATTATAGAAAAAAAATAAAAAGTCAATGCACTCTATTGAATTAAAAGGTAAACGTTTATAAATTGCAGTTGGTTTACATATTTGCTCTTTTAACATTATAGAATGTAAAGTAATCGTCACGAATGGTTTAGTTCTTTAATAGAATTTAGTTGATCTATTGAAAAATTGAGTGCACAACTACTATTGAAATAAAGTTACCATGATATGATGAAATTCTAATTTTAAAATTTATAGTTTTTGAAATATTACTTTTGAATAAGAAATATGAAAATTTGTAAGGTTACTTTTAAACAGTACGATGGCTTCAAATGTTTCTTTAGAAAACCAATCATATATTTCATTTTTCTAAATTCCATTTAATATTTAATTATTTTAGTCTTATATTTTGTTTTGTACATTTCTATAAATGAAAAATCAAATTAAGTAGTTAATTCAATAAGTTTTGATTTTAAAATTAAATAAAATTAATAGTTATTACGATATTAAATAATATGTCTTTTATTTAACAGAAAGAAATTAGAAATATATTAATAACGTTAAAGTAGATTGAAATTTAAAAACATGAATGAAAAATATTCATCAAGTTCGGTTATTGCGTTGAGTATGATCCGTATCAGTGAATTTACAATTAACACTATATATACCAAGAATTGATATAAACCTATCTCTACCAATCGGTTATTTTGACCGGTTGGTATTTAGCCAAAAAAATTATAATTTTTAATCAATTAGTGCAATCAGTAATAAAAAGAGCTTCTAATAATAAAAAAATATATTTTTCACTTAAATATTGAAATTACATAATATGATAAATGATAGTAATAGTAGCTATCTTACTTTATTTTCATTTTCTTTACCACAATTTTGCAACTGGTCAATTTGACCAGTTGGTATATTTGGTGTTAATGAAAGCTTTCTCTTAGAATTGATTAATATGATTGGTTAATATGATTAACCAATATCTAATAGATTGGTTAATATATAGGTGAATTTTGTATGTATATATATATATATATATATATATAACTTTGCAGTATACAACAATTAAATTATTGCTTTTTTCAATTATAGTGATATTTATAGAAAAAAATGTAGAAAAAAATCCCTTTTAATATATTTTTATTATTATAACCAAGCTCTTTATTCAGTGCTGAAACATCTCTCTATCTACCTAAGTATATATATATATATATATATATATATATATATATATATATATATATATATATATATATATATATATAAGTACGTAAATACATAAAATGATGAATGTTGTATAATGGGATATAATGATCATATATTATGATATTGGATAATTAAAACACAATGTCTAGTCACGGTTATTTATTCTTTAGAGTAATTAAATGTGTTAATGAAAATTAACAGAAAAAACAACATAACAATTAATGGAACAAACACGCATGGAGAACAAAATGAAATAATTATGTCTATGTTGATTGGTTAAAACGAATCGACTTTTTTAAGTACAAAGGTAACGATTGGGAAATGATGTCTATACTTTTTTCAAAAGACTGGTAGATTTTCATCTAATGGATATTAATTCTGTGAATTTTTTTTGTTAATAATTATTAATTATTAATCAAATTTATAACTATTTAATATTTATTAGAAAAATTGCAGTGTTGACACTATTTTTTATAAAATATTTCATTATTATTATTTATATAATGTAGAATTATATAAAAATAAATTTAATTAGATATATTAAAAAAAAAATCTTTTAAAGTGGAAGCGAGTTTTACCGCAAAGCACCTTTGCTCAAGAGGATTTTTTATGAAGTTCTTGATTTAGCTCTAACAACCGAGACCTACATCTTTTGTTAAGTGTAGGATCACATTGACTAAATCTTGACAATCATCTGGAGCAGAGTGTGGATCAAAAATTAACATTTTTATCTAACAAATATTACATTTTAGAAGTAAATGTTCAGTAATTTCTGAATAATGCTGACATAACCAATATATGCGTTTTTTTTTCTAAAACAGTCTTAAAATTGTGAGATATTCTCTGAACTCTCTGTGTCTAGTAAATAATTTCAAAATTTTCCTAAGAGTTTGTCCTTCTAACATCATTGAGGAGTTAGAGTTTACTTCAGTTCAGATAGAGATACAGTGAATCTTTTACTAAAAAATATTTTCAATGTTTAGGTACCATTTTTGTATCTCATTGTCTTTCTGTGTCTCTAGTTAATATCAAATACTGATTTGGGATTAGTGAATGAAGATCGAGCTTCTATTTTAGCCAATGCAATGATCCTCTCGTTTTCGTAAAGTTTATTGTATCTAGGTATTCACTGTAATTAAAGGATGCGAACTGTAGGATTGTCTTGTAGTATTCTAAGACAATCGCTGAACTGAATTCTTTAGAGTTTTGAACTTGAGAACTGAGTATGAAATTATAGTATTTTGATCAAAATTTACGAATAAAATATTTTAGATAATAAACTTAAAAATTAATTAATACTATTGTATTATATACAAAATTGATATATTGGTGCCGGGAGAATTGAAGCCATGAGTTACTTTTAGATTTTTTTGTCTTTTCTCAAGATGACAAACTTTTAGATTTGTTTATATAAGAAATAAATCACTTACTCTAATGTTATAAGATTTTATAAAAAAATCAATAATTATTTATTGTTCACTTTATTTGTTAATATATTGAAATATATTTTGAATTTATTTAGAAATATATTTTGATATCTAGGTATTTTTTGTCAGGTGTTGAATTATAAAATCTGATCATTTCAAATCAATTTATTTGTTAACAAAATGATTTATTTTATAAATTATATAATTTTTAAATTACAAATTTTTACGATTTTTATAAATTGCTCCCAAACTATTTATAACATTTATATACCTTTAATAGTAAAGCTGATATAATTATGTTTAAGATATATTTCGTTCTACTACCACGTACTATGTTCCCTTCATGACAAATATTGAGTAAATAGTCTTATTCCATGTCATTTTATATTATGTAATTTCTTTCGCTACAATAATCGAAACTGATAAAAATATTATTTGTACAAAAATATTTTATAGTGATTGCTGTGATGGATATAATATTGTGAAATTATGAATATTGTTGAAGATTTTTTTTATAAAATATAAATATATCTTAAAGTATTTATTCTTTATTAATTTGTAAAAACAAGAAAAATAAATATATTGTAATTTTGATATAAGTAAAAAATACCTTTTTTAAAAAATAATGTAATTTCATGAAATAATTAGAAGTAAAATTTAGAGTATCTTATGTATATTTGAAAGAGTAAATTATAAAATTTAAATAACTGCATTATTTATTATAAATAATCTACGAATAAATGTGTATCAGTTAATATTACTCGCCTCACTATATATCATACTGTTCGATGTTATTATTGCGATAAAAGATAACTTTTTTATAATCCTATTTCATACGTAAACAATATATTTTATAGATAAAAGTCTGTTACAGTGTTTTAAACCTTTGTCGGGTTTAATAAATAAATAATTATTTTTGTTTGAATTCGTTATGTTGTATTATTATATTGAATCAATTTTTCTCTAGTTCCCAAAAGACTGAATAATTGATCTTTATTCAATTGTCTTAACCAATTTTCTTTTTTTGGGTTTCATTCATTAACTCAATAATTAAATGCGATAATGAAATATCAACCAGCAAAACATCTATAAACTTTCAGTAATGCCGAAATTCTGTCGATTTTTTTATACTTAATATATTGGAAATATTCTTAATCAACACTTATAGTCTTATCTCCCATAATTTTTTTACAATAATATTAGATCGTGGTTTATTAAATAAATTAAAATTAGTATATCAGAATTTAACTTAAACTAACTTTATACTCTTATATTAAAATAAAACATAATGGCCATAAATATTTGTTTATACGGCAATATTAAATATCACTTAGTGTGGATTTAATTTATAATAACTGGGATTACAAAACATTGTCTGTGTAATTTTTAAACTTTGAAATAACCTTAATTTTACCGCCCCATAAAAATTGTACATGATTAATAAAAGTTTAATTCATCCAATGTTTTAATGTTAATAAAATAAAAATATCAAGAATATAAAACAGAGAGAAATATGTAATATCTGATACTGGAATTGTTGATAATGAAGTGATAAATATATATATATTTAAAAAGGTATAGTTTTCGACAGAAATTTGTGCTTTACTATTTTTTACTAAATGACTTGCTATAACCGCATGTAATGACTTTGTATCTAATAAAATATTAATAATATTTATGTTGTAACATAAATATTGAACATAAAAAAACAAGAGTTAAACAATTATGATTACTTACATACTTGTAGATACTACTGGGAATGTCACATAGTTATTTATTCAGTTTTTTTTAAAAAATATAAATTGCTTTTAGATTATCTGTAATGTTGATACACAAATTACTTAATAAAATTGATTGTATTTAATTAAACACCAATGCTATATATCAATGTATATACCGTTGTAAATTGTAAAAAGATTTTGATAATATATATAATGATAAACTAAATGAGACTGAAGGGTTTAGATATAATATACTTGCTTATTATCATTTAGTATTCTTTACTATCCTTCAGTTTTATTTGGGCTATCCTATCTATGATATTTTGATATGAATTTTATCGATAAATTAGGAATAATTATTATATGTTTTTATTTTCTATAAAATAATATATAATTGTAAATGATGAAATTTCATACGTATATATTACTGATTTTATTTTTTATATTTGATGAGGTAAAGGTGACAAAATATTTATTTATATTTAAGTTTAATACTTTTTTTATATATTATAATACATATAATTATCAATTTATCATTATTTTATTGACAAAATGATTATAAAAAAACATAGTAAGAATACAAGTTAAAAAATAAATGCATATATATTTGTATATTGTAGAAATTTCTTTATCATTATGAAATTTAATAAAAGCATGAGTGAATTTATAAGTTATTATAATAAAGTTATTAAGTTTTGATAATTTTACCTAAATGACACAGGAGTGTTTAAATGATTGAAAATCAATACAACAAAAAAACTATCTTTAATGGAAATATTACCTTCATCGGAAGAACCTTTAATGGAAATATTACCTTCATCCTTACCTTCATGGAAATATTAATCATTCGCCTTAATACAATCATAAGGTTTCATTAAAGGCTTAATAACCACTTTATCATTTCCTTATATTGTTCATACATATGTGTATATATATATATATATATATATATATATATATATATATATATATATATATATATATAATATTGTACACACTTACAGGATCATCCAAATGTGACGCCTAGATTTGTGTTTTATTAAAAATGAACAAAAGAAGCTATACACATGCTTTTTCTATATACCACCCTATACAGATGTTTCTTTTTAATAAAATACAAATCTAGGCGTCACATTTGGATGACACTATATATACGTATATGTATGTATAAATAATATAAAAATAAATTTCATGAAATATATAAAATATACTTTAATACGTTTTGAAATATTAATACCTTTTTATAGAAAAATTAACATATTTAAATTATATATTTTTACTAATTTATTAATTATAAATAAGTACAAAATTACATATAAATAACATTTATTACATATGTAAGGATAAGTTTTACAAAAAAATAAAAATATATTTGGAGAAAAATGAAATGTTTTTTCAGAATTTCATGTTAAATATAAGTAAGCACAAAAATATAGAAGTAAAACATAGTCGCTTTACGTAAAAATATATTTAATATATGATACAAAACTCCTATATATATATATATATATATATATATATATATATATATATATATATATATATATATATATATATATATATATATATGAATATTTTCATTGTACTGCACTAGGATCACATAAGTGAGAACCAATGTTTACAAGAAATATATATTCAACAAGTTTATGATTTTTGCAAACATGAAAATTATTAGAGAAAAAAAGTGTTGATTCCATTGATAAAAAGAGTATGAAGTTTAATGTTAAGAGTAGTTTTTGTAATTTTTTAACCCATTTGTATGGGCTTAAAAAATTTTCAGATATCTTTATTATTTAAATAATTGCTTTTTTATCATATATAATATGTAATGAGTGAAATAAGGCAAAAAATAAAATTAATAAAATATAAAAGCAACGACTTATAGCGACTCTCGTGGCGAATAGGTTAAGTTTTAACTTCAATGAATTACCGCTATGAAAAGTATACTTGCTTCACACCGTACTAAGTGATAAATGTCGCGTCTAGCGGTAAATAGGAACAAACTAAAACTTGAAGAATTCACCAATAGGTGCAAAAATTACACATTCGTTATCTCAACTTCAAGGGAACACACACTACTCATATTTTATATATTACAATTGTATTATATAAACTAATCGTATGAAATGAAAAAAAATGTCTGTTAAACTAAAAAAAAAACAATTAATTGTGTTAAATAGTAATAACAATACATCTATTTAGTGTTGTAAATTCGTTGCCAGATGTTTCAATTTTTTATTTACATTAATATGTTTTATTATTTACATTAGTATATTTTTTAGTTTTAACCGCAGAAGACAGAGTTTTGAAAATACTGGAATAAAAAAATCTAAGCCTTGGCATATTTATGAAATACTTAAGATTAAACTTTCGGTATTTATTTTTTGTAATTGTCTAATTAAATTTTTAACGTGTGATTATATCTGTCGTAGAAAGATAAAGAAACAATTTTTAGTTTTAAATCCTCCAACAAGTTTTAAAAATACAAATTAAAGTTAAAAGTCTACGTTCATTTCTCAAACTTCTCAACCCGAGTTGTTCAATCAATTCATTATTAATAAGAAATCAAGTTTCTATTTAACACGAAATTAGTAGTCTTTTTTGAATTCTTTCTATATTTCGAAATTCTATTATTGAATGTGGATCATATACAATAGTTTTATCAAAATCAAGTATGCCTTTTCTTTGATGAGTGTACTACATCCCTTAATTGTTTTTTTACAGAACTGAGTTTTTTTATGAGCTTTTTCATAATACTTAAAATATGCCTATCCCATGATAAAAAATATTCCATGATAAATATTGTTAAACTAACAAATAATTATTCGTGCCGTCATAATGTACTATTCAAAATGAATTACGTTTTAACATGAATATTAATAGAGATGAATAAATTTTTTAAGAAAAATGTAAACAATTAAAGAAAGCAAGTTTCTTTGGTGCAAAAATTGGGAATAACATTTAAATTTAAATTTGAATAATATGTTTTAAAGAAATTAACATACTGTAAAATATAGTGTCATCTAAATGTGACGCCTAAATTTGTGTTTTATTAAAAAGAAATAAAAAAAGGATTATGTGTATTCTTATACACATGCCAGAAGTGAAACTTCTTTTCAATAAAGTCATCAAAAGGTATACGGACAAGCGTATGCCTAAAACTCGTAGATGAACAAATTCTTCAGAATAAAGCAAGTAACAAAATGAAGAAATATAGTAGGAAGAGAAGCGGTAAATACACGGGATAAAAATTTAAGTAGAAAATGATCAATGTTTTAAATAAATGAATTTTTTATAATTATTTCATATTAACACATCGTATGCGGACAACGCGTCTCGATGATGTCTTTCATGCTGTAGTAATAGTATGTCGAGACGTTTCCGTATTTTTAAATTTTATAAAATTATGAATTATGAAAATTTGTTCGTTTTCGTTTGGAATTTCTTCAATTTCCACTGCTTCCTCCGGTGGTGACTGAGTAGGTATAAACGATACAATTGGTTTTTGATAAGTAAAATTTTTGCGCAATAAATCTTAATTTTTAATTACTTTTATATGACTGTATAATATATAATATACAATTAGATCAATGTTTTAAAAATTAAACAATTAAGAAATACTCACAAATAATTAAATACTAATTAAATACTTTAATATAATTGCAATAAATAGTATCTAAATAGATGCTATTTATAGATAAATGATAATTTTATTACACCACATAAAATTCAATAAATCTTCAAAATGACACCTGAGAACGAAGAATTCATAATTATTGTGATTTATTACAAATAAAACAACAGATAATTCAAAACTGTTATAAGTTTCGATAATTTGTGTTTTTAATAGTATTTCTTTTATTTGATAAATAGATTAATCAAAATAATGTTACAAAATACTACATACTACTGTATATATTGGTTACGTGCCAATTCCCTCATAAATTTTTAAATACCGCGTTTTAATTGCCTGTTATTTTTATGATTATTGATGTTAATATTATGATGACGTTATAAAAATTAATATACTTATCAAAAATATCAATTTTATCGCACTGAATAACACTCTTATTTAAATACAATTAACAACAACTGATTATATATAAAAATTACTAAGCATAATAATGACATCATTCAAATAGTAAACATACGTGCTGCATGCATTAGAACAATTCTTGTTATCTAATCACATGTTAAATTCGCGATGGGCTTTTTCTCACTCTATCTACTACTTTTTCTCACTCTATCGTCTAAGTATGTATGCAAATTCAAATCAGGCACTAAAATTCGTACTCACGTTCCGTCTCTATTTCCGTCATATATTCTCTCTTTCCGCGTCAGTAAATTTTTTACCCTAAACGCGGCTAAAGAAGTTTCACTTCAAAAACTATACACATGTTTCTTTTTAATAAAACACAAATCTGGGCGTTACATTTGGATGACCCTACATTAATTATTAACTACACTAAGTGGCTTGTTATTTTTAAGTACTTAATAATATTATAAATAAAATTTATGTTTATGATTAAAAAAGTATAAAAATCGAATTAATTGCATTTTTTATGTTTTGTTGTCAAATTTGTGGTGTATACAAATTTCTGTTCGAATCATAGGTTTTAAAGTTATTTAACGTCGTTTAACAATTATTAATCAATATCATATGAAATATAATTTGAATTGTATTCTCACAAAATCCGTATATTATTTTAAATGAAATTAAATCTAGTGTACACATAAGTCAAGCATGTGATGTATCCAAATTTTAGTTTGAATCTCAGAATATAAAATGGCCTACACGACTGTCTAACAGTTATTAATCAATTATTAATTACACAAATATTAATTACATTGACATATTTATGATTCAAATAAAATGTAAATTGAACTGAACATACTTCGTATATTAGTCCATTGAATGATTTTTGTAAATTTTTGGTTTTAATATTTAATTAATTATATATGTAACGTGGTAGGGGATATTTGGAGTTACGTTGTAGAAATAGCACCGTTTATTGTAATTGGTCACATGGAAAGTTTTAGGCAGACAGTGAATTATAGTGAATGATCCTAGTGAAATATTCAATTTTCGATTATAGCTCTTTGCGTTACATCTCTGTTAACTGCATTGGTCTTTAACTCGTTCGCTACCATCGTCACACAAGTGTGACGACCCGATTTTCTTACCTCAGCCCAGCGTCACAAATGTGTGTCGGAATTGTGACATATGAAAAGGATATTTGACAGATGATCATTATTAGTTTATGATAACTGTTTGTACCAAATCGTACCGCAAACAGATGAATTATGTTAAAAACTATAAAATAGATATAGGATGTTATTGGTCTGCCGATAAATACATTTTTTTACAAGATCTGGGCGTCACGAATATATATATATTTATATTTTTATATATATATATATATATATATATATATATATATATATATATATAAGAATATGTTTCAATGAATTAAAAAATATTGGCAAACGTTAATAAATTCGGGTTACATTTTAAAACTATGTTTATAAACTTGTTCAATTTTATTATGTAAAAATAATTAAATAATCATACAAATAACAGTAAATTAAATCCATGTGGTATTTAAAAATTTATCAAACAACACGAAAGATAATTGACATGTATGCCAATATTCAGTATATAGTGCGAAATGGAGGTTATTGGCACGTATTCCAATATACTCGTACATGTGTGTTTTTATTTTCATGACATTATGTACATACATTTAATTTTAAATGAATTTATACCACTTTCAGTAATAACAAATTGATCCGTTTGTTTTTGATACTGCAATAACTCCATTTATTTATATATTGAGATATAATATTTAAAGGTTTGCGTTTGAATTACGAAAAATCGACTTTGAAATATTTTTAGTTGTATTATATAAAAATGTATAAATAAACAATTATTGTTTATTTATAAATTTTACAAAAAATTAAAAAAAAAATTTCTAAAAATTTTTCAAAAAAATTTTCAAAAAAATTTTCAAAAAAATTTTAATTTTTTTTTATATTAATAATCTTTAAATATCTTAATGTATGAATAAATGGACTTATACCACTTTCAAATATAATATTCTTACGATAAAACTATACAGAACATTTATTTTGATTAATTTATGAGTATATTGTATACCTTTGACTGTGTTATTATAAATATAAAAAGAGTACATCTATGTCTACCTAAAACTGTCATTAATTCATTTTTTTCTAAAAAATGAGTTATTCTATTTTTTAAAAAACGGTTAATGTATACCTGCGAAGTCTACTATGTATGCCTGCGAAATCTATAAAACAACTACAGGACTACCAATTGAGTTATGTATAGACAAATATTGCAAAACATATGTGTGTCGGTTTGTAAAATTGCTAATTTTACTCATTTAGAACGTTATAAATACATCGCACAAAAATTAATGACAATTTGGTATCATATTTAAATAATAAAACGTCTGAGCTGTGGTGGCGGTTTTTCTCCTGAAGCACTGGTAACGAACGAGTTAAGCAAAGTAAGCGAGGGTAATTAGAAATGGTGAATATACTAGAAGGCATTAGCTTTATTACTGTTACATTTGTAGTCATAGCGATTTAAAATATTGAAAATATGTATTGAAATTATAGTACTATTTTTCCTTAGTACAGCTATCATTTAGAGAAAACTAAGCAATACGGTGGCAAATTTCCTATATTCCTTAAATCGGTTAGTGGTGAGACAAATCTTCGAGTTTAAAATTACGATAATTATAAAGACAACCAACGCCTGAATTATACACGGAACCATAAGAAGAAAAAGAAGACTGATCATAACGATGTGATGACTAAATTCGTATTTATTATTCAAATAAAATAAAAACTGAACTAAATGTACTCCATTCGATAAATTTTCGCATGCCATTACAATTTTTTTATTTTAATAGTAGGTCTTAGGATTGTTCATATGACCCATTTAATAATTATGAATTAATTATATATGATGCATAAATTTAATTTTACCCTGACAAAATCCGTATTATTTATTGATATGAAATGAAAATTGAACTAAATGTACCCTATATATTAGTATATCGAATGTTGAATTTAAATTTTAGTTTGAATCGCAGAATTTAGAGTAGTTTACATGTTGTTACATATTTTTTTTACTTTTAAATGAAATATATTCACAATAATGAACCGAAAAAAATCTTTTTTACAATTTAAATGGAATGAAAATTTATATATATATATATATATATATATATATATATATATATAACACATTTATTTGTGATTGTATGTGTGCTGGTTAAGATATGTTTGCTCTACCGACGAAACCACCCGTGAAGGGTCCATCCATTTCTTTGGCCACAATCCAATGTTTCGCACGTAAACACGAATGTAAGCGATAATCGGAAGTAAGATTGAAATGATCGGAAACGCAGGGTCGTCGCCGCGCGGACGGCGTGCGGCGTCGAGCGCGGGACGGCGCCCTCGAGAGCCGTTCTGTAGCGCTCTGTTGCGCCCCCCGAGACACCAGCGTCGGTTAATTGAATTTTTGACGAGGATCGCGGATCGGTTTCCTCTTTACGAGGTTACTACCCAAGTTATGTAACTCTTGATGTACGTGTGCTGTACACACAAGCGCAGCGGTGCGACTTTTTAACGGATCTTGAAATGTGACTTATCGTATAGTAGGTTTTTTCCTAAAAGTTGATATTATTCGATTGACAGTTTTGGAAAATCATTAAATATAGATACTAGTTCAATCCTGTGTTGATAATAACTGTGATTAATATTTATATTTTTATCTAATAAGAGTTATTTTTAGTGATTACTATATTTTTCGAAAAAATAATATATACGAGGGTCGTTTGATAAGTATAGTAAATTTATTTATTGTTTAATTTAATTAAATAATTAATTTAATTAAATTTTTCAATTAAGTGTTTCTTACTTTTTTACCATACTTATCAAACGACCCTCGTATTTATGTATATAACTTTAAAAAAATATATGATTAATTACTTTATTTTTTGATTGATATAACCACAACGCGTCAAATTTACTTTGTTTACTAAACTAATTTTATTTTGTTAAGCTCGTGTTGAGGTATTTTTATTTACATTTATCATCACTTTAAATATTTTCAATATATTTAAATATTTTTGTAAATATACCAGGGGATTTCGCTTCTTGCTCACTACGCTCAAAGAGGCTATATCCCCCATTCACTAAGCCTAAGTAATATGTAGGTAAAAGAAGTAATGTAAGAGGAAGTTTACAATCGTTAATGTTCGGAGGTAATCGTTCATAATCGGAATAACATGAGCATTAAAGATATTAATTTTGCGATGAAAATATTTTATATATAGAAAAGTTAAAAATATTTAAATATTTTTAATATATTTTGTATTATTTTAAATTATTTTTTTATATAATCTTAGTAGTTATAAGAATTATTTAAATTAATATAAAATAATATATTTTTCGTTAACAAACAATTAGATTAAAGTGTATATAATAATAATTAACTATTCTTATATTGTTTACACTATTACTAATGAACTGAACTAATTATAATAATTGCTCACCAAATTTTAATAATTATTCAAATAGTGATATTATAAAGAATTTTAAATTTCTATTTTTTAATTTTAATAAAAAATAATTACAAAATAATTTATATTTGTTATATGATTAATTTATGATAGAGAAACTTATATAAATAGATAATATTGAAAATAAATAACATATTCAATTTTAATGAAAATTAATGTGTAATATAAGTAAAGTTTATAATGTTATTTACATAAAGAAGTTGGTGCCACAGAATATAAAATTTTTTTAGAAAATAAAGAATATATATATATATATATATATATATATATATATATATATATAATTTGAGAATTTTTTCTTAAGCAGCCAATATTTACTTCTACAATTCCCTAACATTATTAAATTAATCCTTTTCTTCTTCATGAATTTTCTCACTATTATTACCTATTGGTTCTTAAGAGGATTTAGATTAGGATTTAATTATATCTATTGTAATTTAATAAAATATTTGTTAGTTCAAACAGTTATGTGGATGTAGGTATTGTGCTATTAGAAACTCATGTTTTAGTTTTCAGTAGTAATTAATGTTTTTTCAATAAATAATGATAATTCGCAACAATCATTGTTTCAGTAAAAAAATACTATTTGTCTCATGACATATTTTTGAAGGTCGTATAAATTCGTACAGATTCATCTTAAGATTTTTTTCCGTTGAACGTACTAATATTGATGGCATCTATCAGGTCAATTTATGTTAAATTTCTTTTTATCACTGAATGTCACATGGTTCTAAATTTCACGATTTTTAAAAATTAGTTTTAAAAACATTTACGGTATTTAAAATTACCTGATCCTTCAATCTACTTTCTTACTAGAAAGGAATTACACTGCAAATTTAGTTCCATTATATTTGGGAATGATGAAGCTTTTATAGCTAAAATTTCTCTTAAAATAATATGTTTTACAATTAGCAAAAATGTCAGCGGCCATACATATCGTAGAAAAGAAATCATTTAAATACTTAATAAACAATAGATAAGCTTGTAATTATTCTTAGTTAAAATACACAAACTTTGTGTAAAAAATATCAGACAGCGTAAAAATGATATAAATAAAACTTTTCCATGACACATTTAACTACTTATGAAATTCATTTCATTACTTGTAATCTGGAAAACATTTTTCACAATATTTTAAGAAAAAAATCGGACATAATATCCTAGTCTAAAGTTTATGTCACTATTAAGTGCAATAAGGATTTTCATTATAATATTTTAAAATAATTACACCTTGTTTTTATGATTGTTTAAAAAAATGCTATTTGAAATACGATTCAAATTATACGATAAAATTATTAAAATGATCAATATTATAAATAAACTAATAAATAAAATTTGATTCAAATATAATTTTTTAAGTGTATATTCGTAAAAAAATAGTTTTCAATAAATAATGTAATAATTTTAACTAGATTCTTCTTATGTATTATATTTAAAATACGTTGTGTGGTAATAAATAATTATAATAATCAAAATTATTAAAAATATTATTTTATATTTTTATAAAATATTGCTATATATATATATATATATATATATATATATATATATTTAATATTCATAATGCCGATTTATATACATTTATTAATTTTTAAAAGAAATAGATTTTAATGTGTGAAATATTTAAATTAGAGTAAGATTTTTCTAAGTTTGTGTATTTTTATAATAAATATACATATATTGTGTAAGTGTAAGAATATTAATAAATAATAAATAATTGCACTACTAATGTTTTTAATTTGCAATCTTATAAGAAATTTGAGAACATTTATATATATATATATATATATATATATATATATATATATATATTATATATATATATATATATATATATATATATATATATATATATATATATATATATATATATATATATATATATATATATATATATATATATATATATATATATATATATATATATATATATAAGGTGTGTGTTTGTGCGTGTGTATGTGTTTGTTAAAAATACATTTATTCGAGAATTATAGAAAAGAAATGAAATAAAAACACGTTACATCAAGACTAATATCACTTTATTGCTGAACTCACGTCGGGAGATACTTTGTAAAATAACACGGTTGCTAGAAAACACGACTGAATATAAATAATCATCCGCTGAATACAGAAATAATAAGTAATTTAATTGCGAGCGTTCCGCTCCTAAGCGCTTGCAATTAATTTAAAACCAAATAAAACAAAGTACCAGACCGCTCAAATTTCTGTATATTCACTTGATATTTTCAGACACTTAATGAAGCTTTATATTGTGCAAAACATTTCACCTGCCCTATTTGAGTCACGAAGGCCGGACGGAGAAGTGTTTTCGTCTACCTTGGCCGCGCGGAATGAATGAGTCGTAACGCGATTGCCTCAATTAGCGAAATGCAAAACCCACCTGGAAGTGTATAAAATTCACGTCATAAACGGACTGCTCGCCGTTAGAATACGGTGAGCTTGGAAAATAATATTTGCATATATGAGAGCGCCGCTTCTGCTTGTAATTTCCACCGAACAACCAACATACACGGCGGCGGACCGGAGGATGGCCGAAAGTTTGCAAGTCGCGAGTCTCCGTTAACACCACTGGATATGTGTTATTTCGATTTGTTATCTTTTTTACACATATGTATATATATATATATGCATAAAACAATGGTATAAATAAATAAATATTGAAAATATTAGTATATATAAATTGATTTTATATATATATATATATATATATATATATATATATATATATATATATATGTATGTATGTATGTTTGTGTGTGAATATGTGTGTATGTATATGTGTATAATAACTCATTTTAATATAAAAGAATTGATTTTATAATTTTTCATAAATAAGCTACTTATGCTATAAATATTTTTTTAATTTTTCGATTTTACTTTATCACTTCATATGAATCAATTATAAAAATTATAAAAATTATAACTTTTATTATACATATATAATTTTATATATATATATATATATATATATATATATATATATATATATATATATATATATATATATCTATATATATATATATATATATATATATATATATATATATATATATATATATATATATATATATATTATATGATTGTCTCTCTTCCTTACTTCATATTCTTTTCCCGCTTCATCTCTTCTCTATCTCTCTACATATATATATATATATATATATATATATATATATATATATATATATATATATATATACACTTAATGGTCGATTTCAAAACTAATTAAACTTTGGTTAAAAAACAAATATGTGATTGGTTATTTATTTTTAATATTATTAATTATTCTAAACATATTCCTTCTGAAAAAATGCAAAATAACTGTGTTGTTATATACTGATTTTTTGACTAGTATCAAAAAAGTATTGTCATTTTTAATATTATAATTAATAACACACAGCGTATTTAAATCAAATTGAGCACAGTTTTAAAAGAGTTGTTAAGGAAAAAAGTACTTTTTTTCAAAGACATCATAAATACTGTTTGTATAATTTAAGTTAGAATTTTGGAATAGAACAGAACATATATACAAGGTATAGGATGGTCCAAATACGATGCTTCAAATAATACATATGTAGGATGTCCAAATGAAATTGAAGGATAGCAAAGAATAGTCGATAATTGTAAGCAAATAAATGTATGTCTAAACTCTACAGTCCCATTTAGGCCACAAACACACACACACACACACACACACACACACACACACACACACACTCATATATATATATATATATTTAACTTTTATTATAAAATTTGATTAATAAATTCAATACGAAAAATTTTCCCTAAAAAAAGTACATTAAAAATTGTTAAAGTAAAAGTGAATAGATTTAATGTCGATAAATTAAAATTAATTATAAAGATTTTTGTTTTGAAATATAAATGTTAATAGTTAATTGAATTGAATTTTCAATGTGTATAATTAATAAAATTGCTGTACATTTGAAGGTTTTCTAAATGTATTTAAATTGAAATGTTTCATAATATTTTATAAGCTACTTTTCCCCGATTTAATCATCAAAGATTTTTTTTAATTGTTGAAATAAAAATCCATTTGGATATTGCAGTTTAATGGTTTCGAAAAGTTCATGTTTTAAATTTTATCAGATTTTTATTATACATTTTTTCATATTTAATAGACGTACATTATGTGACTGTGTATATTTTTTTACCGTTAAATATATGAATGAATTAATTTGAGATGCTAATGAGATCAAAACTTTTGACAGTTTTTCTCAAATTGTTATTAGTAAAAATAAAAAAAATAATTTAAATTTTAAGCGTTTTCACGGACATTTCGTTAATTTATGTTTGAAAATGGTATTTTTTAGATGGAAATTTTTGGGTTAAAATATTTTTTATTGCAGAAACAAAGAGTAGATAAAACTGATATAGATTTTGTTTACAGAATATATATATATATATATATATATATATGATTATAATGAATTTTTTTGATAGAATTTTAAATTTAAATTTATTATTCAATCTAATTATCTATGCAGCAGAATTTAATGTACATATTGTTTTAATTAAGTAAGTATAATTCTTAAATATTTATATCATTTCATAGCAAAAAATTATAATTTAATACTGTGTTGTAGATAATATATAAAGATTTTAATATCGATTGATCCAGAATGATTGAATGAATGCGTATATTTTTATATTAATTTCATGTATTATTAGGATTATAATCATAATTTTGAAGTAGTTTAAATATATTTTTTTAAAAATTGAATTTTATGAATATTTTTTAAAATATTGTTAATAACTAAAATTTTCTTTAAAATGCGTATATCAATATATATTTGAAAGTTTAAATGTTGTAAAAATATTTTTTGAATAATATTGGAATGTAAATTGAATAGAAATCCAATACAATTTTATTGAAATTATACAACATGAATTTTTTTGGATATTAAATAAATCTTGAAGGAGTACATATATTTTTTCTCTTTTATAGTTTAAAATTAGATTATACCAATTCGATTTTATTGAGATTATTATAAAATAAACAGATAAGAAAACAAATGTATAGATTTAGATTTTAAAATTTTGAATCAATATTTTTAAAAAGGACATTTAAATAATTATTTATATATAAGTAATATTTTGAAATTTGAGCATCAGTCATTTAATATAAAGACTAGAAATTTTGAAACAAATGTATAATAATTATTAATACTTATTTAAAATAAGTGAATAATACATTTATGAAACTATTTAATATTCATGATAAAGGTAATTCATTTTAAATTCATAAAGGTAAAATTAACAATTATTTATATAGAAAACAGGCTTTTATTTCACTAATTAATTTATTACACGAATTTAACTTTTAATAATTTTTAAAAAAATATTTTTATTCATTAATAAGAATAATCTTTTATTTTGTATTTAAAATGTTTAAAAAATAAATTTGAAAACAATTAAAAAAATTGATATTTTTGTTACAAATAATATCAAATTTAAAAATAAATACTATATACATATATATATATATATATATATACATATATATATATATATATATATATATATAAATTTATTATAATTTAAAATAATTTAAATGGAAGCTTTTTGAATTAATACAAAAAAGTAAAGAACAACAATAATTAAAATTTTGATAAAATCATGAGTGCTTGAATAACAACGTTTCATATATAATCACATTCATTTCATATAACGTAGGTGGAGGTACTGGCCAAGCCGTTATTTTTATACATACGTCCTCAAATATATTCTCACAAACATTCGCGTATATGTATGTACATATACATATATATCTTATGCATATGAATATAAAGTACCAGAGAAAATAATAGAAACAATTTCGTTTATGATTATAAAGGTTAAAACAATTCCAGGTTGGCCACTCGATTTTGCTTAGACATCCACCACTTGTGCGAGGGTTGAGTGCGCGTCTGTTACATGTTTGTGACAGATTCACGGCTTTACTCAAACGCGTTCAAAACTTGTACGTCGCATTTGGATTATTGTATAATATGTTTGTTTATTTTATCGAATACAAATATAAACGTATTTAATTGTTACATATGACTGTACGTTAGCTGTTCCAGTTTTGTAGAAAAAAATGGACGTTTAGTCTGTCAGAAGTTCATTAAACTTTTTATTAAATAAAAAGTTATATAGTAAATAGAAACGTGAATAAGAATTGATCATTTTTATTTTATAAGTTATTATGAAAATTTAAATTTTTATTTGAAGTAATTTAAATTAACAATTTATATTATGAAAAAAATATGTTTAATTTAAATTAAAGACAATTATTTATTATTTACAGGCGTATTTCCGACTTTCTATTAGTATTATTATTAAATTGTATTTAAACAACACAACTGTTAAATAGAAACACATTACTTATCCAAATACCATTAATCTTATAAAGATTTTATAAAGTGTTGCTCTGATGGTTTTTGGTATCACTAACGAAATGTGCATTAACGAATAAAGTGAACAATAAGTGATTGTTGGATAATATTATAAAATATTGTGGTATTAAAGTGAGTGATTTATTTATATTAAAGCTAATTAGCCGCACTAATATAATAAATAAGATTATTATTTTAAATTACATATTATGTATGTACACTTTTAGTTTATTTGACAAATATTAAGATGCATCTACTGAATTTTTCATTTTGAAGTTAAGTCACTATTGGAGAGTAAGTTAAAAAATAAACAATGTTTTAATTGCGTTTTAATATTTTTATATCTTTAATTTAAAATCAAATACAAAATACATTTTTTAAAAAAATAAGTTTTTTATATGTATTTTAATTAGAATGTACTATTTATGATATAAGTACATTTTTTATACATCACACAAAAATTATTATTGTGCTTAGAATAGAGAATTACAATCAACAGATCATTTTATTACGGGATTATTTCTAACCATATATGTATGTGTGTATATATATATATATATATATATATATATATATATATGTATATATATATATATATATAAGATAGGTATGGTAAAAAAGTAAGAAAAACTAAATTGAAAAATTTAATTAAATTAAACAATAAATAAATTTACCATACTTATCAAATGTTTCTCGTATATATATATATATGTATATGTATATATAATATATAAAATTGTATATATTTATTTATGTATGCATGTGTGTGTATAATATTTTGAAAAACTATAGATTTACAAAGAAAATTTATCTAGTCGCGTAAAGTAAATGAAAATGAAATATTTTTATATGGACAAAAAAACATTTATACATATAATATTAGGTCTACCAGAAAGTTCTGTCCGATAATGTCATCTCAAGTTTCAAAGATGAGTCATTCTACAGAAATGGAATTCACAAATTTCCATCACGCTGGGAAAAGGTCATTAGTAACGAAGGAAAAATTATATTGTTCAGTAAATATTAATTAATATATTGAAAATGTATTATTTTTTCTCATTTCAAAATTGTACAGAACATTTTGGTAGTCCTAATATTCAAAATATAAGAAAAAAGTGAGATTTCACGCTTGAAATTAAGGTAAAAATGACATGAAGATATAAATTAAATGACATGTAGTGATAATAAAACATTATTTCTAGTACATAAATGTATAAATTTATTAAAGTGTAAATAAAAATAAATAGAAAGATTGTTTTAAATATTTCCATAATTTTTATACAACTAAATGAACGTGAATTATTATTGGATAATTGTTAACTTATGTAATTTTTTTAGTACATAATTAATAAATTGTTGATTGGTATACATTTTTATCATCTTCTATTCACTTCATATTTATTACTTTTTGTTAACTTTACATTTTTCTCAGATCTTCATAACTAGTGAAATATTTATGTATACATGTATGTATTAATATATATATATATATATATATATATATATATATATATATATATATATATATATATGTATGTATTAAGCAGATATAAATGACTGTAATATTTATAATCACTTGTCGAGAGAAGTTGTAAGTGTTCTAAACGATGCTCTTCAGTTGATACTTTTGCAGTTTTGTTGATGTTTACCAAAACCTCGAATAAGTAAGTAAGTAAACGAGCAAATTACGGTCAACAAACAGAAACACGGACAACTCTAATTTAATTGACTCGTGTATGATATTAAATAAGAGCCCCCTTTAATGCAGCACAATTACGCCAAACTTAATATTGAGCGCGTTGCCGAGACACAACAGAACACATTTTGCGCCGATGTACCGGAGAAAAAATGAGCTGTACAGCACGTATGTATAACGTTTCCCGAACATGTCTGTCGTAAGTCATTTACTGACAACGCCGATATGTCTTTCGGATTGGTATTATGTTGTTTTTTTTTCTCGCCGCGAACACATATAACACGGCTTGAAAAATTGGCTCACGTGCTGCGACTGTAAGGTTACGTTATGGTTTTCTTGCGACCCCATAGATCTGCACCCGCCGACTTTCTCGCCACCGACGGTCGTCCGGACAAATGGCTCTGCCATCTCTGACTCGTTCTTTTATTTGCTTAAGACGATTTATTGTTCTTTGACGTTCGGCTGACGCGCGGGCGTTTTGCATTTCGCATTTATTTTTGTCACCGGCGTTGTGTTTTTTCGTTCTCACTCTTATGTCAAAACGTAGCTATTTTCAAGAAATACGTTATGTGAAATGTGAATCGTAATATGATTCTAAGCAAACATGACACGAGAGTGCAGAAAAATCATACGACAATATTAAATATGATTATATAGAGTTACATAGACATTTCAAAAATTTTACACGGAGAAAATATTGGTAGATAATTTAGAAATTATATATAAATATATATATATATATATATATACACATATATATATATATATATATATATATATATAAATATATATATATATATATATATATATATATATACACATATATATTGATTTATAATTGTTATCAATCATAAAATAAACACAAATCTAATAAAACTGATTGTCAGGGTAAGTATTGTTTTTGAAATAGAAAGAAAAGTTTTAATTATTTAATAGCTTATTTACAAAAGAGTTTTAAGACAAATAAAATATTTAAATAATGTTTTAAATAGAATGAAAATACAAAATATAAATTAATTTTGATTACGATAAAATTATAAAATTTAAATTTTTATTGTAATCAATTTATATTTCTTGTTGATTTAGGTTAATAAAATATCGAAATAAAAAATATATACTATATTTATTGATACTTTTAAGTTATTATTTTTGCTATTCTAGTGATGTATTTAATCAGAAAATTTGTTAAATTTGGAAAAAATCAATATAAATACATAGAAAATGATTTTTTAATACAATGATATTACTTTAAATAAAATTGATAAAGATTTTAAATTAATAATCATTATATTTTAAATTGTTACTATCATACTTATAATGTTGATCAAATATTATCAGAAAATAGAATTTATAATGTCTTTTAATTTGGTAAGAGAAAAGTCATATTATATAATTTTCAAATTGTACTTTTCTCTAACAATTTGTATTTTTTCTAATTAGATACCTAATAATCACTTCACCAATTTTATGATACTTTTTCAAGAGTTTTAGTTTTTTAAGATTTTGTACAATATTGCAAATTCTTTCAGTAAAAACTTAATTTATAGAAGATTATCATACAATCAAATAAAGAAGAAATTTAGAATTCAGTAATTGTTGTATTTTGCTGGAAGAATAATTAATTTAATAGAATCATATATGAAATGAAATATTTTCAAGAAATATATTAAAACATTTATAAAATATTAGGTTAATCATAAATAATTTCAATTATTAACAGCAAGTTTTAATGACTAATTACTTATCTTAATAATGATTCACCACATGGAATTTTTTGCTTGTTTGATAATTTAGGTTTGTTATCTCATCATATCAAAAAAATAATCAAAAAGTCCATTTTTAAAAAAAATCTTATATTTTAATTTAGGAATTATAATTAATTTTAAAATTTATTTCTTAATATAATATATATATATATATATATATATAAATATAAATATAAGAAAGTATACACATATCTTTCATTAATAAATGCTTTCCAACCAAGATTAAAAATAAAAACAATTATTTGCAAAAATCATTTCTAATTTAGTATTTCAAACAGGTTAATAACTACTATTATTCAACATGTCTTTTATAATTTTGTTATGGTATTGCTGATCTAGTTTTCAGAATATGTATTTGTAAATTAGAATATAGGGGCAAAGTTAAAGAATTAGTCTTTTATTAGTTATATTACTTGATATAAATTACATTCAATGAAAGAAAATTGATAACTGTTTATAATTTTTGTTCACACCTTTTCAATAATTTGAAGTAAAAAATGAATACAATTTTATGGAAATTGTATAAATTTGAATGATTTTAAGTATTAAACAATAATTATAAACAATTTAAAAATTTATATTATGAAATAATTAATTAAATAATAAATAATTAGGTAAATTTGTTTACTCATTGTTTGCTTTTTAATATTAAAAAAGGAAAATCATTCTATCAATTTAATTATTTACATATTAAAATAAATAATTATCAAAGCTAGTAAATACTATTTTATTTAATATTTGTACACATTTTAACGTCAATTAAATTTTAATCTCATAGAAGAATAAGAAAAATTGATCTTCTAGATTATATATATATATATATATATATATGTGTGTGTGTGTGTGTGTGTGTGTGTAATCTAGTAGATCAATTTTTCTTATTCTTCTTTAAAAATATTTGTGATACAATATTTTATAGGATAATTGACTATTTATAAGCAAAAGCCAGACAAATGTTATAAGTATTATGTGTCTATGAGTAACAGAGTACATAATAAGGAAAATAGCTTGTGCTCTAATAGATACTAATTTAATAAGATATTTAGAAAATGTCGCTGTTCGACTTATACTAGTATAAATGAATGTATTTACGTAGGTACATATGAATATGTTGTATAGATGTGTGCCTGATGAATAATTCATTTCATCTATTTCATTTGATAATACAGTTTCGAAAATAATTTGAACACATGCCACGGGAAATAGATACGGAGCTAGTTAATCAAAAAATATGAATAAAATTATGAGCTCCACGCGTGACGAAAATATATTTAGTGTCGTGTTAACATGTATTCAAATCACATATGACAAAACATATAATCCATTAGCATCTATCAAAATTTTATACGAGCTTATTATTATACTGCGTATCGTTAGTAACCGAGGTGAAACCTGGGCGTTAATAATTTGTATGAAAATATTTCGTTATCTATTCGTTTTTACTGCGAACGAAACGGACACAAATGGCAAATATAAATTACGTCGTGCTGATAGTAAAGGATAACTTTATAATAAATTAGATATTTTAATGTGCTGATAATGAACACGTTTTGAATCAGATAAAAATACACACAAACACATACATACAGATATATATATATATATATATATATATATATATATATATATAAATATAAATGAAATTTTTCACATTTATAATGTATTTACTAACAATTTTGTTCTTAATTATTATATTTTCATGGTTTATGATATTCGTATTTTAATTCACTAATTAGCAAATATCAAATGTACTAATATATACAATCATATATATATATATATATATATATATATATATATATATATATATATATATAAGTTTATGTGTATATGCATATGTACATGTGCAATTTATTTATAAATATATGTGAATAATTGAATTTGTTGATGTTTTATATTTTTATTTTTAAATTTTGCAAATTTTTAAATTTATTTAATTTTAATTTTATTTATGTTTTTCTATTTTTGTACAGTTGTCGATTCATTTATTTATTTGAATTAAAAAGTAGTGTCAGTATTTGTGTCATCTTATCAAAACTGGGTTTGGAACTTGTTTATGTATCTTGAAGATACTTTAAGTAGTTACATATTGCTTGAAAATGGCCCAAGTTTTAAAATCGATTGTGATAAAATATTGTACGAATAGTAGTTATAAAATGTAAACTGAGGAAATAGAATACTTTATTCTGTATCAAATTTTAAATGTTTTAAATGCTTACCTAATTTACAATTGCAAACAATGAGTAAATACGCATTTCGATAGCGATGTCAACATCGTTAGGGCATTGTAAAATCTAGATTTTACAATACAATGCTCTGACGAT
>CP092087.1:39187786-39237786 GCA_029203775.1 Neoneuromus ignobilis
AACTATTATTATTTATATTTCTTGACATTAGTATTATATAGTAAAAGAAAATTAAATTGATATTCTTGCAAATAAGCTAGGTTATTGATTAAATAAAAATTACAGATAAAATAATCAAAAATAATCGTTATTTGGACATTATTTGGTTATGTATTGGAAGAGTTGATTCATTAAATTGAAATGAATTGGATACATTGATTTATTATTTATTAATATGTGAAGTAAATATATTTATGACGTTGTATAGGTACAAACATATGTTAAATTATACATAAATTAATCTGCTATGCTTTGAATGCTGAGTGTATTGTTTATACTATTATAGTATTACCTTTTACATTAAAAATGTACTATGATAGTAGAAGTTCTAATAAAACATTGAAATTTCCGTTTATATACTCAGCTATAGAACTAATAACCCTTTAAAATAATTTACAGTTAGCTACATAAATATTTTTTTTAGTTTAATAAATGTACAATAAATATTTAAATTAATTTTTTTATAAAGAAAAATCTAAATATTGTTTTATGAAATTATATTTTATTTTAATAAATAATTTTGTGAATAGAAATAGACATCAAATATCTTTTTTTATAATTTAACATACTACTATAAGGGAAAATGACAATGTCAATTTTAATTTTTGTTAATTCCAATTCTGCTTACTCATATTTAATATTCAAATATTTGTAAAATTGTTTATAAACTATCTATTGATTAAAAACCCTTTATTGATGTACATGCAATTTCTCTAATTTATATTTATCGTTCACTTGGGCAATCATATATATATATATATATATATATATATATATATATATATATATATATATATATATATATATATATATATATATATATATATATATATATATATATATATATATATATATATATAATTTAATGATTCCAGACAATTAAGAGAAATTTGAAAAATAAGTGTTAGAAATAACACATATAGACAAGAAAAATAATGAGTGAATTTATCAAAATATAAAATTGATTATTTATATAAAAAGAATAAAAATTTAAAATTGAAATTTGTCGTGATGTAGCAAGAAAACAAAATGTTACTGATTGAAAACGCAAAAATATATAAAAGTCTAAGAAAAGACATGAAGCAAATGTATATATGAGAGAAGTATAGGATTGTTGGGAATGGAAAATTATGAAAGATTCTTTCATCTAATGTAGGGTAGAAAAAGGCTGATGATAATTATAATTATTATAATATATTTTATATACATACATACATACATACATACATACATATATATATATATATATATTTATATATATATATATTGTAATTATCTTTAGCCTCTTTTCTTTCATTGATAAATGAAGACCTCTCCAAAAATTTTCCACGACGACTAATTTAATGTTTCCCTTTCAGCTTATTCTGAATATTTTTTTTATATCTTTGCCTTATAAATCGATGTATTTCATCCTGTATTTCTTTATATAGCTGGTTTCGATTTATTATTTTTTATCCATTAGTGGTATTTTTTTTATTATATAACTAATCCATTTTCAATTTAAATTCTGTACTTTTGTTATGATGTACGTAATTTTTGTTTTCTTTGAAATCCACTTGTTATTTTTCTATTTTAATGTGGTATACACACACACACACACACACACACACACACACACACACACATATATATATATATATATATATATATATATATATATATATATATGACATACAAAAGTATTTGTACTGTTAATAGTATGTTCGGTAATTGATAAAATATATATTAAAAAAAAGTAACACACATGTATACACTTTTATGTTTACATTAAGGTAATATATAGTAAAATAAATAAAGATAGAGAATAAAATGGGTTCAGAAACATTTTTCTTAATAGAAAAAAAATATTGTACAGAATTCAAAATATGGATATAAAAAAATAAAAGCATGTTCAATAATATTAGATATGAGCAAATATGATATGTAATTTAAAAAATAAATTTTATATTGAAATTAATAATATTTCACATAATTGAAAATGTTATTATATAGAGTTATTATCAAAAATATTTTTTAAAACAATTAAAGAATAAATTTCATTAGGTAAATAACTGATTAAATACAGTAGTTTAATTTACTATTAAAATAATTTAAATTAAAAAATGCATTTGTTTATAATAAAAAAATATTAAAAAAAAATTAAGTAGTAATAAGATTTTTGAAAAACTGGTTTTATTAATCAGATCTATGGAAAATATTTTAGATTCATTTTTAAAAAATAGAAAAGTAAAACAGAGAAAATAACTATACTAACGATAATAACTTTAAATATATAGATATATAAATGTATACATTTACATACATATATATATATATATATATATATATATATATATATGTGTGTGTGTGTAGACATATATATATATATATATATATATATATGTGTACACATATATATATATATAGATATAAGCAAAATTTTATCTCAGAAGAATGAAGCTGCGTAATTTATAAATAATGGATATGAGAGCGTTTTCGCCGTATTCTCGTTGAATGAAACTTGCCCTGTCGTTTCCACGTCATAACCTCCGTTCTAGGATTTTTAAATGTGTTATTACAATAACAGACGTTATAATTTTACAGTAACGACTCAACGTATTCAGTGTGTCTATTTCCTTTTTTTAACCGACCGACCGGCAACAGAGCAGTAGCACTGTTGCAGCTTTCAGAGACCGCCCGAACGTGTTATAGAGCTTGAAAGCCCCCCGCCGTTTCTCTACATCTCTGGCGTCCCTAGTTGGCATTAGGTGCTTAATAGACGGATGATGACGGTGCCATGATCATGCTTCGGGCAGGAAAGATGCAAATGGCAGGAATAAAACCGGCGCGCTGTGTTGCTTCACATTGTCTCTCCACAGTCGTTATCTTACATTGCGCGCGGCCCGCGTGCACGCGCGGCGATCCGTCCGAGCGAGACGGAGACGCCGTGCCAACAGTCCGACGTGCATGTCGGTCGCTGCTCGCGCGGCGTCGCGGCGCTCGTCCGGCCCGACCGTGTTGTTATACTTCGGAATAGTCGCTACTGCGGTCGCCGTGCCAGTATTTGCCAACTGGGAACATTTTGTTTGTATTTAGTCTATTTAACATTAGCCTGCTTTGTTATTTAGATTGGAATTAAGATTATTACTTGGGTTTGGCACTTTTGTTCGGAATTTCGTGGAGGCGGTTTTTGCATTTATTGTTTTTTGAAGTGGTAATGCTCGCAGACCCCTGAATATTTTCATTTAATTATACGGCGTGTGCTTTTTATAAATGTCGCCGCTACGTTTCAACGTGTGTGTGAATGTGTGTATGTTTTACGTTGACTTTGATACGTGACGAAGAACAAATTGAAAATTCGCAATTGTATATCATCTGCATCTACACATTACTTATTTTGACTACGATTGATAAGTTAAAAACTCTCATATATGTATTCATTCATACATACACACACACACATACATATATATATATATATATATATATATATATATATATATATTTATATATATATATATATATATATATATATATATATATATATACACGAGGGCCGTTTGATAAGTATAGTAAAAAAATAAGAAAAACTAAATTAAAAAATTTAATTAAATTAAACAATAAATAAATTTACCATACTTATCAAACGATCCTCGTGTGTGTGTGTATATATATATACATAATATGTATATAATATATGTAAATATATATATATATATATATATATATATATATATATATATATATATATATATATATATATATATATATAGGGTCATCTAACCGTGACGCCTAGATTTAACGAAGTCAAAAAACTAGTTGTATGATGAACCATAACAAGACAAAAGTAATGTACAATAAATTTGCAGAGCAGAGAAAAATAGAATTAAATGAAGTATAGGGACATCCAAATGTGACACATAGATTTTTATTTTATTAAAAAGAAATAAAAGAATTTATACAATTGTTTCCCTATACATCATCTTATACACATATTTCTTTTTAACACATTACGGTTTGCATTATTTCGCGCTAGACCTCATCTAGAGTCCGGCGAATTTCGCAAAAAAATGCCCAAAAATAACTTCATCATAAAATTGATGTAATTTTTAAACCAATGAACATTTTGAAATTAAATTTTATATCTGCCTATAAAAGAGTTCGATGCATAGATATATGTAAATATTATAGTGGTTTTCAATCTGTAATGAGTTTACCTGCGTGATAAACTACGAGAAAGAGATGCTTTATTTAAAATAAAGATTTTTTTATAATAAACATAGTTTATTATAAAAAAATAACACACTTTATAGCGTAACAAACATCTAAAAGGGATAAAAATATGATAAATTACGTAAAGTATATATTCTATATGCAGAAGTTGTTAAAAAAAAATAACAGCACCAATTTCGATTTTATTCCAAAAAACAGAACTTTACTAGGAATAGAGATTTCTTTATTTAAAATATCTGAAATATTTTTCATAATTTTCTAATATTTTGAATATATACACCACCATCTTTTGATGGAATTAGAGAAAAATATAGCTTGTGTGTGTGTAAATATATATATATATATATATATATATATATATATTTTGGTGTCAAAAGTTCATACAACGAAATACGCGTTAACGCGTGAACGGATTTACAGTAGTTTAACACGAAACACGCGTTTAGGCGTAGACGGGTGGTAATGTGGTTATAAAACACAAATCTAGGCGTCACATTTGGATGACCCTGTATAATCATTTGACTGGTGTTGTAGTGGTTCCGTCTGTCTTACGGAAAAATTTTATTCAATCTTCAGTTGAATATATTTTAGTTGAGGTGAAGTAACTTGCTTAATGGAGTAAATCCTAATTAAAAAATCCTCATCAACCCGCATGGTCAGCGTGGTATAACCAAGTACCACTGAATAGTAATGGTCAATGAGGCTTTCATGTATCAGTAGGCTGATATAAACTGATACGATGAAATATATCATCTTTTCTCTATCCACTGTTGAATGAAGGAATTCCAAAAACTTTTCACTTCGACCGATCCAATGATTTTTCTTCCACTTAATTTCGACATTTTTTTTATCTCTGTCTCATGTATTCATGGGTTTATTCCTGGGTCTTTTAATATTTTTGGGTTTCCAATAATTTCTCTTGTCCATCGGTAATCTTTGTTTTTTACTATATATATATATATATATATATATACACGAGGGTAGTTTGATTAGTAGGGTAGAAAAGAAAGAAAAACAAAATTGAAAAATTTAATTAAATTAAACAATAAATAAATTTACCATACTTATCAAACGATCCTCGTATATATACAATATTATACGTATGTAAAATGTATTTATGTATTACCTGGAGTGTGTTTCACCTTCACTAAGCAGTTTTATATGAAAAACGCTACCTTAAATCTTGTATATAAAATAAACATATCGATTTCAGATTAATCTGGACGCAATTTATCATTCGTTTGATATATACCTTCACAATGTACACAAACATTGCGCACGGTGTATGTTTTTTTACAACTATAATAAATGCAAATCAAATAAACTATAATTACAACATACAATCAAAAGATGATTTAATATTGAAAAACAAACCAAACATCGCATGACCGACGTCCTCGTAATGCGTCATAATAATAATATGTATACACATAGAGAGACCGCGCTGTACAGTCATTTTTCTGTATATTTAGTTGTTTGAAACAAAGGATTATTAGCTACAAGGCTCAAGTGTACTCGTACACAATTACTATTTACACGGTCTATTTTTCATAACGAGCATGTAATAATAATTTGTAAATGTTCACGTGTTCGCCGTAATGAAACATGTTTCAATATTTCTTAATAACTGTTAATTTTAGAGCTTGGTCTGTTCGTCGAAACTTTGACAGAAAATATTTATAAAAAAATTAATTAAACCTTGGACGTAAATACTGATTTTTATGTTTAGGTTTTTTTCTAGAAAAACATAGATAAGATAATTGTTTATAAAGAAAAATAATAACTTTTTTTTAACTGAACATAATTTATAACAATGAGTCAGTTTTTTTAAATATTGTTTTATTAATACAGATTTTTTCAGATATGTTATTATTTAAAAATTTTTGTTGCGAATTTTAGGGTTATTATATTTACTTTTCTTAAAGATTTTTATAGACTTTTGTACAAAAATTAACAGATGATTTTACAGTCAAAAATACACTTTTACATACATGAATCTTTTTCTTATTTTATAACCGTTTATAGTTCATTTATTGTCAATGATGAGTTCATTTCATGCCATCATCATCAGAAGGATACACTATAAAATATTTTTTAAAGTTTAAAATTTTTATAATTTAGTGCTCTGACGATGATGGAATTATCATTAAAATACATTACAGTTGAGTAAGTGAATGATAAGTAATTACTAAATACTTTTATAAACAATTGTGTTATTGGATGAGAAATTCATTTATGTAATAGTAAATCACTTTCTAGTCTATTATAAAATTTTTGGTTTTTAACTTTTTCATGAAAACAAATACAATAACTAGAAACATGTTCTAATGTAATATAAAAAAATATTCATAAATTATAATTAGAAAATAATTATATAAAAAATTGATTTTTATCAAGAAAAAAAATAGTATTAAGGAATAGTCTTCTTTTAAAAACATAAATATTTTATGTTTATTTTCAAATGTTATATTAGAAATAGAGGATAGATGAAGTCATATAAATACAAGATATGTTTTTAAAAAATATTTGTATTGAAAATATTAGAAAAATATTAGTTTTGCCATTTGTTGATATTACTTTTTTTGGTTTACTGTATTGCTCTTTGTAATGCACTCTGAACTGCGTTAATTAACGATTCGCGTGTAAGTATTGCAAAATGTATGACTTAAGGGATTTTCCACGAGAATAAATTGTTAGTGTTCGTTTAGCTGGATCATCCCTAATACCTGTAATCAAAACTGACATATTATTAGGTGCGTCTAGAGCATCCGTATCTAAAATTATGATAACATAATTTTAAAAAGTATTTGCAGTTTAATAGTGGTCGAAATTCAAAATTAAGTGATAGAGATTTCCGTAAATGAAATAAAATTATGTCTAAAAATCATAAAATGTCGTAAATATCATAGCAGATTAGTAGCTACTTTGAAGAACCTTTTGCTATAAAAGCAATCAATTGGAACTTTATTCCATTTCCTTTCGTTTTTTTTATTTTGTCCATCTGTTCTATTTGTATTGTATACGGTTTGTTTAGATTTTAATACATTTTAGCAAAATTTAGGAAAGTAATATAACATTACACGATAAAATTGTGATAGTTTTTTTTTCATTCAAGAATAGTTAAAATTTGAACCCAATTAGGAATATTGGAGAGTTTTCGAGAGATATATTTTAGTGGGAAAATTAAGAACAGAGTTTAAATTCAAAAAAGTTGTGGAATAAATGGATAATAGAACAGATGTCGATTATTTATGAAAAATGTGATTTTTAATGAAATTTAAATGCAAAAAAATAAAGAAATTTCAAGAAATAAATACAGTTTAACTTATTAATATAATAATCTCTTTTTAATATAAGAAATATTTAAAATAAAAGAAGTTTTTCTAAACGGTTACATATTTTTCTTAAAAGGCATTTTTTAAAAAAATAATTTCATCATTGAAATAGATAAGTTATCTAAAACATGTGAAATAATCAATTATGTAGAATGAAATAGAATGATATGTTTGAACAAGAATGAAATAACATCAAGATTATAAGATAGTACAAAAATATTCAATAATAATTCATTGTTTACTTTATTTGTTTATAATCTGAAGTCCACTTCGATGGCCATACTATTAATGTCAAAGTAAATGTATTATGAAAGAAATAGCTTTTATAATATAGCTATCTAATGGTAATGGCACGATCATTTAAATTATCATTATCTTATAAACAAATAATTTTTCCAGAGTTTCCAAAAATTATCACGAAAGTAGATGTAATTTTTTTATTTTTATTTTAAACTTTCTTAATAATATTTCATATATAAAACGTCTATGGCGAAGATAAATTTAATAATATGTTAATTATTCATTTGCATGTAAATATTTATATTTTATAAATTAGAATGAAGTACTCAATTATTTTTATTCATAAACTAAACAAATACTTTATAATGTATTTGATTTAATATTTTTTTCATTTCTGTAGAAATTCAATTTATGTTGTTTCATAGATATGAAATTAAGTATTATGAAAAATATTTGTATTTTATAAATTGCTATGCAGAACTAATTTCAATTTTATTATGAAAGCCATTTATACAAAGGATAAAAATTATATTATTTGTATTCTATGTAATAATTTTGAGATATTTATAATTGTCTTTGTTTTTATTCAATAATTTATATAAAAAGAAAATATTAGTTTTGACAATATATTTTACGTGTAAATTGTGTGAGTTCTATTTGAAAGATATTACTGAATCAATATTTTTTTATTACATATTCCGATCAAATATACTTTTTTAAAATTAAGTTGTGTAGAATTGTATTATTAATCGGTTATAAATATACCCCTTATTAAAATTAATATAATTTCCAAGAAAATATGTTTTATTTAAATTTTCAAATTAATATTTATAATTATATTTTAATTTTTTTATGTAATGATGTCATACAAATTATATATATATATATATATATATATATATATATATATATATAAATATTTGTGTGTATGAAAGTAGCTTATGAGTCTCTTGTTCCATAAACAAATATAATTTAATAATGAGCTTCACTGTACTCTTTTCCACATATGCCGTGAATACATAAAAAATAACAATGTTATAAAATAAAAAACGATAGAGAGTCAATATGTGTGTCGTCCGCCGCCAATCAGGATAATTAGATATTTAAATGGAAATGATACCTGTTCGCATTCGTTCACATCAACGCGTGTACACAGCTTTATACTTAATGGAATTAGATTCTGTGCGATAATCAAAATCCCACATGTATTTGTGCTGCGTCCGCTGAAGGGTGGGAAACACAATGGTCACATCATTGTCGTCGTCGCGATGCTCGTGTTTTGAAAAAATCGCATACATTTTCCGTTCCTAATGAGCACATAATTTGATTGAATAATTAGGTCGCGGCATTTTCCAGTGTCTCGTTATTTGTGTTCGGTATGCGTGTCGTATGTGTCGCATATATTATCGCATGTACACACATATGTATACATATATGTTTGATACATTTGTAGGTTACAATTAGCGGACTGTTTTTTCTCTTATCAGAAATTTAATTAAAACTCGAATAAAATACAGATACGAATGATATTGTTTTTGTTCGTTCGCTGATGAAGAAATTGTATACATTTTTATATAATATAAATTAACATTATCAATTTTGGATTATTGACTAGAGAAACATCATTTAGAATTATATAACGTTGATTTGGAGCTGTTTATATACTTCTAATTGATACAATTTGAAGAACTTTTTAGAAACATATTATTTACAATATATATTTTTTTTAAATATATATAAGTATTTGTTGCTTTGGAATTGTGGCTGATTCACATTAACACAAATTAATTTTAACCCCAACATCACAATAGTTATAAAGTGTTCAGTAATCACTTACTGTTCATTTATTATAATATTTATAAATATGTCGGCTGATGGGTTGCCATCGAAATGCATCAGCTGACATATTTATAAAAAATAAGTAAACAATAAGTGATTATTGAACAATTTATAACTATTGTGGTGTTGGGGTTAAAATTCATTTGTGTTAAACTATATATAAGTAATTTTTCTGTTTTAATGAAAAAATGTTTATTCATATAAATGAAATGAAATGGTTGCTATTATTTTTAAATATCAGAAATAAGTCATTTTTAATTGTCAATAAGTTCTCGAAATTGAATATATATATATATATATATATATATATATATATGTATATATATATATATATATATATATATATATATATATATATATATATATATATATATATATATATATATATATATATATATATAGATTTATGGATGGATAAGTGTGTAATAAAAATCAGTTTAAAATTATTTTAATTACATATATAATCGTAATAAATTCAAAAATTTTATTATATTTCTAAAAGAGCAATAAGAAAAATAAAATAATTCAGTAGTCTTCGTAAATCATAGTTCTAAAAAAATTTGCAGTGAAGATAAGGTCCAAATGACAGTCTTTTCTTAGAAAAAATAATCAAATAAGAGACTGACAAACTAAACATTTTTCAAATAAGTTTGATACTATTAAAATATAAATTGTATTCTTAAATCAATTCATTAACATCTTTGACTAACTTATTTACAACTAATAAAATGTATATATGATATATATATATATATATATATATATATATATATATATATATATATATATATATGTTTGAGTGTGTATGAAAAAGTCGACAGTTGGAAATGCGTTCAATAAAGAAAATTAAGCATAAGAAGACATATAGAATGGCTCAAATAAAACTGGAGAATTGATATACACATACAAATTACACCCTTTAGTTTCATTTGGGTTGCCTATACATGTAAGTAAACAAAGATTTTATAATGTATGTATTGCTCTGACAATGACAGCAAAGATATTGAAATGTATATCAGAAAATAATTTGAATAATAAATGATTATTGCATACTTTTATAAAACTTGCGATTTTGGGAAGATATAACAATATTATGTGAATTAATTCATAAAAAATATTTATAATTGAATATACCATTAAAATACAATAATTGATATTTTGTAGTTTTCAAATTTTTATTTCATTTTTTACTTATGTTTTTTATGTTTATATTTGTCTATATACCTATATATAAACACGCATATATATATATATATATATATATATATATATATATATATATATATATTATATGAGTGTATTTAAGAATGTGTTTTTCTATACGTATAATTTAAAATATCATATGTTAAGATTATCTGAACTCCGAGGTTCAAATGACATATCGTCTGAATGGAAGCCTTATAAATTATTAAAATATTTTTATCAAAACATCCAATCATATCTCGCACGCTTCGCGCAAAAAAGTTTCTACATTTCCAATCCAATATGGGTATTTGATAGACGTAAGATTGATAACTGTGGGATGCGGATGAAGAAAACACCTCTGTAACGCGGTACGCTGAGACGCGAAATCGGAGAAATATTGAGAATGGGTACGACAAGCGGGCGAACGGGGGAGGAAATGATAAATAAGAGCAGTTCATCAGAACTTTGAACGTGAGAAGATTTCTGTGCTATCACATTCGGTGACGGCGTTATTTACTTTTTTCGTATTTTATATATGTATTCACATATATACATAGCAAGTACACACACACATACAAATATATATATATATATATATATATATATATATATATATATATAAATTAACATTAATAGATCTTGTTTAAAAAATTGTTTTTATAGCAAACAAATTTAATTTTTGTAAAATCAATTTTTATCAATAATATTTCTAATGCTTTAACAATACATGTATATACTAAAAAATCACAATTAAGATCAAGATTAGTGTTGAACAATTTAAAATATGAGATCATTAAATATTTTTCCATTACAGACCATTTATATGTGGCGATATTAAAATAAAATCCATGTGTGTTAATTTATTAAGTAACTCTTGAAAGAAAAAAATAATATTTATTTTAATAAACTGATTTTTTAGTATATTTGAATATAAATTAGAGAAATAATGTTAGAATTTATTTTATGGAAATTATATGAAAATAATGTTAATAATGAGTAAATTATATAAAAATTTTTGCTTAATGAATAGATATGAAAAAATGACGTTTTCATTAGCCAAAAACATACAATTGGATTCAATAAATTAAAAGGCATTTCATAGTAATAGTTATATTGTATAACTAGATTTTAATTTTTTCTATCTTTTAAGCCATATCATTTTTATATGCGGTTATTATTTTCATTTCAGAATTTTAAATTATTATTCAAGCAACATTAAAATGAAACTAAGACTAAAAAAAGAAAATGTATGTAGCTCTCAAAGTTGGTTTAGTTTTAATTAAGAACAAATTCTTTTTAAATAAACATAAAAGTAGGTACTATTGAACATGTTTTGAACGAAATATGAAATAGATATTAAATTACTACAATATTAAATTTATCTACTTATTCAAAATATTACTCAAGTTTTTCTTATGTAGAAGGCTACTTTTTAATTATAGTATAGATTACAAAAATAATATAAATAAGATGTATATATGAAGTGTTCACAACTTTTTTTTAAAAAAAATATTTATTTACTACTATTAAATTATATTTGATTGCAATATTTCTATCTAGTTCTGGAATTATTACTTCTATATTACATTATATGTAGTTATTGAATTATTATTTCGATATTATATTATATGTTTTTATATTTTTATAATAAATAATAATATTCTATCATAATAATCAAACCTATGATAGTTATTTCTTCAGTCAAGGAAACTATTCTCTCAAGAAATTATAAGAAGATAATATATTTATTTAAATAACATTTTAATAGCAACTGCATATATTTTAATGTTCAGATAATAAAAATGTATTTAAAAAATTATAGAATAAGTTTTAAGTTAAAATCATTATTAAATTTGAAATATACTGTTGATAAGTTTTTTTAAAAAGAGTTTATTAATTATACTTAAAAAAATCCTATTTTTGTAATGTTATATGTTAACTAAAAGTAATTAAGGAAGTAAAATATCTCTTTATAAAAAACTAAAAATTAAACAAGGTGAATTAGCATAACTTTAATTAAACCTGATTATTTTTTAATTCCATTTTAGTTGTCTATTTACTATATACAAGTTCATTCAGTAAGAGTAAATTATTCAAATTTAGTTGCTTGATTGTTATTGTTAGCAAAACATGAATAAGATAATTAGAAAATGAATAATAATTAATTGAAACATCAAATAATTCAACATATTTTATGATTTTTAAAAATTACTTCAAATAGTAAATTCAAAATAAAGTTGTATAAGTTGTACATATGATTTTTTTAACATTAATAAACGAATTTAAAAAGTTCTAATTTAATTTTAAGCAATTTAAAATTGTCAGATGCGATTTTTTACCTTTACTATGAATAACTTTTGTTAAATTAGTAAATATGTAAAGAAAAATATATTTCAAAGTTCGTGAAAATGCACTAAATAAAGTTTTTTTTGTAAATATTGGATTATATAAAATTTATAATACAATTTAATAACAGAAGATTTAATATTATATTTTTTTTAATATATTAGAAAATAAAAGTTTTGTTCGTTAATACAATTATTCAAAATTTCTACAAATTATAAAATATAATACAAGTTAACTTATTAATAAAAATATAAATCAAATGTAGTTTTATATGACGGAAAAATACCAGGGTAACGTAAAATTGAATAATTTTAATATGAAATTTTAAATAAAAAAAATATTAAAAGTGACATAAATTTCGTAACAGTCGTAAATTTCTGTATGTATATTAGATATTCAACTTAATTAACCGAATTTTTAAAATTTGTTGAATTTATAAATATTTGTCTAAAAAAATGTTTGTTTTAAATAATTATTTTTAATAACATAAAATATAATTTAATGTATTGAGGTTAATTAATATATTAAAGGACATATAAATATTGCAGTTTTTAAATATTATTCTTTGATTTAGTACTGTGGCAGATTAGTTTTCATAAAAACGAATTACTTACCCCAATACTACAATATTTTATAAAAGTATTTAATAATTAATTATTGTTCATTTTGTTAAAGTAAACCGAATTTCGTTATATTATTTCACAATGTAACGTTTTGAATATAATGATAAGGTTCTTGAAATGCATATCAAAAAAAAAATGAATAATAAATTAATAATTATTGAATATTTTTATATTATGTTGTAAATTTAATTTTATATTATATAGTTTGTGCTGAATAATTCATTTTTATCAAAGTTAATATATATTTATGGAATTAAAAAATGTTATTAGTTATCAATTTATATATATATATATATATATATATATATATATATATATATATATATATAATGAGAAAGAGATAGAAATTTACTTTTTAAGACATTTTTGATTAATTAATTACTTAATCGGTCATGACTTATTTATGTTTCTATCTAAGAAGAACATTTTAAAGAATTTTTTTAATTATATTGTAGTAAATTTCTCTTATTTGGTACATACAAGTATAATAAACGATATTTTGAGAAATTTAAAGTACACGATGAATTATTTTTCATTTTTATTGCGATAAAGGTATCTTTTTGAGTCAAAATAAGTTTATGCTTTATATTCAATTGTATTTGGATTGATTAGTTGTATAAAACAATTTTGTCTACATTCAAATATTCTTTTCTATTATATTTTATTTTAATATTAATTTTTGCAATGTAATTAAATTTTTAAATGTTAGAATAGTACATGATTAAAAAGCATAACGAGAAAAATATTTTTATAAAAAAAATATTAATTAATAATTTTTTTATGTAAATAATGACAAATATATGTATATATATATATATATATATATATATATATAATAAAATGTGCATAATTTTAAAATGATTCGATAGAAAAATAACTTATGAAATTTTTGATTAATGACATTTAAAAAATGAACTTTAATTGTTCATTATTCATTGATTTTTTATTTTTCTATTACAAGATTCAATCATAATAACGTCAGCAGTCTAAAGAAAAGTAATTAAGTTTTTTCATGAAATGTATATGATTATATAAAGAGGCCCAAATGAGACTGAAAGGTTTTAAACATATATTTATTTGCTTACTTTTATTTACTATTCTTTACTGTCTTTCAATCTCATTTGGGTTACTCTATACAATACTCGATGCTAGTTATTTTACTTCTAATTCATTTATATGTTTTTATATAGTTACAAGTATCAATTAATATTTTAGTTTCTAATATGTTTCATTTATGTATATATTTATTTTCATTTTGAATTAATTTTTATTAATAATAAAAATTATGAAATTTATTAGAGTATATTAATAATTATTTTTAGTTACGATGAATTTTGAGTTATTAGATACAAAATAAAAAGAGGTATATATATATATATATATATATATATTCCTTATATAATAATATGTTATGTTTTTTATATAAAATTTCTGTACCGAGAGAATAATTTATCCATGGTGTACATATCACTTAGATTGTTGAGAATCTCGACACAATTTATTTTCCGAGTGCGAAGGATTTCGCAGACGGTTTTTGCTAATATATTTGGATGACTGAGCCGTATTGATTCACACCCGAAGTACTTGCCACGGAAATGGGAGGAATCCGCGTTTGATTTTCATCTTCGCGTATAAAACCAATTTTATGGTGCACATTTATGAAATCAAAATAAAATCCTATGAATCATTTGGAAGTAACATCTTGAGTGCACGAGCGTTTTTATTTCAATTGTAATAACACAATTTACGTTTCGACGAATTGACGGATTAAGGAAATCCGTCAAATTCACCGAATTTTATTCACCTATAAATAAATTTACACAGACATATATATTTACTTCTGAATACTTTAATGTAAGCATATAATACATACACACACACACACACACACACACATATATATATATATATATATATATATATATATATATGTTTGTGTACATATATGTCTATTTTTAAAGATGTATTTAAAATTCTTTCACTGATCTACATATTCAAATACTAAACATTTTTTTAATTATACTGTATATATATATATATATATATATATATATATATATAAATATACATTATTTATAATACGTGGTTACTACATTATTTATTTATAAAGTGATGAAGATCATTAAACATTTTAAATGAATATTTAAAGAACATTTTGGTATCTCGCAGCATTTTAAGTGAATATCAATTACGAGTGGTTTTAAAATATCTTGTATGAATGATCCATAAAATCTGAAATTTGAATTTAAGAAAAATATGTAGTAATATAGTAAGACGGAATTACTTTCTTCTACTATATAAATAATATAGTAAAAAAATGAATTTCAAAATAAGTTCACCTAAGACTTCAATACAAATAAAATAGGTAATTAGGAGGAACTACATCAATATATTGTACGTTCAACTCTAAACGTTGCTAGATGTAATGCAAGAATTTATAGAAAAAAAACTCTCTTAATTAACGTTACCAAAATTGAAAGAATTGCTTCTGCAAATGAACACAAATAATAAAAAAATAGTTTCAAGACACGTTACATTTTCAGATAAAATTAAATACAGTGTTTATTGATTTGATAACCAATTTTTAGACGGAGAAAAATAATATTGAATTAATTAAAAAAATATTCAATTGACAAAAAAACATGGAAATTTATATGTGACAGGTGGAGTTGTATAACAAATGTGGTTGTTAGAAAGTTTGTGTTTATGGATAACTAAATTAATAAAAATATTTTTTTGATAAATATTGTAAAGCGTTTATGTTTTTATAACAGCTCTCTATAAGTTAAATATACTAGTTCTTAAATTAAAATGCTATTATATATGATTTATTTGATAAATATATAAGAAAAAAATTATAGAATATTTGAAACAATTTAATATGATAGCTTAAGATTAATAAAGAAGAAATCAAATTAAATACTAACTTTAAAAAAAATTGAGTTTTTATTTTATAATTCCATTATTATATAATATTTTTATGCAATATACATATAAAGTGATATTTTTGATTTATAAATTTACTCACAAATGTGTGAATGTAATTATTATGAAATAAAAAATAAATATAAGCAAATATTTTTTTAAATTATTTCTGTTTTTGATTTCTATAAAAATTTTAAGAACAATTTTAATAGCGAATACTTTTGTCTATTTGTATATTAATATATATATATATATATATATATATATATATATATATATATATATATATATATAAGATTTCATTTTGCTGTGAATAGAAAGAGGTTTATGATTTATATTTGTATCTTTTTTCCATTTATATTTGTACACTTATGAATTATAGGGTATGTTTAATTTACTTCATTAGAATGACTAAGAAATTATTTTAATCGAACGGAAAAATCATTAAGTAATAAACTAATCCTGTCAAAATTTCAATATTTTTTAAATAATATTCAAATTATTTTTCAGAATAAATGTAAAAAAATTGTAAGAAATGTAGGGAAATCTTTAGAAATATGTCTAATATTCATCTAAAAGTAAGAAGATAAAAAAAATGAGTAAATGAGAGTTTACAACTGGTACAAAAAAATAAGGATGGGTTAGAGAATGTGAACGACAAAGCGAATGTGCTTTGATTTTGATTTGTGAGAATAAATGTTGATGGTTTAAGCTGAGTACGATGATTATTTATTAGATTGAAATAAAATTTAGTTTAATTTTTTTAATTATATAATTTGGATAATTATTTTTAAATCTACAATATATATTATGCTGATATATAAAATTATGAAAATTTTTCTCTAACATTTATTACCAACTGTATTCACGAATATTGTAAATATTTATAAAAAAAAATTAAATGCATGGAAATGATATACGTTTTTAATCAGATCTATTTATTTCCAAAAATTGTTCGAAGTGTCTCGTATAGCGTCGTCATCTGTCTGAACTGTTAACCGTCTGTTCTATCGGGCTCAATTTATTCCCCAAGCAATGCAATTTGGCTCAGAATGTACATGGTAGAATTCCCATTTATCAAGGACTGTTTATGAAGCTTGTTTAGACATTAAGTTAGAGTGAGCAGACGCACGCGCTGAAGGTTTAACAGCGAAAGTGGTGCGTCGAGACGGTATAGTTAACTTGAAAAAGATTTCAGTTTCAAAACTTAACAAGATTTGCTCAAAAAGCACTAAGTATACAACATAATTAAAAGTTCAGAGTATGTAGTTCGTAAAGGATTTGTAGAAATTGATTCTAATATAATTACGAAAATTAGATAATATTTTTCATAAAAAAATACTTTATACATATACATGTGTATATAATTACATAGTTATATAAAAAGCTAAAATAAAGATAAAACAGTTAAAATATGTAAAAATTCAATAAATTGGTATGTAATTATCAAATGATAGAAATAATTTTATATTAAGGCTAAATAATATTATATTATAATTTGAAATAATTTTAAATTAGATTTTTAATTTAATGATTGTTATAATATTTATCTGTAAAAGTAATGCTTTTATTATATTTTAACACGTAGTGAATTTTGTATTAATATAATTATATGCTTTTTTTAATTTAAAATAAAAAATCCCTCGAGAAAAAACAATATAGAGATATTATATTGCAACTTGTTGGTTTTCGACCAGCAGTGTGGAGATAACTCACTGTTTAAGTTTTGATGATGTGGTGACGGTATATGTGAATATATGAGAATTGATTGATAAGTAAGGTTATAGCACAGTAAAGTAGGTAGTTGTGATAGATGAAAGTTGTAATGAGCATTTGTTAGCCTGAAGTATTTAGTTTAAATATGTAAAATTTTAGTTTTTTTGTGTTATGTTTTCACTTAATAGGAGTAATAGTGTATTTTTCTGAATTGTGTTTTGAGCAATTACCAGTGACAGGATTTTTCACATTGGAATTTTCAACTTGGAAACAAAAAAAAAAACGATTTATGGAAAATCGCATATAAGTAAATTTAAAACAGCTTTTTCGCACTAAAAGTCATGCTTATGACTTTTTGGAATTCAAATGAACTCATTCACACAAATATTATGTTTAGGATAATGGTAATCAATTCAGTAAGATATTCTAAAACCTCACGCGTACTCAATAAAAGTATCTGTAGAGTAAGACTGTAAAAGACCATTTTGTTATATTACGATAACGTCAAAATGCATTGTAGTCTACAAACGACAAAGATAATAATGAATATAAAATTTACAACTCTTTGAAATTTTCCATACAATTCTAATTTAGTATATTTAGAATTCTAATTATATCTAAAATTAAAAAAGATAGAAAAAGCTTAATATTTTTTGGTAGATAACGAACGTATGCTACGCACAATTGGATAAAAATAAATTAGAAATGTTATTAATGGATGAAATGAAAAATGTGTGTGTATATATATATATATATATATATATATATATATATATATATATCCAAATATAAAATATTAGAACGAACTAAAAATAATAACATTTTCTTACACTTTTTCTCACTACTCATCAAAATAATATTATTTTCATTAAATGAAACACAACATAAAGTTAAATAAAATACCAGTTGTTAAGGAGTAAACTATAATTCAAATACATGGTAATCGTTTGTTACTTTTTTCCTATAAAAGCATATGTATGTTTGATTAAAAGTTTATATATTGATTATCATTTGAATGATTTATAGTATTTACATACTTGAAAATAACTACGCTATCGTAATTTTATTTAATTTTACAAATGATATTTGTATGTTTAAACGATTCTATATAGAGTTTTTATTTAAGAATGAAAGGTTTACTAACGGGTTAATTTGACTATCTGAAATATAATTACAAAGTCACAATTGAAACACGGCTACGTTTCAGTTATGGAAAATTTTAACTATATATAAGCAAAACTTTTGGAAACTTTTAAACATCAATTGTAATAAACTTTCAAACAGTAATTTACTAATTTCGTAACAATAAATTACTATACATATTGTTAAAATAAATGAAATAATGTTTTTTTTAATTATCTATAATATTTAAATTAATTTTAAGAAAAAAATATTTTATTTAAAAAAATATTTTTTTTAGTTACCAATATACACAATACATGAAATAATTTTGAAAAATAATTAAAATTATTTTAAATTAAAATTAATTGATCAAATATCGGAACTTCTTTTAAATTATTTTTTTTCGCATATTTTTTTAAATTAATTTTTATTGATAGCGATGTTTAATAAAATAATATATTTATATAATACTCTATTAAATGTATATGCTATTCAAATTTTACTCATAGAAAATAAATAAATTTTGAAGATTAAAAATTGATATTTTAAAAAAATATCAAATTTAAAATCATATGTTAAAGAAACATAGTTCCTATATTTATCAAACAAATTAATTTGGCAAAATATATATTAATCGAAATAAATGTGTAAGATATTTTTTGCTAAATATTTTAAAAGTATTTAAATGCTAATTTTAAAATAAAACTGAATTATAGTCATTAACCATTTTATCACGAATAATGATCGTTAATATGTAAATGACTTAATGTCAATAGTAAAAGATAATATATTTGGATAGTTTACTTTCATGACAAAATACATTTTTTAATTATCATAGTAAAAAACAATTGCTCATTTCACATTCTGACTAAAACGTCGACCAAGATGATTACATACCGCTTCGAAACGGACTTCAATGTGGGTGGAAGCAGAACCCCATACCCGTCCGACGACCGAATGATTAACTACACTTCCCCGTACAGAGGCAGTGTGAAATCAGTCCGCGAAATTAAATCCAGTCTCAGATTATTACATACCTCAGTGACTGTTCATAAATATCCTGTAGGAGAGTAGACAGCTCTCCGACACTCCTCGCATGTCTCATCCCTTTTCATTACGGTCAAACAATTCCTCTGTCTCTTTATCACAGCGCGTTCAAGTCATCTTCTTTCTATAACAAATTGAGAACTGTGAACGATACGCTTGTTTTGAAACCTATATGCATTAAGATCTAATATATCCTTTAAAATTTATTATGATGTGGATATGTGTATACGTATATTTCATTTACATATACATATATGTGTAGGTATATATATATATATATATATATATATATATATATATATATATATATATCACTTAAAGAGTTGTAATTGTTAAAATATTTCATTAATGACAGTATTTAAATATTTAACTTAGTTATTTGTTAATATGCACTTTTAAGATAACTAATATATTATACAACTTATATAGGGTCATCTAAACTTATGTATATCCTAGATTTGTGTTTTATTAAAAAAACAACAAAAGAAACTATAAAAATGTTTCTATATATGCCACCCTATACACATGTTTCTTTTTAATAAAACAAATCTAGGCGCCACATTTGGATGACTTTATATATCTTTATAATATAATTTATTAAATTGTACATATACATACATATAAATATACATACGTACATACATACATACATATACATACATATATATATATATATATATATATATATATATATATATATATATATATATGTGTGTGTGTGTGTGTGTTTGCATATATTGAATTTGTAGATTGGAGGAAAATAAAAATGTAATGATCTCAATGCTTGTATCATCAAGAAATACTTATTACGTCCAATATTTTGTTTTACCTGAAGAGAAGTTTTTAAACAATGCATTTTTCACTTGTGATAGTGGAACATGGAGCTTAAAATGCAGAATATTTTAGTGATTCTAGAAAATACAGTGCAGCATGAAAATGTGCATGTTAGAAATGATACGTAAAAATATGATGAGAAATAAGTGAATCTGAAAAAGTCATAGATATTATAACTAAAGTGAAATTTTTAATGGAAATAACCTAGTTACATGGCAAGGAGAGAAAATGGCCAAAATATCAAAGAATAACTGATTTTGAAATATAAAATATACAAGAAAAAATTATATATAGATGAGATAAAGACATTAGAAAATTCGTTGGAGAAAATGGAAAAGAAAAATACTGGATTGTTGGAAGTGGCTGGAAGTAAAAAGGATCGTTAGGATTTGGGAGAGATTTCCACCCAACAATGAACAGAAAGAAGCTTTTGCTAATATATATATATATATATATATATATATATATATATATATATATATATATAGAGAGAGAGAGAGAGAGAGAGAGAGAGAGAGAGCAGACAGACAGACAGATTTGAAAATTATTTTTATTATAAAACTCTGATATTAAATGAATTACTAATATCCACAGAATTATCAATTAAGTGAATTTAGTTAAAAAAAAAACTTTGAATGAGTTGTTTGAATAAACCACTTCACACACTTTACATTCTTCAGTGGATTTATTGTGACTAAGTAAAGATTTTTCAGATCTTCATTTTGACTGAAGAAATGAAAAAATAGCGATGAATAATTTTATCAAAACTAGGTTTAGAGAAAATCTTGATAATGTCTTATTATGTGAAGAAACTTATCACTATTTTTACATAATTTAGTTATATTTTTATATTATATAAAAGTTGTAAAGATAATTTTTGAACACTTGTATATACATATACATATATATATATATATATATATATATATATATATATATATATATATATATAAACTGAAAATTCCATTATCATACTGAATTAGAACATTCGTATTAAAGGACCTTTTTTTTAAAAAAATATAAAAATGAAGTAATGATTTCAAAGAAGCAAATATTCTTTTTAAATATTTTAAGATTTGTTGATTTTCTTTTTGTTTTAACAATTAATGTATATAAGGTTTTTGGATAGGTTATTTTAATTCTTCACAAAAAAATATTTTCAAAATCATTTGCTATTAATTTTTTTGTATTATTGAATTTTTATTGTTTTTAATTTTTGCTACATTCTTATAGCGACTGAAATAAGTAGTCTATGTCTGATATATATAAATTTAGTAGATTATTTTATATTCATTACTTTAATGAATAGTTCATTATTAAATTAGTAAAGAAAATCGAATCTAAATTATTACTTTGAGAATATTTTTATTTCATAAAGCGAACTTGTTAGTAATAGTTTTATTTTTATAGAGGATTTTGACATTATTTTTTATAATTATTTCTTCGTTTTATGTATATTGTGGTGTATTTTTCGTGAAAGAAAATATTATATTCATCTACATTTCGTTAAGGTTAACTTTTTGCAACTATACAAAAGTATTTTTTACTAATACTTTTTTAGTACAATTATTTCACTTATATTTTTACAATAAATTTTATTAACAGTGTTATTAACATCAGATAGATATTATTAAACACTATAGTTATATTTTTACAACTATATAATGATGAATTCAAAAATTAAAAGATACTAGGAATAAGTAGCGAGAGTAAACGCATGTTGATATTGATTTTTAAATTTTAAATTAGGAAATACAAATCTAATGAATATTGATAAATTCAGAAGAGCATTAAAATTGATTGAAAATATATTAAAAATCAGTAGTTAAAATTAATATAATTTTGTACGATCAACTACAAAGTAATATAGATAAGAAAAAAAATAGTTTCTTTCTAGAGAAAAAGATATTATAATATTTCAATAAATTATAAATGTAAAGAATAATTTGTGATATAATTGTTTTTTTAAAAGGAAAAATTGCAATTTTCTGTACATTTATTGTGCATTTTATTCAATAAAGGTTTAATTAAAATGTATATTATATAATAATTTCAATTATTGTTTGAAATCAAATGTAAAAATTAATTTTATTTTCAATAAAATATATTAAGATTTTTCGTTTTTCTATAATAAAAAAGCCAGATAAAACAGTGTTATTTATGCTATTTAAAATTGTGATAATATTAATAAAAAACATTTGTAAAATTCAATAAAATGTTTACGTTAAATGCTTTTGATTGAAAACTTTAATGAAAATTCGAGCGAAATTAATTATGAGTACATAGCATTCCATTGAAGAAAACCTCGCCGAGCAAACAAGTGCGATATTCTTCTAAAGATTTCTGCCGTAAATAACGCAACATTCCCGTTCTCATTTACGATGTTCGCTTGCGTTTTGCGGTACATCCGTGGCACGCACTGTGCGTAACAGAGCCACATATCAAAAAACGATAAAAATGTTAATGTCGGTATGCGCACAATGCGGTATATGCCGTGGTTTTATAACGACTTGCATCCCCTGAAGGATTTCATCGTAGGAATTTGTACGTTCGTCGTTCACGCGGTCGCCATGTCGGTCGGTTATTATATAATACACATATTGCATTCATCTCCACGTACAACGCGCGAATGCTCGCGCCCCGATCGTATCCCGAAAAGGCGTGTGTACTCATTCAATGTACGCGCTTTCAATTAGTTTTATTTATTCAATTTCTATTTAACGAGTTGTCGAGGTCCTGCTCGACGACGTTCAATGATTAAAAACTACCGTAGAAACTTTCAAACACTGGTGTCTCACTAATTAGAATTTCATAAATATTCATTTTGCTTTTAGAATTTAATGAGCAAGAAGCCTTTGTTTAATTAAATTTATTAAACTATTCATTAAAAGTATATATTTTTTACGTGACGGTCAGTCTATACGGATCATAATATACATATATTAGTGGAATTTGTATAATGACTAATGTTAACTAACCCATAATTACCGGTGTTAAGTGAAAAGTCATTTTTGTGTCAGCGCACCTTTCAAATTTACGTCAGTTTTTTTTAGATAGATTATAATTATATGTTATAATTGTTAAAATAATATCTAAAAAATATATTATTACACAATAATGTACAATCACAAACATGTAGTTGCCATCATCAAATAAAATGCCAGCTATTAGAGATTATGGATAAATAAGAAAATTATAATCAGAAATTTGTCATATTGATTTCCAATAAATGTTTTTTAATTTGAATTCATTTTTTTATGTATTTGTTCTATATCATAAAAATATATTTTACTATTTCGATTTTGACAACATTTGAAAAAATCTACAATAATTGTATTAAATAATACTAACGTACAGAAAATATTTTCCAATAATTTTTTTTACTTGGTTCTATTTAAAAATGAAGTATTTAGTAATTTGGATATTTAAAATTTTTAAGAAATTAGAAAAACTTGGATGACAAAATCAAATCAAATCAAATATACATTTATTATAGGAGTTGATATACATGTAGAGGTACATATGTGTAATACAAAACTTAGCTTTCTAGTTTATACTAATATGCTAATATGTGATGTGGGTGATTATAATGGTAGGAGTTTGTTTTTAATGTTAGTGTGGGTGGACCAGGAAAAGTTTCAAAAAACCTGGTGAACATTGGATGACAGATATTCATCATCATTATATTAGGTTATAGAATCTTTTTGTTTTGTAGAATATTTATTAAAGGTTACTACTCACTAGTACTTGATGATATCACCATATTAAATAGTTGAGTGTGTGAGGAATATATATATATATATATTAGGTCGTTCTAAATGAAAAATTTAAACTTTTCAAAATTTAAACTTCCCGCTTCTGTAGTTCAACTTTTTTCCATGTGAATGGTACTCCATGTGTGAAATTTGAAAAGTTCTCATATTATACGTAAATGTAGGAACATAACCTCATTTATATCATGAGTTCCACGTGACAGAATCGTTTTTTTGGCGATATGGAAACAAGGAAAAATAGGATAATTCTCTTGTACGAGTTTAAACTCGGACATAGTATAGCCGAGGCAATGTGGAATATTAATATGACTTTCGGTGAGGATTCTCTGATTGAGCGAACTACCAGATGTTGATTTGAAAAGTTTTATTCTGGTGATATAAATCTCAAAAACTTGCCTTTCAGACATGCGCCATCTGTCATTGACGACAATATTAAAAAAAAATGGTCTAAACAGAATAGTGTCTGATTATCCAAGAAATCATGAAATAGTTAAATGTTCATTATTCAATCGTTTGCAGACACCTGAGTGCTTTGGAGAAAGTCAAGAAACTCATATATATATATATATATATATATATATATATATATATATATAAAATATTAAAAGTTACATAAAAAAAAATTTTACGTATTAACCAAAATGTTTTCAGTAGAATAACTGTTAATAAAATGAAAATTAAAAAAATAAAAGTATTTACAATTTCAAAAATAAATAATTAAATTAATAAGAAATAATAGGAGTATATATATATATATATATATATATATATATATATATATATATATATATATATATATATATATATGTAAGTATGTACGTATAAGAAACAGTCTTCTGGGGAAAATACTTCAGTTCGAGTAATCATGTTTGACAATATAACAAGTTTGTTTAGAACGGTTATATATCGACAACAAAAACATTTTAAAAAGCATGACAAATTAAATTCAACGTGGTGAACGTATGGTTTCTGGTCATGTATTCTTAATGTTTCAATCTAAGATATTGCGATGGTAAGAGCTCTGTCTATGTAGACGTGTACAGTGAGTTCTACATAGTTGCAACTTGGTTTTCAGTTTCGAGTTGTGATTTTTTCTTATCCGCTTCAGACTACTTGTTATGGATGTGGTGGCTTCAAAATCCGCGGTTTTGCTGCTACAACTGTGCTTTCGTGCAGACATCTCAGAGGCTGTTTTACAACACTGTAATTGTATTTCGTAATCGAACTTTCAGAAACTTTTGAAATATGGTTTTTGGTTGATATTTGTAGAGCAGGAGAAATTATTTATTTATTGCGAATACAAGATTGATATGAAGTTTAATTTTATAAAAGAATAAATATTAATTGTAAAAAATATCAAATATACATCCGTATATTCATATACTTATATATATATATATATATATATATATATATATATATATATATATATATAAAGTCGTGTAGTTTTTTAAAAAACAATATACAACTTTAACACTTGCTTTTATTTTGTTTAATTATCTCTTCTCATAGTTATTACAAATTTGCAATGCTATCTCTGAAAAATTTGTTGCGTTTCAATCATGGTATCTGGTTTAATTATTACTTAATATCATTAATATTATTATTTTTTAATAAATTGTAGTAAATAACGATAAAAATTTTGGTTTGATACCACAAAATCAGGTAAGTAATATGGATGATTGACATCATCTCAATTGAAATCCTTTAATCTTTGCTACGTGTTAATTGCAACATGTGATCGTCTATTATCCGAATGAAATACAATTCCACGCCTATTGGACACAGTAGAGCGTTCTATTAATTTGTTGCGTTTTATTCGTTCTAAACAATTTATAAAAATATATGCTATTACGATTCCATCAAATGGAAAACTTTTTCTTTTGATTGTAATTCAGCTCTTGATGTAGTATAAGCAAGGTTTTTACATTTAGAATTACTAAAATATTTAGTCATACCTTTTTCACTATATTGTTTTATAATATTAATTTCTCATCTTTTGTAAGTAAACAATTAACAAATGGACAATTTTTGTTCCGATCGAACAATAAAACAATCTCAACACTATATTTATGCTCAGCAATAAACTGAGATATTCATATAACTCATCATATGTATCTTCTGTTAGTGGCTTTGATTAGCTAATTTAGGTATTCCTAATACACATGCAAGTTCAATTACTGTCGCAGTTATTTTTTTTTGTTATTTACATGCGAATTGTGTAGTTACCAACATCAGATAGCCATTGGAAGCATGAGTTTTTTCGTGGTTGAAATTTTTAATACGACATGTAATAAACCATTTTCTGCAGGTTCTTTTCAAATACACCATATATTTCATATATGTTTTTCATAGCAGTTTTTGCATATTTTTCTTTTTCAAATTTGTAGAATTTACATGACAGAAATGTACTTAATGCATTTTTATTTTTAATTTTAACACTTGCTTTTTAAGAAAATCTCTTTTTAAGAACATTGCATCCAAAAAAATAAATATACATGTATTTCTTTCAGTTCATTCTATTTTTTGATCTTTTTTCTACTGATCGATATAAATAACGATTCTATAAGATGTGTATATATTAATAGTATTGGACGAATTTTGTCACACACTAATCTATTCTTATAATATAATTGTATATTTTTTTATAAAAAATTAAGCAATACATCCTATCTGTTATTAATTATAGTAGTGAAATACAGGTATTAAAATTTAAATTTAGTGATTACAGATACCAAAAATAGCATGGAAAGATACATGTTAATATTAATACATAGAGACAAAGAACGAAGTAAGTAGATTTGAAAACAAACAAAAGACACAGATATTATAATAAGAGTGAAAAAATTTAAAATGGAAATGGATCGCTTATATAGCAAAGAAAAAACCACCGACAGGTATAAAGAATTATTGATTAAGAATTCAGAAATGTAAAAAAGCATAAGAAGAGACTTAACGATAGAGAAATAGAGACGTGAGAAAATTTGTTTGTATGGAATGGAAAAGAAAGATTTTGAACCGTTGAAATTTGAGAGTTTTAGGGGAGAAAGTTTTATTAATTAGTGGATATAGATGTGATGTTTATATCTAATATTCATTCTTAGTGAAATCTGAATATTCCCTTAATGAAAACTAATGATTGATCGTCACAAAGAATGACAAATTTATATATATATATATATATATATATATATATAATAGTTTCATTGAAAAATTAATGTCAATTAATCTACTCCGATTGTGAACGATTACCTCGATTGGTTGCCATTGCGAATTTATGTGAGTATATTTAAATTTTTACATCAATCTGCAATTTAAATCGTTATTTTCGGAAATAATCGTTCACGTTTCGAGTAGCGTGAGCAATAATGACATTAATTTTGCGATGGAACTATTTTTCACATAGACAGAGAAATTTCGTTTCCGAATTTTCCTGAAGTTTTCTAAAAATTATTGAAGTATAAATTTTATAACAAATTAATTGAAAAAGATAAATTTTTAGGTAGACTTTTTTGATGGACAATTTTTTGACCAAAACAAATTTTAATTGATTGACATTAGATTTGAACGCACATCAGACCACCAATCTATAATAAACATCGTCTACACAAAAGCATTAACATATCTTTCTAAACGTTTCATTTTTTATAACTTATTTACATTGTTAAACAGAGCGATTTCGAGGGTTGACGAGCGTAGCGAGTAGGGGATGGAGCCCCTTGGTTTTGTATAAAACAAAGTCATTTTTATAACAAAATTTTAGTTTAGTTATGTCGAAAAAATTTTGTTTTCTCTTTTCATGCAATTATCAAGTATGAGTTAATTTTTATTATCAAATAGTTGTAATTTAACTTATCACATAATTTAAAAAAGTAGCGTTTAATTATTAAAGATTAAACTTGAAGAATAGTGAAGATAATTGAATCGTTTAAATTTATGTTTGTTAACTAAAGTTTGAAGATTAAAAAATTTGTAAAGTAAATTATTATTAACAAAATAAATATTAGTGTTTAATAGATTTTTCTATTCCTCTAAAGTATTGGCATTTAAGATTTAAATTCATTTTAAATAGTAAGTGCAGTTCTTTATTCGAATAATTTTTCATAAAATTTTATTTTTTATGTAATTTTAGTATACTGTTTAGACTCAATTATTTTATCTTCAATTGAATTTTAAATCTGAAGGATGCTCCTGTTCTACGATATTATTATTGAATACTTAAAGCTTTGGAATCATTATAATGTATTCAGATTTCATTAACATTTATTATACAGTTACACTAAGGTTAAGGAATGAGAGTTCGCTTAAAAGAAGAGTTAATGAATGTATTATTTAAATAATATAAACTATTTGTTTAAAGTGTTTCATAGTGTGATAGTCAATTTAAATTAAAAAAAATATTAGAATTTGTATCTATATTAGGAAGAATATGATTTTTTCGTATAATTGAATTTCAATCATTTTTATACAGTAATAGCAAATGCAACAATATTAGTTTTCTTGCAAGAATATAATAAAATATATATTTGTTTAAAATTTGAAAAAAAAACATTTTTAGAAAGAAAGGCAGTAGTTTTTACGTGTTTTATAAGATAATATTATTGTAGTAGTCGATATCAAAATAGTTTAATTATTACTCGCATTGCATTTTCTCTGACTTAATTTAATTTAACAATTCAATTTGAATCGATTTTATAGAACTAGTCAAATTTCTTTTATATAACCATTTTTTAATATTTAGGTTCATTAAGCACTTAAGTACAACTGATCTAATCCATTATTATGTTTTTACCTTCTTTATATTAGTATTTCAATATGATAGCTTTTTTATTTGTTACCATGGAAATTATTTTTGAATGTTACTAATTTGTGCAAACAGATTTGATAAACTAGAAACAATATAAATTTCTAGGATAATTAATTATTATTTTAATAATAATTCAATGGTGACGAAATGTTAATCGAGAAGAAATCTTTCACGGTTACTATACTTTAATTATAACAATTGAGGATAATTGAGGGATAATTTTATTTCTTATTTCAGAAGTATTCCTTTTCATTAGATTTTTTTCTTGAATTAAAGTATGAGTTATTTTATCACTTACTAAATTTATTTTTAAAATCTCTTTATATTTCGTTATTAAACACAGTTCTCTTATTAACATCCAGCGTTACAGTAACTTAAATCCTTCGTAGATTATTAAAAAATAATTATATATTAACTCAACATCTCTTTTCTTTATTTCATTAGGAAATTAATAATACCACAATCTTTTTAAAACATGAAAGTATATTTTATTAAAACAACCTATTACTCTCTCTCTCTCTCTCTCTCTCTCTCTCTATATATATATATATATATATATATATATATATATAATCATAATTATTAGCCTCTTTCTATCTACAGCTAGATGAAGGAAACTCTATAAATTTTCACTTGAACTGACCTAATGTATTTCTCTTTTAGTCTATTATGACGAATTGTTTTATGCTTCTATCCATTTGTCTCTTTTTTGACCTCTTTATATATTTGGGCTGGTAATCAATTATTTTTCTTGTCCCTATGTGGTCTTCTCTTTTTGTTATACAACCGCCCTATTTCTATTTAAAATTTTTCATTTTTTAGGTAATGTTTGCAATTTTTGTTTTTTTTTCTTATCCATTCGGTTCTTTTTATATCTCTATGTGTTATTCCTAACATACATCTTTCCATGTTTATTTGTGTTGTCTGGATTTAAGTTGGAATTTGTGATTTATTTATTTTTCATTACCATGAATAAGAACAAGAGAGATGTATTGAAAAAACTTTCTTTTCAAACATAGAGGAATATTCGACTACATAATAAGATAATTTCTTCCGAATTAACTTTATCTAATTTTTTATTCCTCTGTTCACTTTATTTGTATATATAATTCTTTAAAAGTTTAGAAAACCCAATCAAAATAGATAAATTGTTTCTCTCAAATAGTAAATACGAACATAAAAGAAAAGTGCATTTTTACTTTGTGAATCTTACTCTATCATTTCCAACGAAGCGTCTAGAATTCGAATCATGTTCTGACCTCGACATCTTAATCAAAATCTCTATATCCGCCAACCCAGGTAGTACGTGATTGTAGAATAAACTTGATTGTAACGACATTATTATTTTGGAGTAAATACGTGCAGGTGATTGCGATAAAAATTTTCATCGTTGAACGTCGAATTTTTTATTTCAATGTAATTCAGTATTTTGTAAATGAAATTAAAGAAGTGAAAGGTCAGATTTGTTTGAAATTTAGGTTATATTGCATTATTGAATATTTTTGATATTTTATACGTTTAAAATCAGTATTTAATTATGATATATTATTTACTATATATACAATAGTAAATATATGAGCCGTTCAGAAGCTAATGCAATTAAATCTATTTTTTGAAATTTTTGTAAATTTTAATCAAACAAAATTTATTTATATATATATATATATATATATATATATAACTCTTTTTATATATCAATATATAGTTACTATAACTTTTTGGACTATTGCAGTAATTTTGGTATTTTAGAGCTTCATCAATATCTAAGAATTATCTAAACTGTTTCCAATTATCACATAATTTTTTTTGTTGCAGGTAAGTATTCATTTCAAGAATATTTTTTTATTTAAAAATTATTCTTGTAGTGATTATTTATTTAAGTGCGTAATACTAATATTTATTTTTTTGTCTTTTTATTAAAGAAATGAATCAGTTAATTTTATTTTAATAATAAAGAAAACTGTTGATTTGAAATTGGTATATTTTTATTATATACTAGCTTAAGTAATCATCTATTATATCTAGCTTAAGCAATCATCTATTATATCTAGCTTAAGTAATCATCTATTGTTAAAGTCTAAATGAAATAAATTTAATTTTTCAATAAATTACAATTGTTTTGGTGATGAAAAATTTCAAAGCAAATGATAATATTCCAATATAATAATAATGAAATACTATTCTATGTATTTATATATTAATTTTCTATACTTTCATAAAAATTAAATTTTGTACAGTGTTCATCAATTTTTATACTATATATTAAACAATTACATATAATTATTAATAAAATTACTTCAACCAACCTATACTCAAAGTGGATACATATATAATGGATGTGTTTAAGTAGTATTGAATTTCGTTATGTTTTATCGAATAAAATAATATCAATATGAAAGTAATTTTTTATTTCAGGTGGTAAAAGTACTTTATCTCAATAACTTCTTTATTTGAGTACACATGCACATATAAACAAGTATATATACACGTACATATATATATATATATATATATATATATATATATATATATATATATATATACGTGTGCGTGTGTGTGTATTGCTAGCGTGTATGTATGGCTACATGTATATGAAATTCGATAAAGTGGGTTCATAATCATACAAACGCGAGAACCAATACATCACCGTTCCAATATTGTAAATAGCACGAAATCATCGGAGATTCCTCGCCACGAAGAATAATTCGAAAGTAATATTTCAACCGGCACATCAACATGTATCCATATCCACCTATCCACCTGTCGTGTTATGTCACAGTATGGAGAGACTGATAGTGCCATTGGGATACGCTCGAATTCCCAGCAGAAATACGGCGAACAACGTACACGCGTATTAGCATACAAACGTTGCTTTCAATAATATGCGAATACTTTGTGAATTAATTCGGAATCGAACTGCTATCGCGAACGATGTGTCTCTCTGTGGCCGGTGTATCTATTTTTTGGGATCAATTGTTTCGATTTTGATTATTTGGCGCGGAGACTTCAATTTTTATTCATTTGTTCATACTCTATGAAATAGTGTTCATCTCTCTCTCTCTCTCTCTCTCTCTATATATATATATATATATACTAATATTTAAGTATATAAATGAGTACATATATATATATATATATATATATATATATATATATATATATATATATATATAAGGTCATCCAAATCTGATACCTAGATTTGTGTTTTATTAAAAAGAAAGGTGTATAGTTTTGTTTTTAGGTGGTGTATAGGGAAACGTGTGTAGTTTCTTTTTAATAAAATACAAATCTAGGCGTCACATTTGGATGATACTATATTAACGCGATAGAAAAACATGTAAGTAGATACGAGAATAGACAAGAGTAATTAATATATTATAATAAAACAAAATCAAAAAATGAGTAAAATTAATAGAATAGGTATGGAGAATATATATAAAAAATACAATAGATGAGTAAAAATCATTATGGAATGATAATCAAGAGACACGGAAGTAAAGAAAATAAAGAGAACAAGGAAGAAATTCTATCAAAAATGAAAGAATGGAATTGTGATGTATATGGAGGTGAGACTTGCATGAGATTAATCACGTACAGAAATCGATGGAAACATTTTGGAAAAACATTTAAGAGTCAATGACATTTGATGAGATTTTTACCCAGAAATGAGTTGATAAAGGATTTCATTATGGTGTTGTTGATGATGATAATAATATACAGGAATACCTCACATAGTCCGGCTAATCGGTTAAACTTATTAGCCGGATTTTTGAAACCGGACTAATCGAAACATTAACTAAATACAAAAGACGTTAATTGGTTCCAAACAAAGTATTTTTTCCTGTTTTTCAGTAAATAAAATTAGGGTAATATATACAAATGTTTGTATGTATCAACAAAACAAAATCAGGGGTTTATACATTTATTTTAAATTCATTTTCAAATGGGTTATTAAAATTTAATTATCAAAAAATCAACTTTATTCTAGAGTTGCGAATCAAAAACTAATAGAAAAGGAAAAACCACAAAATTAGAACTGGGCATACGTTGCGTATAATGTGTATATACGATTTCGGTTTTCTTTTTTATGTTTTCATAATAAAGGGGAAACCTTGACAATTTTCGTATAAAAATAATTTTATGTATTAATTTTTTGGGATTTTTTTCAAGAAAAATTTTTAGTATGATTTTTTCAAATAAAATTTTTTTTTTTGAAATTTCGAACCGGATTATAGTGAAACCGGACTAATCGAGGTATTACTGTACATGAATATATACATATATATATATATATATATATATATATATATATATATATAATTTGTCTATTTATGTATAAGTGAACTTCAGTCATTGAGTTATTAAAATTTGCAATTATTGTAATAATCAAAAAGTAAATTTGTTTACAAAAATTAAAGGTTTAGGAAGTAAAAAGAGGTAATTATTTTTTTTATAAAATTATGTTACAAAAAATTATTTAAAATAAAACAGCATAATGATTCAGAAATCGAATTTTTGAGTTAAACTTTATAATAAAGGTGCAGACATTTATTTTATGTTCCAATGAATTTTAAATAAGTATATAATGCATATATATATATATATATATATATATATATATATATATATATATATATATATATATATATATATATATATATATATATATATATATATATATATATATATATATATTACATTCATCGTATAAGTACACGAAGAAACGAAAAAGTTTAAAATTATTAAAGAAGTGTGATACGATATCACCAAAGTATCTAAAGATAGATACTCGGGTATTTCCAGCTCTTTGGAGACGCCGAATCAACGTTCCAATATTTTATATGTATTATTTTTAATTTAATTTCTTATTTAATTACAAATGATAAATATTTTTAAATATTTATCATTTGTATAAATGGTAATAAGAATTGGTAAATATGACGTAATATATTTATAAACACATTTCTAATATATTAATTTCATATTATTCACATAAAAGAACTATCACCCGAATACTACAAAATATTAAAAAAGTGTTCATTAATTATTTATTGTTTATTTTCTATATTTACAAATTGATAAGTAATTTAATGGCAATGCCATCATCATTAGAACGATGCGTTACAAAATCTAGGTTCGTTATTGTACCAAAACAAACAATAATAATATTTTTTTATTTAATTACTCAATTATGATATAAGTAATTAATAGGAAATAAAAATCAATTTTAAAGTTCGTCTCAATTCTTAAAATTATTTGTAAGCAGCATCAGGTGGTGATTACCTTTGTACATGTGTATGCATGTGTGTGTATATATATATATATATATATATATATATATATATATATATATATATATATATATATATATAATGAAATGTGTATATCATTAAATCCTAGCGTTAATATATTCAAACCCTCTTTCTATAATTCGTCAACGCCCTCGTCACAGTACTCTGATGTACACAATAGGAATGCAACAATAATAATATTTCCAAATAACCACAAATATTATGCGCATAATCTGTAACGATATCCATTTACTAGAGCTAATCTTGTATAGCGCATGTATCATTGCTTTCCGTTCACTTTAATCCACAAACTTTAGTTCGATAAATATCCACTCACGTGTAAATTACTACGTTAATAATATGGAACATATATATTCGTGACAATGATGCGATCTTTGTCTCCCTCGAACAGAGTGTTAAAAAAAATAAACTCGAACACATTCACGTACATATAAATTAATGGTATAGACAATTGAAATCATACGCAAGTGCGACAAGAACAAATCACTCCCGATTCTGACATGGATATGCAGCCCTCTCGGTCCGGCTCATTCGTCAGCATCCGATGTAATGAACACCGTATCGCGTCCCCTCGAATGCGCCTACGGCAATATGTGTAGTTCACACTCTCAACAATAGCTCAGTGATTGTTGTGGGAGAATTATCCTGGATTACAAGTGGATGATTGACAGGGAGAGCCGTTCAGTACAATTTGGCCATTTACAGCTTGTCGCGTTGAAGCGCAGGAGCTTGACGTAGTGTAAATCAAAAATTAGTTGATATAAGATCTGCTAGATTCACTGGATTCATTTCTTTTTTTTTTAGAAAAAAATATATATAATATATTTAGAATAACTGACTTAGAAATATACGAATATTCTAAATTAATTTTCATAGATATTTTTGATTTTTACACTCTATTAAATATTTTAAAAATTAATATTAACATAAGTATGTGAAAAATATATAGGTAAGTACTAGTACTTGTTTGAAAAAAGTAATCTTTTTTAGAAATATTTTTGTAATATAATTTGTTAGAACAATAACAGTTTTTATAATTATATATATTTATTTTTCGATCAAAATTTAAATTAATCTTCTTGTTGTTTGATCATATTTTTTTATAAATACTCGAATTGTTCCTTAGACGTCTATACATTCTTAATCTTAATTTATGCTGATTTTTCTATACTTTTTTCTATTTTTCATGATTATTTTAATCTCTTTGTAAAAGTTTTGTTTAAATTTTTGTATACGTTTTTATTATTTTAACATTTACATAAATATATTTAGTAAAGTTTTATATTTGTCATTCTTCAAAGTTATTAATACTATTAAATTTAGTTCCCTTAAATATAGTATTGTCTATTATTATTTATTTATTTTTTAAAATATATATATATATATATATATATATATATATATATATATAATATTGCATTACAAATAATATTACTAAAAATTGATTTTATTGTAGTCTTTTAACATAGTTACATTAATTTGAAAAATTTCAACTACTTTTCAAAACTTTATATTATATAATTATTTAATATTATTTAAATTTATTGATATTATCTTGTAATAAATAAATTATTGATATATATATATATATATATATATATATATATATATATATAATATATATATATATATATATATATATATATATATATATATATATATATATATATATATATATATATATATATATATATATATATATATATATATATATATATATATATATATATAAATATATATATATATATATATATATAAATATATATATATATATATATATCAGTTTAATGACCCACTGTTTTTTTTTTAATTTTTTATTCATAATAAATGGTTTCATTTAAACAAAAATACCTAATTTACTTTGTTAAGTTGGTTTATCGAAAAAGGTTTGAAATTTGTAGCTATTAAAATAAAATATTAAAAATAATTATAACAATACAATCAGAAAAAAAGTTAAAATGTAATATATGAAAGTAATCATTTGATTCCATGTATAAAGAATTAAATATCAAAAATAGATATCAAGGTAGGATATTAAAAAATATTAGCTATTAAATAAAACAAAATATTGAAGAATTTAATTACCCTAATAAAAGTCAATATGAGCATAAAGAAACGATAAATGTAATTGAAAAAATTGAGAGAGAAAGAAAAACAATTATTGAAATATCATTCAATTAAATGTAATAATGACTATTAACTAACTAAACTAGGTCTAATAACCAAAACGTAATCAAAAGTAAGTTAAAGAATACATATAAATATTATATTGTGAAAAACAAAATATACATGATATTTGGAACTTTTCTTACAACTTTCATCTAATGTAAAAAAATTAGATGGAATACAGTATGAAAGAATGGTATATAAAAATTCATGCTCGGAAACTGTAAATATTGAATCAGTTTATTGAACAACAAATGAACATAATAAATTGTTGTAAATAGAAATAGAGACAGGTAGACTCTGATTAAAGAGTAATGACATGACAAATTTAAAGAAAATTTTAAAAAGCATTGCTGTACAATATATGTGATGTGAAAAATAGAAAAAATAAAATAAACTGGAACTGTGCATTATTTTTTTTAATTAGTTACGACATAATATAACTATTACAAATAAGGTTTGATGAAAAAATTATTAAACTTAACACTCATAATTATTTGTAATCCAATTTCTGATTAATTGTATAAGGAAGTTGTACTAAAATAAAAGGCTGTTAAAATAAACGAAACAATTAAGAAAACGATAAAATAAATAGGATTTTTATTTTAAAATAAGTTCAAGTTTCAATTATCTGTTTCATATTAATATTAATTACACTCTCATATATTGCAGAAATATTATTTACTTTGTGCCCCAAACATTACTTTAAATTATATATATATATATATATATATATATATATATATATATATATATATATATATATATATATATATATATATATATATATATATATATATATATATATATATATATATATATATATATATATATATATATATATATATATATATATATATATATATATATATATATATATATATATATATATATATATATATATATATATATATATATATATATATATATACATGTATGTATAATTTAATTAAAAACGAAACATGCAAATATATACATTAGAAACAATACAAAGAGACAGAGAGAGAAATGACTGAATTCAAAGGAATACCAAATTTGAAATGAGTTGGTCATATAACGAATAGAGAAGAACACTAATGGACAACACAAAATATTAATTGAAAAATACAAAAATATAAAAGGTCTGAAAAAACCTATGAATAGATGCGATAGAAATATGAGAAAATTAGTCGATGTGGAATGAAAGGAAAAGTTATTAGATCATTGAAAATAAGTTTCTTTCGAAAGACTCATCTATTAATAGATTAAAATAGGCTAAGTATAATCACATATACATATATATATATATATATATATATATATATATATATATATATATATATATATAATTAACCTCTTTCTATTCATTGCTGGATGAAGATCTTTCCCAAAACTTTCCATTTCGATCAATCTAATTTCTTTTTCTTTTAGCCCATTACCGAAGAATGTTCTTATTTTTCTATCCTATCTATCCCCAAGGTTTTCTTTGGGCCTTTTTATATATCTGTTTTCCCAATCATATATAAATATATATATATATATATATATATATATATATATATATATATATGTATATATACTCGTATGTTACTAAAATTTATAAATTTTTAAAATTAAAATTATACTAGTTTTGTTAGATACGCGTTTTCTAGAATTTTTATTGTAAAGATAACAAACAGACAAGAAAATAAATATGAATCAACAGATAAGAAAATAAATATGAAATAATGGTATATAAAGAATACAAAATAAATACTTGAAACTTCAAACTATGTTCTTATCACATTTTTTGCATATTGAGTTAATGAATTTATACGTCTTTATTTCATATGTTTTGTTACTAATAGTATATTTTTTTTAAAAAATAAATGTAGAGCAGACAATACACATTTAAAAATATATGTAGTGAGAACGCATTCGGTATGGATACTTTTAGTGATATATTTCTGTGACATCTTTAATGATATCGTCACAGAACTCATAAATTAAATTAATATCTGCATATTCTTCATTTAAAAACGATGTGCAGATTCTAAAAAAATATATGTGCAGATGTATAAGTATCAGGTTCAACAGACTTTGTCTGCTGTTAAACTTCCGTTTGATGTTTTTATTGTTGTCATATATGATATAATTAAATATTAAGTTTTTAGTATTATTTATAAAATTATCTTTATAAACTGTTTTGAAACAATTCAAGAATTTAATTCATATTAGTTTTAAAATGAAATATAATTTACAGAAAATGTTTGAATGTTAATATTAATTTTACATTTACATTCTTATGTGTTTTGATAATATTTGATTGAATTTATTTTTATATTAATCACAATTTTTATAAAATGGAAAAGATAATGAGAAAAATTATCAATAATCTGAAAATATAATTTTTAAATAAATACAATATACAACCTATATAAATATTTAAATTATTAATATTAAGATTTTAAAATTATATACATCACTGGTATTTTTATATTGAAAAATGAGAAATTATTACGGCGTATCGAAAAAAGTTATAAAATCTGATTCTTATGGTCACTTTTCAACCTAAGGACTTAATAGATTGATATGTTTAACTAAAATTTATAATGCTGAATAACACTTAATTGTTTTAAATAGAGTCTATTGAAATATGCTAAAATTTTATACGAAAATGGTAATCAAGATTATGTTTTTTTAAGCAGACAACAATTTTAGACACCGAAATCATCTGTGTATGCAGTAGAAAAAGAACAAAATATTATTATTATAGTTTAGTCATCACAGTCACCAGATGCTTATTTAATGGAAAATATGTGAGCCATAATGAAATTTCAAATATAAAAACACTACATATCTTAAAATTACAATTAAAATTGAGCTTCTTTTTCTAATAATTTTATAAAAAATGATTCAAATTTGTCAATCTAAACGTTAAAAAGTAAACGATAATTTATTAGATTAGGTATTAAAAGTTAAGTAAATTTGTAAATAAGTTGTCATTTTAAAAAATAATGTTATTTGGAAAAATAATTTTATTTTTATATCAATTACTATTTTTCTCGAATTCACTGCATATATATATATATATATATATATATATATATATATATATATAATAAATTATTTATAATATATATAAAAAATAATATACAATATTTATAATATATAACTAAATAAATATTAGAAAAAAATTTTTTCAGATATCTTATTTTGAAATTTGAATGCAGTGTCTGGTTCGTAAATTTTTTTTTTATAAAATAATAACATTTCTGGTTAATAAATTATTTTATATACGAGAAGAACAACATTTTTAATTTCAATTAATTATAATGGCTTAATCTTAATTTAAAATATTAATTTTGTTATTAATTCTTGAATTCCAATGTAAAAATAAGACTGATATTAAAGTGAAATATATTATAACTACAATTAAAAATAAATAAATCACGTCTAAATAAAATTATTTTAAATGTGTTTCAAGTTATATCGAAACAAATTTTTATAGTATAATTTGATATTAAGTTTTTTGAGTTTTTTTCTAATTATTAATTCTAATAATTTTATATAAAAATGATATATACATACATACGTACATACATATTTATATATATATATATATACACACACACACAAATATATATATATATATATATATATATATATATATATATACACATATATCAACACATATATGAGTTTGTGCATGAGAACTTGTATGTATATTTTTATTTATGTTATATATGCGTAAGGAGTAAAAGAATTATAGTAAATATTATATGAATCAGTAATATCGTTCAATGCATGAGTAAGTAACCGATGTGTGCAATATAGTATACGTGCGTGCGTGGAAATAACATTATAAAAAAGTCCATCATATTAGGCAGCAATATTTTCCGCAATCCCCGGAGACATCAACGCTATGACAATTTCTGACAGCGACGCTCGTACCGGAGAACACGATGTCTATATATATATATATATATATATATATATATATATATATATATATATATATATATATATGTATGTATGTATGTATGTATGTATGTGGGTTTGTGTGTATGCGAATGGTGTAAGAGTAAGACCGAGCCGTTAGTACCGAGCATCGCCGCTCTGGGATATTAAAAACTAGTACTTGAACGACGTCAACAAACAAGCGACGTATCGAACACACGGCTTGATGGACACACGTCGAAGCGGTGCGCGCCAACACAGTTCGTGCAGCGGACCGACATCGAACGGCGGCCCACAAGGGAATCGGCCGGCGACTTTTCCGCCGATGGACCGATGTGTCTGTTTTATGTATTCAACATTTTACTATCATATCCGAGATATGTGATCGCTTGCCTAGCATATTCAATAACTCTAAAAGGTTTTCTTCTTCGCCGCTCGGCCAACGTTTTTATCATATTTTATGCACGATACGACAGTGGCTGCTCGAAACGACGGATATCTACCGATATTGTCGCGTATCGATATTGTGGGAATGATTGCCCGCTCGTCGAAAATATATTCACATATGAGAAATTTTACGTGCGACAAATTATAGATTGTATCGCGTTCGGATATTGTATTGTCGCCATCAAAATCGAATTTTCAATATGTGTCTATATACATATACACTGCGACCGGTGACGAATCTAACCTTTCGAACCCATAATCTTCTGAATCCTGTCTTTATGAAAACGCTATTCCCAGAAAACAGAAAAAACAAGAAACAAATTGAATTTCTCTCGGTATTCGTTCTGAGTTTTACTGTGAATATTACATATCGTTCAAATGAAGTAGAACGTAATTCATTTCCTATATAAATTATTGTATATAATATATGTATTTACAATATTAAAGAAAGAAAATTAAATTGAATGATTATTTTTGATTTTTTATATGTATAATATCATTCTACGATGATTCGTAAAAAATCGAGTGAAATTGAAATGATCTAATTGTAACTTTTCTTGTTAAAATCATTTACGTTATATATATATATATATATATATATATATATATATATATAAAGAGAGAGAGAGAAAATAATCCAAATGAGATTGAAAAGTTTAGAGGCACATTTACTTGCTTAGTATTCTTTATTATCCTTCATTTTCATTGGAGTCATCTATATAAATATTATAATTTATTTCAGAAAAAAAATTGCAAGTATCAATTTAATTAATTTTTATTTATAATTTAATTTTATAAATGAAGATAAAATCGATTTTAACTTAGAAATTTAAAATATGTTATCTAATTTCGATCCAAAATAACTGTTTTAAAAAATATTTAAAGGGATGAGTCACAAAAAGTAAATAATAAATTTCAAATACAATAAAACTCAAAGCTTGTTTATTTTTAATTTAAAAATTGTTAATTTATTAAAGATAAATAATTTTAAATTAAATGGTTAATTGCTTATTATAGAATAAAATTATTAACTCAATTACAATTAAACTATTGCAATTTTTTGATTTATTATTTTTTATCTGACACTAATTTCAAAGATTTATTTAACTCTCTAATACTATGCTTTTTAATATACAACACACTAGCTTTATATTAAAAAAATATCTGTTTTGATATAATTTTATTTGATGTAATATAGTAAAATAAAACGTGCATAAAATATGATGCAATTATTTATTAGCATAATTGCATTTATTGTCATTTCTTGCAGTAATATGTTTAAAATAATTATAATTGTCTATTTAATTATATTTTATCAAAAAAAACTAAATAAATATACATTTTTAATGACTTATTTTTATCAGTATTTAATTTTTTTAATTACTCAAAATTAGTTATTGCAAAGAAAAGATAAAAGTAATATATTAAAAAACATTATTCATACTTTTTTATTTTAATTATTTTGTCCCTTTTTTAATATTTCATATGTATATATATATATATATATATATATATATATATAATTATATTTAGATTTATTTATTTAATGTATAATATTTTGTGTATTTTTTATTAGTAATTATTTAAAAATAACACATAATGGTAAATTATAAATAATAAATTAACTCTAAAAATCAATAGGAAATTAATTTAGTGAAATAGAAATGATATAATTTAAACAACATATATAAATTATTACAAAGATAGGTAATAAAAATTGATAGTTTAATAAGTTTATAATATATTGTTTAAACATAACCGATATTATTAGATTATCTTGATAAATATCATATAACAGCTTATATGAGATAAAAAAATTAAAATAATAAAAACTTAAAAAATAATAAAACTAAACATACTACGATTATATAGTAAAAATAACAATAATTAAATAAATAAACAAATATAAAAATGTTGAAAAATTTGGTTTATTGTGAATAAATTATTAAATTTTAATGATAAATCTACATATATAGTGGTGTACAAAAAATAGGTACAACATTTGTTTCAGAATACTGTCGTTTTCATATTATATTTACACCAATACAATTAAACTGGCATTTCTTGTTTATCGTAATAAAAATTGATCATGGAAAAAATTACGATATTATAAAAAAATGTTTAAGTAAATCTCTGAAAAAATATAACTGATATAGTAAATTACTATGCATAAAAGCAGGTATGAATAATTTGCACTGAAAACCGTTGATAGTGTAGAATTGAAATTTTGAAAGGTGTTTAGAGTAGAAAAGTATTTTCAGTAAGAAATAGTAAAATTGTGTAACGTAGTACATTTATTCCATAAATTCCTTTACATTGTATTGTGTGCAACATTTATAAATGATGGTGGTAAGGGATCTCGAGTTTTATATAAGTACACACAAGTCTTTAGAAATTCAGTTATCGTTTTCGAGATCATTTTCGATAGCACAAACTCACTTTTATTATTGAGCAGTAATTCATTCACTGAAGTTAAGTGACGTTATTATAACGAATACAATTTACATACTATCAACTAAGAACCTAATTTTTAGTTAATGTGAAACAAGTTCTGAAGTTTAAAACGACTTTTTAAAGAGATTCTAAATTTGCATCCGAAAGAACGTTCAAGATTTATTTGTAATGGTGTAAATATTGAGTGGTTAGGCAAATCAATAAATTGTTTTCCAATATGATCAGTTTGTAAACAAAGACTCAATTGAAACATAAGAGAGATCTACATCGAAATTTGATATGTGACATAAATCCGTATCCTTTTAAAATTCAACTGATCCAAGATTTGAAAAAATGTGATTGCGTTATGCGATTGGCGTATGCTATTGAAATGCTTGAGAGGCTTAACAATTTTGACGACATTCTGTTCAGTGACGAAGCTCACTATCACTTAAACAGTAATGTAGATAAGCAAAATTGATGCTTTTGGATTAAAAACAATTCTCGATAAAGACACTAACGTGTATTTAATAATTTTAATATCATTATTTGAGTATCAATGACAGTTAGGAGTACTATTATTAAATTATTGAATCCTATTTTTTTGAGGCCGCTATGGGCTGTGTAAAACAGTCAATTTGGCTCGATATTCAGCAATGAAAACTGAATTTTAGTACCGTCTTTAAAACGGGTACGATTCTAACACATGGGTTTAATAAGATGATGCAATCTGTCACATGTTTATTGAATTTTTTAAAGGTTATGAAACCATGTTCCTGAAAAAAAATTTTGAAGAGGTAACATATATATATATATATATATATATATATATATTTAATGGAAGTAGGTAATAAAATTGGTTTAAATTGTTAAGTCAATAAAACTACAAATTTCCATTTAAATTGATTTTTAACTGGATTTTAAATGAAAACATATCCAAAAGTGTAATGTTATAAATAAAAACATACTTAACGTAAAAACGAGTGACCACTGCTAAAAAAAAAGTATAAAGCAAGGGCCGGTTAAACGAATGACAGGTCAAGACGGAGTTAAAAAAAATACTGAGATGTGTCGGTGAGGTGTGGCTGCGATGGTGTCGCCGAGTCATCCCTCGAGAGCGAGCCTCTCGAGGGCGGTAGACTATCATCGTCGTACTAGAGCACGTCCTACCTGTTTTCTAGAATCGCGTTTCACGAAGCTTCACCGCTGGCACGTCACGATCCCGTGCCGAGACATTTTTAAATTGCGAATATTTGATACACTCGGTCTCGCCACCCAGTGTCGCCCACCTCATACACGGTAGCCAACATCATGGAGCGTAAGAGTTTTATACCGACATGGAAATGTACAAACTGGTTTGCACTCAAGTGCTAGTTTATGTAATTTATTCATATATGTTTATTTGATAAGAACTGAGCGTACTTACCCTCAAAAAATGGGTTTTCTCTCAGTTTCATTCTTTTATTCGTGCGAAAATCAGAAATTGATGTTTTAAAAAATCACAAGAAACGGACTAGTCTTAAAATTATTTACTATGTACAATATTTTTTTGTTAATATAAATAAGAAACAAAAAATAAACATAATATATATATATATGTATGTGTGTGTGTTTTGTGTGTTTTTATGTATATATATAACATAGAAAATTAACCATAAAATGTAACTTAAAATTTTAATTTATTTTTTTGAAATATAAATAAAATGGGTCTTTAACTTTTTGTTTGATAAGAGGAATAATTATTTGCATATATTATATTTATTATCATAAAAATATTTAATTATTTTAATATTGTGTACCACATATACCATGTTATTAAATTTTTCAACGAAGTATTTATATGGTTATATCAATTGACTTTACGAATGTCGCTAGTTTTCTATATTATTATTAATTTTCTATTAATGTATACTATTTATTTGCCTAATAATAATAAAAACTATTTAAATCTCGAAAAATACATTATATTTTCTAAATATATTTGCTAGTAGTATTTTGTTAAGCTTTCATAATATATGTCTTTTTCTATTGAAGTTCATATTGTTAATTGTATACAATCAATTTTGATAGAAAATTTAGATTTATTTGAATATCCAAGAAAGACAAAATTTTTATTTGTATTCTTTGAGGAAGAGTTGTGGATTTTTATGTATTGATTTATGTGAAGGCATACTCGTATATTGTGTTTATTAAGATAAAAAATAACGATTTCATTTATTAGAGGGTCATAAATGAAATAAATAATAATTTAAACGTTAGAATATATATTTACCACAGATAATTTTCCCATAGCAGTTTCTACTTATAATGAGAAAAATAAAAAGTTTAATATCTGAACAAAGAGATTAGTAATATAGTAAACATTTTCATTGGTGGTTTTTGATTCTATGAAGTTGTGTTTTTTATTTTCCAAACAAGTCACTATTGTATAGTTTTTATTAAAATGTGTTTAACTGAAATTAATTATTTTATCTAAGTCCAATCAAACTGATAACTTAATGTTATCTTTCAAATTAATATTTTTTATAAATGTTTAATTTTATATATATATATATATATATATATATATATATATATATATAAACGTTATAGTAATTATTTATAAAATAATAAGCATAAAAGTGATAAAAATTTTAATTGTGTTTATTTAGTTGAAATGTGTAAATATATATATAGTTTATTGTTATACTATCCTTATTATTCTTCCTTTCATTCTCAGATAAAATATGATTTTTTATAAATTTCTTTCCAAATTAAAAATGATTACGAAAATAATTCTGTATATTATAATATTAAAAAATAGAAAATATTAAACTTGTCTTCAAATGACAATATTGTTCCATGCAAGATTAATGGCCATTTTTAAGCAAAATAATAGAAAACAATGTAATTATTAATATTTAATATTTTTTTTTATATATAAATAGGTATAAACTTTAATAAATGGGTATGAAATTTCATAAATATATTCGACCATTATAAATAATAAAATATATAAAAAATGATTACAGTAGATGATTAATGGTTATTATTAAGAAATATGGAATGTAATATATCATGTTATAATTTTTTAGGAAATTTTTTAAGAACGTTTGGAATCAGATTATTTTTATGAAATAATTTAAAAATCTACACACACATACACACTTATATATATATATATATATATATATATATATAATGTGATGTATTTTAAAAAATAATATAGTAATTAAATGGATTTAATAAAAATTACGTAAAACAGTTTAATATATATTTAAAGCTATAATTGTCTTACCAGTATTATTTAATGTTTTTTATATTTTTTTAAAATAATTGCAAAAGTTCAATATGTATTTTATATATATATATATATATATAATGCATTTCATATAATTATTTAGTGGTTAAAAAAATAATGTAATAAAAAAAATATATTCTTTGTTACTAAGAATACATTTTAACACATTTATTCTGGCACAAAATTTCCCATGTTTCTTATCAAGTAACGCAAACAATAAGTGCAAATTATCAAAATAATAAGTTTAGTTGAAAGGTCTGAATATATAATGGAAAAGAGAAAGGAAGCTCCCTATTGATATATAATATGTTAAAAAAAATTGCAAGCTTAGATCGATGAAAGAAGTTATACATTTTGTAAGAAATAAAAATTACTGCATATTTTCTTTTTTCATTTTTATGTTCATAAAATTATATAAGTTCAAATATTAATATCAATGCACAGAATTACAATTATCTTATTTAATGTGATAGCAATTTATGATTAATAATAATAGTTTGATCAACACAATCACGCAAATATTCAATACACATGATGCTGATCCATCGGCGAGTGATACACAAACATGTTTTGTGTATGAACATAACATATAACCTAACTGTGATCAATATCGTGTTGAAATTGTTAATAAAAAGTACTTTGTTTCAAAATCTTAATTATTTTCAAGTAATTTTTTTCTTTTTATAATGTCAACTATAAATTAGTAGAAAAAAGATTAATTGAATAATATAATTTTCGTTTGATAATTAAAAAAGTACTATATTTATCATTTAAAACATAGAAAATGTAATATCATAGATTTGAAAATTAATAAGAAAGCAATTATATTAATATTCTTCAAAATATACTCTAATGAATATTTGAGGAAAATAACTATTAGTTAAGTGTAAACATTGGTAAGTAAGTTAATGTATAAGAAATTTAATAAAATATTTTACTGCAAAATTATGTTATATGATTTCGACTTTTGAAAATAAAATAATAATGGAATAAAACATATAAAATGAATGTACATAAATATCAAAAGTTTTATTTAACTAAAAAGTCAATGATTTTGACATATTTCGGTAGAATATATACACACTTCTACCATAAAGTACAAACAACTACTCAGTCTGGCGGTATTGCATATAAGACGAAAGAGAAAAAAAACCGGTACTGTTCGCGAAGCGAGCACAACCTGCATAAAATCCAATCTAAACTTCAAGCGGGGTGAAATATGAGTGACCTTATAAATATGTAGCCGGCTATAGGTGGGCTTTATGTACTCCATATTTCATAGTAAAATGTCGCGTAACCACGCGGCGGGGTTTGCTTAAACAAATAAAGCGACGACGGCGTCGTCGGTCGGTCGGTCGGTCTGTCGGTTGGTCGCGCGGAACCCGAGCACACCGCTATATACTCCGACGCCCGACGAACGCCACAATTTCTGACGACGGCGGCAGAAACGGAGGCGGTGGCGGCGGCGCCAACACCACAGCCGCTGCCACCGCTACTGCTATATTTTATGTCGTGGCTCAATCATGAATTACTTAGTACTTTTGTATTTGTATAACGCGGCGGTATATGCTACCCCACAAACCACTGTCGTTTCGACTTTACATTGTACATATTTTTTCCCTCTTCGTGAAATCGTTCGAATCTTGTGACACTGCCGAAGTTATGATTTTTTCTTTTATTTCTTAACTGTGAAATATGATATATTCTTATAAATACATATTCATATATATATATATATATATATATATATATATATATATATATATATATATATATATAAAGATTAAGAGGTAGGAAGACAAAAGAGTGAGACATAAAATACAGAAATTTTAAAAAAATATTAATTTTTATTTTAGTATACAAACAAATTAAGTTCAAATACTAAACAAAAATTATTTTTAATAAATTAATCAATATTCTAAAATGATGATTTTACCAGTTTTTAACTTCCAATTAACGACGTATCATAAAATTATTGAATATATATATATATATATATATATATATATATATATATATAAATATAAATTTGTATATTTTGGAACATAATTTTTTAAAGAGAATGCATTTTTTAAATTATATCTTATAGCAATAAAGGCATTGTCGTCATTAATATTCTTTTTAACTATTATTATTTAATAGAATTAAACTATTATTAGAATTTAACTATTATTATTTATTATTATTTTTATTTATTATTTAATAGAATCTTTTAATCGAAAAAATGTGATTTTTCAATATTTGAAAATTATATTAATAAAAAAAGAAAAAATATAATTTTTTGAAATATTAAGTAAATATTAAATTTCAAAATATAACAAAAACTTACAACATTGCTTAATTAAAAAAGATGAAAATATGTAATTTCTCATACTTTTTCGCAGAAATTTTGCAGATTTGG
>CP092087.1:39242786-39315286 GCA_029203775.1 Neoneuromus ignobilis
AAATTTTGAGAGAAGTCTTCATCTAACAGTAGATAGGAAGAAGCTGAGAAGAAAATATAAGGATTTGAAAAAAATATGTAGATATATTATGTTACTATCTTCAGTTTAATGGTCGCATTATTGTTGATGATTACGTAAATATTTTAGGCAACCAAGTTCATCATATGATCCAAATTTTATTACAAATTATATATCCTTAAGATGACAATGCCGTGCTGAAATATTTTACACTTAAAGATAATAATATTTTCATGCATTCAAATAATACTGTACAAATTTGATTTGGAGAACAAAGAGAAAAATATCAGTATCTTCTTTAGACATTACCATCATTGGATTTAAATATAATCTATAGAAAATAAAGAGAAAAACAGATTTCTTTGTCCATCATCTCATCAAAACGTTGAAAAAATTCTATACGAAAAATAATATAATATTTCAGTAGAAATTACTGAGAACTTTGTGCAATAATCTGTGTTAAAGAAAACAGGTGAACTCATTTCATATTAATAAAGAAATTTGTGTAGGTCACTAAAGTTTCTATTATTTTGTCTCTGTCCTATATACAAATGAGTGTATATATATATATATATATATATATATATATATATATATATATATATATATATATTATATATATCTCACTTCCGCTTTTTTTTTTTTGTAGATATATATATATATATATATATATATATATATATATATATATATATGATAGTAAAATATATAAACGATATACGTATCATTGAATAAAATAAAATATAAGTATTGAATTGATTTATAAAATATTTGGTGTAAGGTGGAATGATTCATTTACAAAAAAAGGATATTTAAATTAAATAATTATAATTATTAAAGTAAAGTACAAAAAATAAATGAAGTACATAAAATAAATCGGTATGGTTTTTGATCATCATGCATACTTAAATTATTTCTATTATTTAATTTAATAAAAGTTATCAAAAATTTAGATTATTTTTTACAAAATAATATATATATATATATATATATATATATATATATATATGTATTATTTTTTCAAATTTTTATCTACTTACACACACACACACACACACACACACACATATATATATATATATATATATATATATATATATATATACATATTAAAGTAATTTCTTTTATTGGAAAATAATTAAAAATCTGCATTAAAATAGATCGATCCGCCAACACCCTGCAGCAATAAAAGAACGCGTACTTCGAAGCACAGATCCCTCTCAGTTGTATTAAATAATTCAATTTTCGATCGATTCTTATTTAATGTACAAAATAGTACTAATGGGTCTCAGAATCCCCATTTTAAAAATTCAAATTGCCTATTATCGATAACCGTGTTGACTACCGTAATAAATTGTATTAAGCACTTGTCTGATGTCAAATGATTCGTTTAAACTCGGAGACACGCCCCGGCCCATCCATTGAAAGTATAAAAACTAACCCCCCTCGATAACATTTATGTTCGGCGTAATCTATTTTGTATACAGAGATGCGTATAACAACTTTTTAAACTTTCCCTCGGATGAAGTTAACACGCGCTGAACTTTAAGTATTCAACTAAAACGGTTGTCATTATCTCACGAACGCGTTATAAAATGGAAAATAATATACTTTTTTTAAAAAAGAACCGCCTGAAATTGAGTTTTAATGTACTATTACTTTGATGAGTTATACTGAAGTTTTCTCTTATTTCTAACGGTGATGAAAAATATGATCTGGCCTCTTTGTAGCTACTGTATGGATTCTCTGATTCATTTTTATTTCTTATATTACTTTTTAATATGATCATTTCTAAGATAATATGGAATTTGAAGTATTTTTACATAATATTTTTTTAAAATGACTAATGTGTTGAACATTGTAAATTATATCAGCAGAAGTCAATAGTTATTAATATTGATTTTTTAGAGCTAAATATGATTTATAAGGAAATAATTTTTAATAAACAGATAAAATCAACAAATCCATATAAAGTTTAATAATGATTCTTTCTATTATATTCATATTGTATATAAAATAAGGATGTAATATAAATACACATTTTAACACACAGTCTACTATATTGAAAGGTTTTATGAAAATTTTTAATAATTAAATTTGTATAATCATGCCATTATCAATAGTGAATGGTATGATCAAATATTAGTTTATAATTTCATATTCATTAATTATAAAATATAATAAAAAAAAATAATGAATACGTGGAAATCGAACATTTTTACAAAATTTATAGGTGTGGGTAAATGATTTCATTGTTAAAAATATTCATTAGTTACATTAGCAAACCAATTGTGATTATATATATACACATGTGACTGTAAATATAAAAATAAAAAATTGACGAAACTTATCCAGAAAATTATTAAATTCCATAAAATATCAAATAAATGAAAAAAGAATATAAATATCAGTGTTCAAAAATAATTCTACTCTAAAAACTTAGAAAACTATAAAGGAATTACTTTATTAGATAAAACGATTAAACTATGAACGAAAATATAAAATAATATCTAAATGCTATTGTTTAATTATTAGAAGAATTGCAGTGCTTCTTAAACAGTAGATCTTATGTAGACGGATTTTCTTTTTAATAACACATTGAATGGAAGAGTCAATCGAGTTTAATAATAATAATATGTTTGCTTGGGATAGCAAGTCCGACAACAAGATTTCCAATTTTTAAATATTTTTTTTCATTAATATGTTTAAACTTTTTAATAAGATTTTTTAAAATCTATAATTGATGAAGGAAGTGTATTGAAAAATTGGAATGAGGAGCATTCCAAGTGTTGATACATCTATGAAAGATTGGATATTCTCCAATTGTAATCTCATAATTTAGTTTTTAGTTTATGATTATTTTTGTTATAGAAAGAAGAAGAAAATTTACTTTCGTAAAAATCCTCCGAAGTTGGATATTTCATAAAAACTTTAAATATGCCAACTAAAGTCGTAAGTTTTCGTATACTTTCCAAATTCTCTAAATAAGTCTATTAATAAATCTGTATTCAGATATTTATTAATAAATTTGTATTTATATGCTTTACAGATAAAAATAAGTCATTCGATAAGATGAAGGATATTATAACATTATCAAAAATCATAATGTATCAACTAATTTAATTGTTTTTATATTAAAAATTATATCAATAATATTTTTGACTTAAAATATCTACAAAGACAATTAAATCAATATAAAAGTTTATTAAGAAATATTAGGATTAATTAAGATACGAAATAGTTTAAGACAAAGTAATTCGTTAAGTCCATTTCTATTCAATAGCATATTAGATAAATTGTTAAAAAAGATCGAACGGTACAAAAATATATAATGTATAGAGGTAAGATAAAAATGGACTACTTAATTAAATGAGACTAATTAGTTAAATACTTTTTGTTTTATTTCTATTTAAAATTCCGCAGCGCTTATTAGAAAACCCTTTATTATATAATTTTTGGAAAATGTTAATTAATGTATATTTAGTGATTCATTTTGTAATAAAGACATAGACTTTATAAAAATCTTATTAAAATTTTAAATCTATTATAAAATACTAAAATTCATTATCGAATCTAATCAATAAATAATAGTAAGACTTTATGAAATATTTTAATGGTTCTACAAATTTTAATAAGCTCTTGGTTAATTAATATAAAAAAATGGATGTTGCATGAAATGACATATAAAGAACATTTTTAATTTGTTCGAAAGTGTTCATCACTAATTAAAATAAAATTAAAAACAGTAGAGAACCAATATTTGAAATATTTGATATTGTCGAAAATTCAATTTAATACAAACGAGCCACTCACAGCACCGTAAAATGTTATGAAAATCATTAATAATCATTAATTGTTTTTCATTATTCACTGATGTTCATTTCAATAGTCATTTCATTATCATCAAAAATTGTATTTCAAAATTTATAGAGACATTGACGATGGCATACCCATTAAATTTTGCATGAATGAATGATTACTGAACACTACATTTTGTGTTGACATGAGTAATTTATTTGTGCAATAATCTTATATAAGAAGTGAAGTTATTTCTATTATTTAAATTAAATCATTACCTATGAAAAAAATATATATTGGTTTTATTTAATTAATATTAATAAATAAATGTATTAAGCCATAATGCGTAACTCTAAAGATCATTAATCACTGTAAAAAAGTAAATAGAATGAAGTTATGAAATTTTATTGAATATATTTTATCTTCTGAATCTTTTGATATTTATTTCCAGAGAAAATAGAATTTTGTGATAAAAAGCTTCTAACAAAATAAATTAATTTAAAATGGTATTTTAGAAAGCAAATTCATTTTTGTTTAAAAAAATAAAGTTAATATTTATTCATATATGTGTGAAATGATTTATAAATAAAATATTTATTTAATTTTTAACAAATGTGTACATTTCAATAATTATTTGCTCGTTAAAGACATAAATGTTAAACTACATTTTTAACGTGTTAATGTTCAGCTAAAACCTATTTTCCATTTTTTATAAAATAAAATAAATATACTAGACTTTTCGACGAATTAAAAAATGAACGTAAACCACATAAAAAGTACGCTACCGCCATGCCTCCTCACGCACTTTGAACTTCATCAAGTACTGATACAAACTGCCCATCATGTTCTGATAAAATAAACTATGCATGGAAAACCTTTAAAGTTTCTCGTCAGAAGCGCTATATAATGCGAGGGAGTGCTGATAGGTTACCTGTACATTTCGCAATAAAACTTAACGACTGTACTTAAGGCACCAATTAATGTTAGATAAGGTCGAACAGTAAAACATGTCAACTGCCTCTGCACGGTAAAGAACATCCACGGCGATAAGCGATCGTTTCATTTCACCTTGCAAAGACTGAGTTCGATCGTCAAAGAGCTTCGAAAGTTAATATTTGTTTCATTTAGAGGAGGTTTTGTTCGACGTAACACTATTCCGTTCGAACTCAGTCGCAGAGATAGGCGTTCGCGGATATCCGAAGTAGCAGTTCATATAACGTTATTGCTTATCCAAGTTTCCGATGCAATTGGGATTCATTCATCACGGAAATTGTGTATTTGCAATCGTATAAAATATACGTTGTGTGGTACGTTATAAAACGTTTACATAGTTTGCCGTTTTAGATTCGATTTGTGAGACTCGTGCTTGAAACAATGTTTGAATTATGCTTTATTTCATATTATATATATATATATATATATATATATATATATATATATATGTAAATATAATGTAGATACAGAGATTTTGTATTATTTACTTTATATTAAAATTTTGTTTTATATAAAAAACTTATTTTTGAAATTAAGAATTATCGTCATATTAAACAATTATTTTTCTCTCAAAATATAGGTAAAGCATTTTTTTTTTTTGCTACCAGTAATTTTGATAATCAATGATTTTACTCCACTGGTGTCAACCGGTTTCATCAATGATTTAAGCCACAAAAAGGTTAAATGTAACCTTTGTACATCTTGACAGAAAGGTTGATTTTAAGAGTTTAATGGAAAAATGTGCTCTATTTTCATTTATTATCCATTTAATAATTTTATTTTTTAAGCATATATCTATAAGTACATACACGGTTTTTGTATAATGATACTTTATATTAAATATTTGTTTTATAAAAAAAGCATATTTTTGAAATTGGGAATTATTATTATATTAATCAATTACTTTTTTTAAAATCATGCATATAAACGTTAATTACATTTACATATATATATATATCTGCTTATGGAGTGCAAGACTGTCATTGGCAATGAAACTTGTGTATTCTTATGACTCTAAGTGTTATGGTAGCGGTAGCTTAGCTACTGGTTGAGTCTTCTAATGTAGATAGGTCTAAAAGGTGGAATTATACTAATAAATGCTCCAAATAGGGTGGTAGGGCTCATAATTGGGATAAAATCAAAATGCCTAATGGAGTAAAATTTAATTGAAAATCTTTAATAATTTATCTGCTCGGAGTAGAAAGTATGACCAATTATTACAGAATCGCATACCTTCTTCTAATGTAAAATAGTTTAGTAGTAAAATAGCTTAATGTTCGGATCTTCAAATAAGAGATACTTTGGGATAAATCACGACAGATAATAATTTCAAATTATTTTTTTATATGTACTTGCAATGCGAATGGTTGTGGATAGAATAAAGTGGAAAAGTTATAGGAAAATACTTAAGAAGAATCAATAAAATTCATTGAGATTTTCGCTTAGTAGAGACCTGATGCATACTTTAATGATACATACATACACACACAAATATGTATATATATATATATATAACGCTCGAAAAACAAATTAAAATTTCAAAACAAATTAAAGGTATTAAAAAACATTTTAATTTTTTATTTTTTATTACAATGGCACCGCCTCCCACTCGTTTCTCTCATCAACCCATGAACTTGCTTTTGTTTAACAATATATGAAGCACAAAATTTTATTTCATAAAATTTATAGATAATTCCAAGAAAATTTCAGGAAAGATTGGAAACGAAATTTTCAAACAACGCTCTAACACAATTCTTTTTCAAATAGAAAGATATTACTTATTATGTTCTAGTGAATAGAGTGGAATAGTTTTCAATAATTAGGAAGAAGTACATTTTATTTTAATTTTTCATCTATTTAACTACCTTTTGATTTGATGATTATCTTGCATACTTTTAGGAATATTTTTGTTAATATTTGAAATAAGTGTTGTTGAGTTCCATCCCATGTTGATTGAAATGTTTCTATAGACCTTCGAAATAATTGGAGATTTTTTTATGACTTTTAAATTTAGTTTGGTCTAGAACAGTACTATAGAAAATTATGGTGGTCAGATTATTCTGTTCTAAACATTTGTGTGTTCTTTGTTCGTTAGGTGTTGTCTACATAACTTTAATGAGTATATTGAGTCATTCTTTCCTTGAAACACAAACTCATTTCAATTAAGCCATTAACATAAAGACGTATTGATGTGTTCTAAAATGTAACGATAAGTGTATTTTATAATTCTGCCTAAGAGTATAAAGAAATTGTCGGTTTAATCATTTGAAAAATCATCTTCAAATTTAAATAGTTTATCTGTCATGTTCAATTTTGAGTATTATACAATCTTTTAACATTCCCTCGCTAGCTAAATGAGACACAAACGCTCTTTATTTTTTTTGCCAAAAAGTTCGAATTTATGTGAATTAATCTATCCAAAAAATATTTTTAATTTAATAGCAATGGACTATATTTTCACTAAAAAAATAGTTTAGAAATTTATATATTTAAATTATTTTAAAATTAACATTTTATATAATACAAAGTAGTATTTTTGAATTGCTATTATCAAAAAATGAAAATGTTTATAATACTAAAAAAGAATTACATAGAATAATTATAATAGATTGGTATTTAGCATGCCTACAACGTAATTTTATATTGAGATGACTACATTTATGCTATGAAATAAAATATCGATTAATATGTTTACTATTCATAACTATACTATTAAAGATATAAATCATCAATAATAGTTCTACATGTGTTCAATATTTACATTTTGTAAATATATGACATATTATTATTTGTTCAGTAGGTACGTTTTATTACTCAAAAAGAATCTACAATGTTTCAATTAAAATTTTTATAGAAAAAAATATAATTATTATTAAATGAAAATAAATATTATTGATTATTGTTTATTGAATTATAATGAAACACCAATAGTTCATATTATAAATTATAAAAAATCGTTGGATTATCAAAAAAGTAAGAAATATTCCAAAAGAAATTCTAAGATTGATTTTAATGTGAAGATATATATGAAAAAGAAATTCATCCTAAAATTATGAAAAATGTTCAAAATAAACATGAATTTAATAGAATAACCTATTATAAGTAAGTAAAACAGGATTAAAAAAAACCTTAGTTACAAAAAAATAAACAATATATTGGTTTGGAATCGTGTTTTATTTGCTGAGTTTATAAAATAGAACTTTGTTTCTGAAGAAAGACAATTTAAATTATTTAGATCTGATCAGTGAATTACAAATGATTACTACGTAAATGTCTACATATCACTTTGAATTACTTGTAAAAACACAAAAAAATATTTAAAATAATATAAAAATGAAGATAACTTTTAATTTATATTAGTTATTTTTCAAAAATTATTAATTTAAAATAATATAATAAATTAATTTACAATTTAGAATCTATATTTTAATTATGACATTGCAGTCATAATTATGTTTTTTATATATTCAATACAATAATAAATTGAAAGCAAACAAAATATTTTTTATGTACACCAAAAAATACGACGATAATTTTGTTAGAGTATATAATATAATATATAATAAAGTTTCCTCATCTATTCACTTATTATATGTAACTATATTTTACTGCTTACAATCTTTTTATTCTGATATTTGCACCTTGCATGATTTTCATGTGAGCTAAATCAGTTAAAGTAGTTAGTTATCTCACAAATTAAATCATAATTAGGGGTCGTCGTAGAAAAGTGGTTTATCACGAAGGGCTGTTGACTAATATTATGAGAATGAATTATGATTCATGTTATATTTCATTAAAGAAAAGTGATATGACGTGCTGAATTAGCTAATAATGATGTTACTTGTCATATAAAGTAAATGACAGTATTATGGCATCAATACTTCATTGTTTTAACAGAATGATATTTTCAACGATGTAATATAAAAAAAATAATTTATAGTCAACTGTATTTATTATGAAGAAAGTTTTTATTAAATAAGTTTCAATATGATTTTAAAATTTAATTATAGATAAATAGAATTTCTCTCTCCCTCTCTCTCTCTCTCTCTCTCTCTATATATATATATATATAGAGAGAGAGAGAGAAAGAGAGAGATTTATTCAAATGTGACGCCTAGATTTGTGTTTTATTAAAGATATATGTGTAGGGAAATATGTGTGTAGTTTCTTTTTAAAAAAATACCAATTTAGGTATCGCATTTGGATGATCCTATACTCGTATAACATAGAGACTTAGATTGACTGAGCTTAAAAATGATCAAGATTTTCAACGATTATCATAACTCAGATCCTAATATATTTTAAATTATACAATTTTTTTTAAAAAAATTAAATAAAAGTATTTATATTATTATAGAAAAAAGTAATGTATATATGTATGATAAATTATGATTTTTTTGTAATTTATTATTTATGAAACTAATAATAAATATATATTTTTAGATACAAATCCAAACTATTTAGCAACGTCTAGAAACAAATATGTTAAATAATTAAAAGTAAGAAATCAGTTCAATTTTTTTAAAAAAAGAATACAATTTATTATTTGTAATAAATATCAAATATTAATAACTGCCTTCTGTATAAATAACATATTTTGAAATAATGAATTTTGCTAATATTATTATTTTTTTTAATTAAATCAAAATTATTTAAAAAAAATAAAATAGAAGTTTGTTTTTCATCTTAACAAGGTTTGTTAGCGTCGACAATTCATTTAATGAATAAAAGAATTTAAGAAATTTTTATTCCTCTAAATCACTTCTAATGTTCTAAATTGGTTGTAACATCATTCTCTATATCATAAAATTATGTTCTGAAGAGGATAGTATGATGATCGAAATATAAGTCATTTAAAAAATAAAAAACATGATTAGTTAACAGTTAAGGATTTAAACATGTTATCTCTTCATTGATTGTATAGACAATCTGGTTTTCGTTATTCAAATTTCGAAGATAATAACTTTGCTTTAAAATGTATATTAAAAAGTAAAAATAAATGAAACGTTATTGATAAAAAACATTTTGTAGTATTTGAAATAATGAATTATTATACATTTAAATTAAGTTTAATTAAAAAAATACTTATTTGCAATTTTTCCAAATTACACAATTTTAATTTAATGATTCATTAATTCACTTAACTTCTACATTTCTTTCATTTGTAATAATCAAACTTCAATTTTGACAAATAATAATATTCAGTGTCCTTACATAATTTGAATTGATTTTTTTAGACAGAAGATAACATTAGTTAGTAATTTTTAGTTGTATTTCCAATTTGATTGAAATTTATTTGACTTAATAAAAAACAGAATTAAAGTTATTATTAATTATCAGAAATGTGAATGTTTTTATAGTATTATAGTAAATGTATAATATGAAATATAGTTCTACATTTAAATATTACATCATATGAGAAGTTGAGATATTGTTTGTCTTTCATATTTAATTTCGAATAAAATTAACTTAAAAATATAAATATATATTTTATTGGTATAAATATTAACATTAGTTACTATTTCATAAGAAAGAAAGAAAAGATTTTTTTTCATTTTTCTGATTATTTAAATTATTACAACTCTACAAACTTAATAACAATTAATCCATAAATATCAAAAAAATGGATTACTATTAGAACAACTTTAACGATGGTTAATGTATGTTTGAATATATGTATATATATATGTATATATATATATATATATATATATATATATATATATATATATACACGTATAATATTTATAGAAATGCGATGTCTTTCGTCCAAGTATACAGAGATGTATGAAATTTTAAATTTATAAAAGGAGTGAGACAGTACAAAAGCTATTTACAGAAACATTCTATTAAATGTTTAAAAAACGGAATTGGGAATATAAAAGAATAAAATTAAATGACAAGATACTTAATCATCAACAATTTTCTGACGATATATTATTTTTCAAGTCTAGATAAATTTGAAAAAATAAAAGAAAAATTAGACAAATAGATCAAAAAATTGATTTGAAGTTAAAATCAATGTACAATTAATTTTCAATTACAGGAAACACAAATTAAAATGTATAAAATAGAAAAAAATAAAAACTTTGTATATTGAAGATAGTTTTTTTTTACTTAAAAAGAATATTTATAGATTAATTGAATAGGAGAATAAAAATTAATTGATAATAATTAGAATGACATTCTTATATTATGAAGTGTAATATTTTCCTATATTTGAAGCAAAAGGTATTTGATTAATGCTTTTTACACGATCTGACTAATAGCAGTAAAAGATAAATTTTAAATGCCACAATAATTCAGCTATTCCAGATAACAGAGAGAAGCATGGAAAGATGCTTGTGAGAAAAGACACGTAGAAATGAAAATAGAAATAAGTGGATTTGAAAAAAAGTAACGGACTTTATAATAAAAAAGAAGCGTCTGAAACGAAAATTGGCCAGTAACTAGTACATTTATTTGTTGTTTTGGAACTGTGGCTGATTCACTTTACACAAATGAATTTTAACCCCAACACCGCAATAATTTAAAGTGTTCAATAATCACTTATTATTTATAATTATATAATCTATAATTATATCGGCTGAAGCATTTCGATGGCGACGCCATCATAGAAAGGCTCTGATGATGATGGCGTCGCCATCGAAATATTAGGGGGACCGGAAAGTAATGTCGTTTCTGTGCATAATTTATATCGGCTGAAAGTTAGAGTGACTTGTTTACTCGTAAATAATAAAATCATTTTTTTTTGCAATTTATGGTGAAATGGCGATCAGGCATGCTTTTTGAGTTTGACAAGGGTAATAACGCAACCGTTGCTACCAAAAACATTTGTGATGTTTATCCAAACGCATTAGACGTTCGTAAATGCCAAAGATGGTTTTCTAAGTTCAAATTCGGTAATTTCGATCTTTCCGACTCGTACCGATCAGGAAGACCAACAACTTTAGACAATGACATGTTAAGGGCGGAAGTGGAAGCAAATCCGCGTCAGACAATCGAGGAACTGTCAAAAACTCTTAACCAATCTTGGTCGACCATCCAAGAACATTTGCAGCAGATTGGTATATGTTTGGGTTCCGCATAATCTGTCCGAAGAAAACAAAGCTAACCGATCCACCATATGCAACTTATTCAATTATATTGTTTGATCACTGAAGATGAAAATGGGTCCTTATGATAATCGGCTAATGGCATTGAATCGCCAAGAAGTACAGCTAAATTATAAAAAGGCTCTTTTGTGTGTTTGGTGGAGTACGATGATAAGAAGTGCAAACCTGGACAAATTGTGAATGCAAATGTGAACAATTGGATCGAGTAAATCAATATTTAATTGAAAAGTGCCCAGCGATTGTCAACAGAAAAGGTATTATTCTGCAACACGATAATGCAAGATCGCACTGCGCAAGACGAACCTTGAAAAAAATTAATGAATTGGGATGGGAGGTATTGCCTCACCCACCATACTCACCCGATATTGCGCCATCGGAAATTCCGATCGCTACAATAAAAATGGCAAAAAAGATTCATGATGAAAATACCATCTCCAGATATTTTGCTCAAAAACCAATTGATTTTTATCGATCCGGCATTGAAAATTTGTAGATTTGTTGTTGATTACAATTGATTAAAAATAAAAACATTTATCTGTGAATTTAATGTATTAGGTCTCCCTATATTGTATAATTATAGATTATATAATTATAAATAATAAGTGAACAATAAATGATTATTGAACACTTTAAATTATTGTGGTGTTGGTGTTAAAATTCATTTGTGTAAATTAGTATATTGTAAGAAAATAAGAACAATGGACAAGAGAAATTATTAAGAGGAATCAAAAAATATAAAAAAATGAAGAAGAGATATATGAATAGGTGAAACAGATTATGTAGACTCATTCAAATGTGACGCCTAGATTTGTGTTTTAAAAGAAACTATACAGATGTTTCCCTATACACCACCCTATATAATGTTTTTTTTTAATAAAATACAAATCTAGGTGTTACATTTGAATGACGCTATATATATATATATATATATATATATATATATATATATATATATATATATATATATATATAATGAACAGAATATTTAATTATACTCATTTCAAAAATCATTTAGCATTAATTATAATGAGAATTGAAGTCATAATATTTTAACGAATAAATAACACTTATTAGTTTTATATTTATATTTAGTATAAAAATTATTTATGCTGGGTTTGATATTAGAATAATTGGAATTTTTAATATTAGTTTTCAGAAACAAATTAACTGGTTTGAAATTAATACTAATATAAGACAATATTATATATATATATATATATATATATATGAATATGTGTATATGTTTAATTGTGTGAGTGTAAAATTGTTTTTATATACGTGTATATTTATATACAGATAATATCAAAAAAAAGTTGTTCAAAATACAAAGAAAAACTTGAGACAATAATAGAGTAAACGCATTTATAGTACATTAAAACAAATCGTTCCACGTTACGTTCGTTGCCGTTCTCTCTATCTAATAAAAAATTCAAGTGAAAGTACTAAAAAAACAAACACATAAATAAAGTTGTAGCAACAACAAATTTAAACAAAACTTAAGTCAATTGTAGTCCAATTACAGCGCTTACGTGATCCATAATTATCACTCAACAGTAGACCAGAGTGGCGTCTGCGGCGAAGAGTCTAGGGGCGTTATTGCCCCCCGGGGGGCACGCGAGAACGTCTCGCACTGAACTCTAGATCCGCTCGACACGCACACAGTCTTGGTAGATTCGAGACACGCGAGACGCCACTATCGTTGGTGATTTTTTGATGTTGTAGACGTTTACTTCTTGTACAACATACATACTTGTTTATATACAATATATATATATATATATATATATATATATATATATATATATATATATATGTATATATATAAAGAGAAAGATAAAAAGAGAGAGATAAATAGATAGATATAAAGTAAATCCATAATATTAATTTAAATTTGATTCTTTATTTATAATTATAAAACTTATAAAAAAATATTTAATCTGAAATTATTATATTGTATTTTAATATGTCTTCACCTAGCTTTTTTTATAAGCATAAAAGAAAAATATTTTTGATTTTTTAGCGAGATTAAAATAATTTCAATTACACAAGTGTTTCAAATAAATGTATAAATTATTATGAAAACGAAATATTTTTAATTAGTAATGCTGTTAAAAAATAATATTTTAAAAAAATAATCAAATTATTCATATTTTAGGTATTATATCTAAAAATTTAAACATATGTTAAAAAATGAAATTTAATATGGAGGATTATTAATTTACAAAATAGTATCACACAAACAAAATAAAATAAGGATTTTTTTTCATATTGCATAACTGCATTTTTGAAAGAATATTTATTGTAAATAGGTTATCAAGAAAACTTATTATTTTTATTAATAATTTTTTATCGATATTTTTATATCTTTCAGTGATATTAAGAAATCATACTCAGGTTTTTTTTCAGTAGATATACGAGGGTCGTTTGATAAGTATGGTAAATTTATTTATTGTTTAATTTAATGAATTAATTAATTAAATAACATTTTTTTAATTTAGTTTTCCTTACTTTTTTACCATACTTATCAAACAACCCTCGTATTTTGCACTGAAAAGAATTTAAAAAAAAATTCAAATTCAAATATACATTTATTATAGGAGTTGATATACATGTAGAGGTACATATGTGTAATACAAATCTTAGCTTTCTAGTTTATACTAATATACTAATATATTAGGTTGGCAAATATCTCCCTTCCGCCTTCTGGTCTTTTGAATTTCGCAGCTATGTACAAAAAAAAAAAAAAAAAAAAAAGCGGAAGGGAGATACTTGCCAACCTAATATGATGTGGGTGATTATAATGGTAGGAGTTTGTTTTTAATGTTAATGTGGGTGGACCAGGAAAAGTTTCAAAAAACCTGGTGAACATGAGTTTTTTATTTTAACTAAAAACTAACTTAAAACTAAAAACTTATCTAACTTATGAACTAAACTTAACTATATATAATACTGGCGATTTCTCGGTTAAAGTTTGTGGATATATGTAGTATCTTATGATGCTAGTATATTGTTCAATTGGAGAGTTTTTTTTTTTTAACCACTAGCGGAATGTTCTCGTCACTAGGTTATTGATGTTTGTTTTCACTTTACACTGATCACTATACTTAGCTGCAATGATTATACAGCGCTAAATGTTCTTGATGATGATCGAGTGGAGAGTATTGTTTATGTTTAGGATTTGTATGTAAGCTGCTGGCGGTCCCGGGAAAAAGAATTTGGAAATTAATGACGACAAAAACAGGTCATTCAGTAAGCTAAGATTTAACAATCTTTAACTTAAATGTATTTATAAGATAACAAAATAAAAGATTATTAATATAATTTCCTATTATAATTATATTTTTCAATGTGATTAATTAATTTCCTTATACCAGAGAAAAAATATTTCGATTATTTTTCCTTAAAATGATTCAAAGTTAATATCTTTACCATACGTAATTTTTTTCTATACAAATTAGACTTAAATTTCGAAAACAGGAATTATTTATATATATATATATATATATCCAGTGAATGGTAGCATTCATTGAGGCTCTCGTCCAGTAGTGGATTGATATGGGCTTTATGATGTGATGATATATATATATATACACACACACACACATAATACATACATACGGAATCATTGTCGTATAATAACTAAATTCTTCTTGGTATTTCTCTTTGATAAAATACCTCAATCTATATAGTATTGTTGAGAAACAGTAATGTTCTGCTCAACTATAATGCAATAATAGAATCAACTAGCAGAATTCTTACAATCCTAGAAAATGTTGACCATGCATGATCTTTTTTGGGCTTAATTTATCTTCACTGAATTTTCGCCTTGAGTAAAACTATTTAGGCCATTGCTTAAATAAAAATACTTGTTATACACATTTAAATATTATTTAATTTTTGCCAAATTTTTACTTTCTTTTGAGAGAAATTTAATAACCGCGCGATATTTAATTTTAAATATTTTAGAACATAGCGTAATAGTTTTTAATAATTAAATAGCACTTGAAGTAATTTTACAAAATTTTAACTGTAGCATGACAAAATACGATACAATTTATGTTTTAATTTGTTCTAGCCGGTAATATTTGGGACTTACTATGCATAATACACTATTAAAAAAATATATCGACAATTTATGGAGTAAGAATCAATTATTGGTCGTTTAAGAAAACTTAAGATATATTATATTATAATGTAATTTGAAATACTTAATATAATTATATCAATTAACATTCTTCTTATAAATGAATTATGCTATTTAGGTTTTAATACTAAGGTCATTCAATAGTCATATAAATATAGCTTGGAAAAATAATTAAAGAGTTAAAATTAAAAAAATATGCTATCAGATAAAATATCAATAATTTTAGGGATGCCCCAGGGTAATACAATTTATCTTTGTCTATTTTTCATTTTTGTTAATATACTTCCAAATTCAAAAAATTAACAAGAACAACTTTTTGCTAATAACCACGTTATTTAAACAGAATTTGTCAGCATTTATCATTTTATCTGATGCTTGATATTTACAATTAAATTGCAACAAAATTGTGATTGTACAAAATATAACTATATGAATTTAATTTTTTTTAAAAAATACCTTTGTATTTTTTACTGTTAGTTAAAAAAATATCTATTCTTCCTATTCTGATGTAGGAGTAGAAGTTTTAGCATCTGATTAATGTACATATTTCTAAATCACATTACAATTATTTTACCTTATGACGGACATATTTCAAATATTATAAATAAAGCTCATGAAACACTAAAGTTTGTGAAATTATAATCTTCTATAGAGTTACTTGTACTTAGAATTCACTCTTTATTGTAATACTTTTTAATCAATATTTTCATCAGTGAAACTTTTTATAATAAAATTAAAAAGAATTGACAATTAATTAGGTAAAGATTGTTTTTATAAGAACTCTTGTCACTAAATATTCGTTCTAAATAGACATATTATTATTATTTTTAATTGATTTAAAATATTTTTAGATACCACTTTTCTGTTCGAAATTCCTTCTTTTAAGTAAAAAAATTATTCAGTTTTAAAATATTAACTGGAGTTAAAAATAAATGTATTATATATATGACATATGTGAAATTGATTGAAACAACAATCTATGTTGCTGTAGATACAATTATAAATTTATCTTCATTTGAAAAATAAGATACATTATATTTGCTGCAAGTGACAGTTTAATAGAGATTATAATTTTTAACACTAAACCTACCGCGAGGGGTCAAATGACCCTTTTTAAACTTTTTTTCAAAATTTCTCACATAAAGCGTTATCACACCGCTAGTTGACTTTATGACTTTTAATATAATTTACATACAATGCATTTTTCAATATTTAATTTTTTTACCGAGAAATAAATGTAATTTTTTTGACCCCTGCAAAGATTCATATGATATCATGAAGAATGTGTGGTTGTGAAATAGATTTTTGCTATTTCAATATATTTTGTTGTATATTTGTTGTTGGCTGATTTTTCACTCTACTCCAAGCGAGCGAAAAAAACAAACAGATAATTGGCAATCTCTGAAGTATGGTACAAATTCACCGAGAATAGCCAAAATTGTTACAAGCCTGGAGAACATGTAACTATCGATGAACAGCTTTTCCCAACCAAAGAGAGATGCCGAACAAACCGGATAAGTTTGGTATCAAATTCTGGCTAGCATCTGACGTCAGCACCAAATACATTATAAATGGATTTCCATATTTGGGAAAGGATGAAAATAGAGGAGCTTCATTTGGGGAATTCGTTGTTCTCAAATTACTGGAACCGTTCACAGGATGCGGAAGAAGCGTCACTACATTTAGCAAAATTACTAGAAAAAGAACCACTATTGAACTATCCGCGGAAATAAAAGAGAACTGTTCGCTATTATTGCTCAACAAAACTATATAAATCGAGTTTGTTCAGTTACCATTTACAAAAGTAAGCCAAACATTAGAATTCTATAAGCATCGAAAAAAACGGTAAGCGTATACCTGAAACGATCAGATTCTATTAATAAGACATGACGGATCAAATAGTAAGAAAATACTCCGTGAAATTGAAATCGCAAAGATGGCCTGCGCAGATTTTCTTCAATATTCTTGACCTGGCTGGAATCAACTCGGTTTTATACAGAGAAACAACCGGCGAAAAATTTCTAGACAACAATTTTTATTCCAATTAGCTGAAGAACTTACCGAAGAAACATAAGCAACAGGAAAAAAAAGAAATTATACAGAAAACGTCAACAAATTCAAGTTCGGATTCTCATGTGGAAATGCGAAAAAGGTGCCAAATAGGTTTTATAAATAAATAAATAAACAATTTTAAATCGTTATTTGAAAAAAAATGTTTTATTCATGTACCAAATTGTGCTAAGTGAATATACATAGTAATATATACAACATTTTAAAGAGGGGTCATTTGACCCCGCTGTGGTAATACATGAAGTTAAATAATGTTACAAATTTTTTTTGGAAACAAATAGACAAGTGTAGGAATTTTTTGAACAAAACTAATTAATGGCATCAGGAAAAAGAACATTCAATTTTATTATGATACATTTGAACCACTCATATTAAATAGGCCCAAAAAAAATATTAGAATTTAGTTTATATTTTGTGTTGTCTATTATTGCTTGCGTTCATATTTTAGAAGAAATATGTATTTTTATCATTCCAGAATAATGTGAAAAGAGAAGAATTTGAGAGGTTAGAAATCTACTAAATTCTTCAAAAACTACTTTAACGATTTACTTTTGAAAAAAAATCATGAAACTACAGAGAAAGAAATTTTTTTGTGAATAATAAAAAAATGAATTTAACATAAATAAGGGTTAATATATAAAATATTATTACTTATATTATTCATTTAATTTATTGTCACATATAAAAATTATATTTAATTTTTTTTAAAAATGAAATTTTTGACCAAGTTATAATTTGATTTATATTTATAATTAGTATGGCTTTACATTTATATATATATATATATATATATATATATATATATATATATATATATATATTATATATATATATATTCATTAGTTAATTTAGTAGGATTTAAAATTTTGTTAGTATATACAGTGAAGATGAAATAATATAAAAATGTAAGATTGATTTTCAAAAAAAAGATACAAAAATAATAATATGTCTATACAGAAAACCATCCAGAGCGGTTTTGTTTATTGGATTTGCTTTACGTAATCACTGACGAAGCGTCCGTCGGCCAACACGCAGAGAAAATTTCATTTTTGCTTGCAGAATTCGTCGTACCAACACACATGGACACAGGCGTCGACTGGTCACTGCTGACCAACGTCGAGATAAAAGCCGAGCTTACTAATATCATGTCAGTTTATGTCCGTTGCATGTAATGTTGAACCCACAATACGTAAACTGAATATTTCACTGAGTTTTTTTCCAATGGAAAATAGTGCGAACGGAGCGTGTACATTTTATCGTCGTAAAAAATCAATTAGGTTTCTCTCTTGAGCTATATATTAAGGTTTTAATTAAATTTAATATTTGTGCACGAAATTGTTAAAATAAAATGGCAGACAAAAAAAAGTTTCACTTAAAGAAATTATTTGGAAACAAAATAAGTTTACTAACAATTTATTTAAAAAAAATAATTTAAGAAACAATATTTTGTGAATATGAAACTTGTTCATTTTTGATTATAAACACAATTAACATAGATGAAAATTAAAAAGTTACATTGCATATAAAAATAAAAATATCATCATATATTTATTAATTAACTTCTTTCAAAAATATTTTATGATTGATGTATCATTCGGAGTTATTTTACTTTTGTTTTTTATTGAGTATAAAATTAATTTATTATTGTAGATTTTAATTTTTCATTCCATTTTGAAAGTTAATTATATAAATTATAAACTGAATTTATACAACAGAATATTTATAAAAAAATGTATACATATAAAAGTTATATATATATATAGATAGATATATGTATATATATATATATATATATATATATATATATATGTGTGTGTGTGTGCATAGAAATATATCTTTTTGGAGGATTTAAGCACAAGTCTGTTTGAATTTCGAATATGTATTATTAGTTTGAAAAATCCAAATTCACGCAAACATTATATATTAAAATTACACACACACACACACACACACATATATATATATATATATATATATATATATATATATATATATATATGTATGTATATATATATATATATATATATTTATATATGTATGTATGTATGTATGTGTATATTTAAAAAAAAATATATTTTTGTAATACAATAGTTTGAAAGAATAATTATAACAATTAATTCAGTGGTGTATAGTTTACTTCATGTTAAAATTAAAGAAAATAGAATGCATTTTCTACACCTTATGTTTTTATATTATAAAAAATATAATTAAGTTAAAACACTGAATATTTATTTACGATTTATTATTAAAATATGATGAAAAAAAATATTTTGAGAGAAAATCATGTAAAACAGTGAAAAATGTATCATACGTTAAAAATAGAACCCATATTGTTTAAGAATAGTTAAGTTTACCTTAGTTAACACATGTTAACACACGTTGAAATATGTTAATTTAGTGTTAATATTTGTTTACATCTAGACAAGATTATAACATATATTTGATGATATTTAAAAAAAATATCTCGTTGTGTGTTGTAAGAAAATAAAACGACAAATTCGAAAAAACATTGTCTATAGATAAAAATATAAATGTTATTACTGAGGGAAAATCGGAAAAAGAAAAGTTGTAGTTCATCACAGCATCTCTAGAATTTTCGTATTTTTGATCAGAAATATTATTGGTAATTAACAACAATATTCAATTACATCCCTTACATTCATCCAATGTATATACGAGTATAGGATGTTTTTAAGCGCGATAGAACTTTAAATTGAATCCCTATCGAAAATTCTATCTAACCTAAAAACATCCTCTCTCTATATATATATATATATATATATATATATATATATATATATATATGTATGTATGTATTTATGTATGTATATACATATATAAATGTATTATAAAGAGTGTATTTAGGTTAGATAGAACTTTTGAAAGGGATTCAATTTAAAGTTCTATCACACTTAAAATGCACCCCATACATATATATAAATATATATATATATATATATATATATATATATATACATATACATGCATATAAAAGAAATATAATGTAGTATAATTTTTCAGATTTTATTTTTACTTAATGAGTTCACTTAAAATTTTATAATAAATACTAATCTAAAATAAATTATTTCTTTATTTTATTTATATCATATTTTTTCACAAGAAATTGCGGAATACTTTTGTAATTTCGTATAAATAATAAATAAATTTGAATAAAAATAAATTATAATAATTTAGTAATATAACTCTTTTATTAAGATCATATTTTAATCTTCTTTGATGGTATCATGTGATTGTATATAGCATAACAAAGAAAAATAACTGTAAGGTCTTAATAAAAGAGTTCTTAGAGAACGGTATCACAGAAAAAAATATAAGAAACAAAAATGTTAATTTCAGTATATTTCTTGAATAACAAGAAGTAAATTAATGATTTATAATTTTAATTCTATTAAAAATTGGTAAATTTTTTTACCAATAAATATTTGCTTATACCATAACAATAAATTATAAAATATTCCTTGATTTATATTACAATTTCTCATGTCCTTTTTTTGTAATGTTATTCATTTTTATAACTTTTTAAAGATTTTTGTTGTTGTAATTTTATGTTTAGGATAATAATTAAATATATTAATTATTCTTCATACAATATAATATTAGAGAATTTAAATCTAAGAGTTTTGAATAATTTTTCTTAAATATTTTTTTTAAAAAAAAGTTAAATTGAATGCAGAATAATGAAATCTATCAGATACATACATACACACACACACACACACACACACACACACACACACACACACATATATATATATATATATATATATATATATATGTAAATTTTCACAATTAAGAAGCAAAAGAAATTAAATTTGATTTAGTATTTATGAGTGTAAAAAGTAAATTTTTTTTACTTTTTTCATTTTTTATCATTAATTTATAAGTCAAATATAATAATTCTTCAAAATACGAAATTAAAATATTTATGAAATTTATACTTACATGTTTTTTTTAAAAAAAGTATTTATCTTTACATTTATGTGTATATAAATCATTATTTAACAAAAATACTCAAGCAAAAATATTAAAATACTCGAAATAAAGATAATTGTAGTTCATTGAATAGAAAATGTATCCTATATTTTTTAATTAAAATCGAATTATAATTATGTTTTATATTACTAACATAATATATATATATATATATATATATATATATATATATATATATATATATATATATATATATATACATACACAACATTTTTACATATACAAGTAGATATGTGGTTACATGTGTCTGTAAGTGTATAAACAAGTGTGTGGAAAAATTCTCTTTCAGAGAAACTCATTCATCACTCACTTGTCCAACAGTCGATGATGACGGCTGCAATGGTATTTCAAGCTTACATCAGTGGGGTTCAGATTGACCCATCGTTATATGCCAAGAACTGGACGCAGGATATGCCTGATTCTTTCCTCATGGGAAATGAAGCATCGACCGTTAGTTTACCGTCCAACTCTGAATACACTGAATCAGTTCACACATTTATTTTGTTCATATGTAATATTTGATAGTTTAGTATTATTGATTGATTTTAGTATAAACATTACATTTAAATGCGAGTATGTATTTGTGAAATCATTTACATTTACTCAAAAAGGAAATGTGTATTTAAAGAAAAATAACAATTTATAAAAAAGTAACTAACTTACTTTTAGATTCTTGTGATTTTCAAATAAGTTAATTTTTATTAATGATCAAAATTTATTTTTTAATAACAGTTAATGTATTTTTAAAGTCATATATATATATATATATATATATATATATATATATATATATAACTTAAACAGATATAGAAAATTATATTTTGTCACGATCATTATTTTTTTAATGTAGAATATATTTAATGATGTGGTTAATTTGAAAAATTAAAAAGTACGTAATATTTGGTAAAATTTTCTAATTATTAATTACGAAATTGTGTTTATTTTTATTTGTAATTATAGAATTATTTATTAATTCTAGGAAGTTATTTTTACTGGAAATAATCAACTAAAAAAGTAAAATTGATAATTTTTTGCATAAATAAATTATTCAGATGAACATCGTTCGACTGATTTTTTTAAAATTCAATTATAGGTAAGTCATAACAGAATACTGACAATATTAAAGAATATTATTTGTAATCCAATACTATTTTTTTTGTTAATTATGTATTATAATATGTTTATGGGATGCAAAATGTTTAATATTTTCAATTATATCACTTTAATATTTTTAAATTTCTTTTCTAATATCTAATATATTAATACATTGTTTGCGGGCGTTTTTCACCAATTCAAACCGAAAAACGGCGATTTTTTCAAATATGCTCGCAAAATTATAAAAATAAAATTAAAAATAGAGATGCATAATTTTTACTTCGCCAAATACTCGTGTTCACACGTTCTCCACACCATACCGCTAATTTGTAAAAACCGTGTTTTGTCGGCTCCCGCGCTCTAGTGATAGTATGCGAAAGACGTGTTTAGACATTTTTACACGATGTGTTAAGTAAGAACATAAATAGTTGACATTAAGTTGAATAGTTTCCATATTTAATAATTTGAATACTATAGATCATTTTTAATAATAAAATATATTTTATTACTAAAAATGATAGGATATATTTTGGACTAATTATTTTTTTAACTTAAAATGGAACTAAAATTTCAATATAATATTAAATTGGAAATTTTGAACAATATAGCATAATAAAATAATATGTAATTTTAGTTACAAAATATTAAAAAAACTGTTTAAAATATTAATCCTTACAAAAAAATTTAGTTCAAATTTTCTTGGGCATATTTTGAGTAAACATGATATATATATATATATATATATATATATATATATATATATATATATATGCAAAAATGGATAAAATTATAAAAACATTATAAAATCCTGCAACATTTTTTTATACTAGTAACATTAAAAAAATATTAATCACTATTTCAATAGTATTACTTAATTCCTTTACACTATGTTTTGACGTTTTTTAATGTGTTAAAGAATTGTTTGAGTTTAATGCTGCAAACAGGTGATTTAACGTATTTTAGTAAGAAAATATTGTTGATGCGCGTTTATATAATCTATCCATGTTAAACACTATCATATTATTCGGTTTATACACATCGAATAATATAATAGTAAGTGCTTAGAATAACAGTATCTAAAATTTTAACGGTATAAAAAATATAAATTTGTTGAAAAAATTGTGGTCCAAAATGAATTACATCTAAAAATAACAAAAATATTGTAGAAAATTTTTGAAAAAACTTAATAGCCACGTTGACGATTTTGTTTCCTTAAAAAGAATTCATTGGAAAATTCACAAATGCAATATACATAATATGCACAAATCAACAATTTTAATTTTAAGGCAGTTCGCTAGTATTTTCATAATTTATATATATATATATATATATATATATATATATATATATATATATATATATATATAAGAAAATAAACGGAAGAATCAAAATATTATTTATTTTTTAGGGTAAACAAACTCAATATTAAATTAAAAATGGAAAATTTCCAAAAAATAAAACTATTTGACTAATATACTTACTTAGTATTTAACTGTGAAAACAAAATGTAAATCTCAAACTTGAAAATGATTCAGATATCAGACATCAAAAACACGAACAGAAATATGTATGTATATTAGACAATTCAAGTGAATAGAATGATTTTAAATACAAACATGGATCATTAACATATTAAAGAGTAAGAAATCTGAAGTGGATATAAATGAAGTACATTAAAAGAAAAAAAATTAACAAATTATATAGGATCATCCAAATGTGGCCCCTAGGCCTATGTGTTTCATTAAAAAAACAGAAGAAACTATACACATGTTTCTCTATACACCACCTTATACACATGTTTATTTTTAACAAAATACAAATTTAGGCATCACATTTAGATAATTCTCTAAAAATTATGGATTGGAAAACAAAAAAATTAAAATAAAAGTGTAAAGAGACATGAAAATATATATAATTTTATTAAAGATTTTTAATACCTATTAGCAATTTGTAAACGTTAGGTAAGAGATCGTTTTAGTTAAATGTAGAATAGGCGTTTTTTAGAAATAAATTAATAGACTAAAAATTATACATGCATATGTACATACACACACATCTCTCTCTCTCTCTCTATATATATATATATATAGGGTTTTTCAATAAGTGCTTCAGAAGTTTAAATAGAAATAAAAGAAAAATTATTTCATTAGTTACTTTTTTTAATTTTTAAACATATTCTATTGCATTAATGATGGAATACAATTTCACTCATATAGCCAGCATGACTTCGCTTGATATGCATTCGTTTAGTCCAATTTTAGTCATTCTTTCACATAATTGTGATCCAATTTTATGAATTACAAGTTCAATGTTTATTTTTATGGTTTTTGTTGTCTGTGGTTTATCAGCATAAATCAATGATTTCACATAAACCCACAGAAAATAATTTAATGGAATTAGATCATATGATTTTAGCAGCCAATTGATGGGTTCATTTCGTGAAATAAAGGACTCATTAAACTTTTGTTTCAGTAAGTTTATTGATTTTTTTACAATTTCTAAGCATTGTTGAAGTGTTAAACGTTCCATGATAGTTTGCCAAACTATACTGAGTTCAAATCTCAAAATAGCTTTTAAAAAATGCATATATGGCTGCCACCAGATTTTTAAATTCTGACATTTTTATTAGAAATCTTTTTCTTTCTCTTTATATATATATATATATATATATATATATATATACACATACATGGCATGGGGTTAGAGAGAGAGAGAGAAAGAAAAAATCGTAGATGTTTTGAAATAAATTGCATTATATTTATTGATTTATATTATTATCAATATTACAAAAGAAAAGAAATATGTAATAATTATACTGTTAATGTTGTTATTTAAATTGAATAAAATTTCAGTTATTGCTTAAATTGAATAAACGAAAATTAATTGCAATTTTTTTATAAATATTATATATTAAAAAATGACAACAAAATAATTTGTAATATTATTAAACATTTTTAATAAAAAATACATTAACAATTCATATGAGTAATTTAATAATGATAAAAAATGATTTAAACTTATGTATTAATGCAAATGAATCCAAATATTTTTGAATATATCTAATAGTTATAAAATAATTGAATAAATGAATTTCATAGATGAAATTGAAGACAATCAAAATATGATAGTGAGGAAATTGAAAAAAAATAATGTATCAGAATTTTTTTGTACCAAAAAAATAACATTCAACATAATAGATAGTATATAGAATGTAAACATAGTATATTATAAAAACCTGTATAGTGTATATAGTAACGTAAATACGTATGAACATAGACAAACGGCAGTTAAATGGTACAAAGGGCCGATGAGACAGCCACTAGGGCCCTTGGTCAGTTGTTGACTGTTGTATAACACGCACATATGCATCAAGTTGGAAAGCTGCTGTACAGACAGTACTAACTTGCAACAATCACGAAAATCCTTCACCGGACTAAAAATATAATAAATAATATATGATGTATAATGCGTGGTTCTTTCTCTTTCTTTTGAATTGAGTGTATGTTTTGGTTCGACAAAAATATTAGCGGCATGCTGTTCTGGCGTGCAGGAGTACTATAAATAGTTGTAACAATTATAAAACAGGTAGCCTATGTCGAATTTATAAATAATGTCGTGGTAAAAGCTATAAAATAAAATGAACGGTAAGCAAATATTTTTTTTTAAATATTCAGATGAAATTTAGCGTCAAATAATTATGAAATTGCTATTTGAATACACACAAACACGTGTATGCATGTTTTATGTATGTGTGTGTGTATATGTATATGTGTATATATATATTATATATATATTATATATATATATATATATATATATAGATAGATAGATAGATATATATTAGGTCTATCGGAAAATTCTGTCCGATGATGTCATGTAAAGTTTCGAAGATGAGTCATTCTACAGAAAATATTAACATCATGCTGGGAAGAGGTCATTAGTAACGAAGGAAAAATTATATTATTCAATGAATATTAATAAATATATTGAAAATGTATTATTTTCTTTAATTTAAAAACGGACAGAACTTTCCGGTAGACCTATTATATACATATATATGTATATAGTTATTGTATAAAAATCTTAGACACGAAACGAATTTTGATTATTTTGATGTAATTGTTATTAAATAAAAACATTTTATTGAACTGAATGGATTATTTGTTTTAATTTTATAGTGCACTAAAAACTGTCTAGATTCAAAAAGTCTATTTTTTCAATTCAAAATTTAAAGACAATTTTTAATATTTTATATAAGGCATAATTTTGATTTTAAAATATCTGAAAATTTTTCTTATCGAATGAGTTATAAATTGTTATAATTTTTTTTTCTTCTGAAATTAAACGGTATTTAAAAACTGATGCAAAAGAGAATATATTTTTTTTATTAAATAGTCATTAAAATTTAAAACTCACATTTAAAAATATGTATTTTTTATATTTAATTATAAATTTTTTGGTTAAATTTCGAGAAATAATGAATAAGGGTTCATATTAGATATTGTGAAATTGTATTGTGAAATTGATTAAGATAAGGAAAAAATTTAAGAAAATCTAATATAAAACTCAATATACAAAAATTAATAATTTAATTAACAACTCTTCATAACAAAAACGTTCTAAATAACTTAAAAAAATGTCTAAGTAGTATAATAAAAAAATTGTGAATTTACTTCTAACAATCTAACCTAAGAATCATAAAGAAATCATAATCATTTCTGTGCTAATAAGATCACACATAATATTAATTTTAACTTTGCTTTTTATTTTATTTATTTTTGGTAAATTATCAATTAACAAGTAATAAATAGATAAAGACCCAAAAATAAACATTTTCTCTTTCATTATATTAAATATATTTTTTAAATATATCTAGAAAACATGACAAACACTCATATATATATATATATATATATATATATATATATATATATATATATATATATATATATATATATATATATATATATGCTAGGAATAATGCGTTGAGATAAAAAGAAAAATCTATGATTTACAAAGAAAGCCGAAGTCACGAACGTTGTAACAAGAGTGAAAAGTTTAAAATAGAAATGGACTAGTCATATAGCAAGAAAACAAACAATGGACAACATGAATTATTGATTAGAACGCAGAAATGTAAGAAGATACAATAATAGACACAAATATCGATATGAGAATTCTCTTAGAAAAATTAGATTTGTGAAAGTAGAAAGTTTTGGAAAAACCTTCATCTAGTAGTAAATATAATGAAGATGTTAATGATCGTTATTTAATTATATATACACCCGTCCCTCAATTTACGCGGGACTTTTTTTACGCGAGTTTTTTTTACGCGGCAAATTATACCTCTATTTACGCTGCAGTTTTTATACGCGGTCAGATAGATATCATTTTATATAATTTTTCATGGAATTTATTATATATCAGAGTGACGCAAATTCTTACTTAAACGTATAAAAGCACGATATAAATATATAAATGATTGATTGTTTTGAATTACAGAAGAGATAGTGACACCGAATAAAATTTATCTACTTTTGTTTTCTAAAACGTCATTATTTTTTTGTTAAGCTATGTGAAATAAATATGTGTTTCTAAAACTTTACTAGCTTTTATTTCCAATATTTTTTCTATTGTATTGACAGACTCAATTTATGTGATTTTCATTCGCGTAAAACGAATCTACTTGGAACGGATATTCTGCGTAAATTGAGAGACATGTGTATATATATATATATATATATATATATATATAAATTATAATATAATACAGTAGCGTGCATAGAATTGTAATAGTACTAAATCGAATGTATGTATATTTTGAAAAATAACTTAAAATAGTAGGAGTTTTAAACTTTTCTACATTAATTTTATTATTATCTAAATTCCTAATAACAAAAATTCTAAATTCACTTATTATAAAAAATTAATTAAGTATGCTAATAGTATTTTTTAAAAAAGAAGTATTTTGTACCAAATAATTAAAATTTAAAAAATATGTTTAAAATTTATTCCTTATTTTCTAGTAGTATTTCGTTATAATATTTATTTACATCTATTGGGGTTGAAATTTATTTCTAAATTTGAATTTAATTGTTCTTAATAAATTTTCTTTATTTCAAAATTTTAATAAATATACAACTTTTTTGAAATTGTCCTATATCTTCGTAATTGGATTTAAGTATGATAATTAAGAATACCAGAATGTATTATATAATAAATTTTATGTTCACAAAATAACTTCTTTTCTCTCTTTCTGAAAACCATTTCTTTCATCCTCTTCTTTAATGTGGTTGAAATTCTATGTACAAATAACTCAGAAAACAGAAGATAAAAGATAAAATTAACATTGTAACAAGACTGAAATGTAATAGCCTATAGGGAAAGAGCATTAATTTTGAATTATATTATTTTTATTATCACAAAACAATATTTCTATTTTTTGAATAAAGTTTTTTTTATCTTTCAACTTATCAAAAACATTGTGTGATGTATATATATATATATATATATATATATATATATATATATATATATATATATATAAACTAAATATTTAATTAAATAGATTAATAAATAAAAAACAAGATATAAAAGGAATGTATAGTATAATTCACTATTAAAAACACCAGAAAATTTAAATTTATAGATTGAAATATTTATTTATTGTTACTTTTAATATTTCATTCTAAAATATTTTAAACATTTAATAGGAAAAGTTTTAATACTAAACATATACAAAATAGTGCAATGAAATTATTAATTTTATATTTTGGTTTATCCATAAATAAGTCTTCCATACTTTTATTATAAGATTTTATAAAAATATTTAATAATTATTTATTGTTAACTTTCTTTGGATAATACGTTTTTATATTGCTATTTAATTAATGCAGAGAACAAGATTATAAAATCTACTTTACAAGATTTTTCAATACTGTATTGTTATGATGATGACATGGTCATCGAAATGCATATTAGAGAAAAAGTGAATAGTGAACATTATTGAATAATTTAAAGCGTTTGATTAAGAAATTCATTTATATAATTATGATAATTAAATACGTAAATAGAATGAAAAACTGTTATATATTTTTATTAGGTCTCGTGTAATTCTCAATTAGTATCTATAATCAAATATACCGAATGTTTGTTATGTTAAAATTTTATATTTGTTTAAAGTATTTATTTATATATTTAATATCTGATAATATGTTAATTAAGAACTTTTAAAATAGTGTAAGTTAGATTAAAAACAATTTAACATTGAAATGATTCAAAATTAAATTGTCGTATAATATAGAGTTAATTAATTATGTAATTATGGAAACATAATAAGAATTTATGTGCGTTAAAGAGTTTCATCACAGAAAAATACCAAAAACCATACGAGCTGTACATTTTTGACGGGAACGTACGTACATTCTCACTCCTTATATCGGCGATATGTAAATGTGGTCTATAAACATGAAACATTATCCAAACTGTATTTATGTATTTCACAATACATTCACGTTTGCCATCGCACGTCACCCTGTGATCGAGTTACCAGTAATATAATTTTTCGAATTCGTTGAAGATATACGACACGATGGAGACGACGACGACGACGACGGTGAAGAAGAAGAAGTAGAAGTGGCGCGACTGCTGCGACGGCTAGAGAACCGACAGTTTCGTCATTCGCAAAACGATGAATACGACGTTCCGTTAAAGTTTTATCCGTAAACGTATATTTACATCGGCCGTGGGACTGTCTACACACCTCCTACCTATGGTTCGTTCTCATCCACGTTTTTCTCGTATATGCAAAGATGCGCTCGGTTTGAAACACGAAAAGTGTGTCTATGTATGTATGTGCATGTGTGTTTTCCTCCGTTCGTCAATTCCGACGTCGTGCAGAGTTTTTCTAATCGCTGAACGTATATGTACACACACACGCCGTAATCATATCCCTGATATTCTTTTATTTCGTTTGACATGCGAAAAGTTCACAATTTGTTTTCAGTGAGTTACGGTATTCTTTTTTTATTTGTAACACGCATTCAAGAATATCAAGATACTTTGAATAAAAGTTAAATATACACATGTATGTTTTTGTAGATATTCGCAAGATAATGTTACGAATGTGTCACTATTGTGTTCGATTAAAAGCTATTAAACTTATCAAAAGATTATTACTGTTTTTAAAAATCTTGTCTTAGTTAATACACATAAACAGTGTCTTTTACATTAACTTTTTACACTTGCGACTCCCATACTCAGCTGAAATTTTACGCTACCCATTATCTATTGTTACCATTCTATTATAAGCATATAAAGATAATAATAATAATAAAAGTCGCTTTACCACATACAAATTCATATCTTTATAGTATATTTCAGTATATACGATTTGATATAAGATTTTTGAAAAAACTGCATATTAACAAAAAATAAAAAAAACATTTTTTTCAATAAAATTAATGTGATGAATGTTCTTCCATGGAATTCATAATTTCTTCCATGTTTGGCTTAATATTTGAAACAGCAAGCAGTAAATCTTTTCGGGATCTTTTTGATCGATATTTTGTTTTTATTGAAACTAATTTTGAAAAACCAGTTTTACACAAATACGTTGATGCAAACTGTGTTAATATTTTTATTGGCTTTTTCTTCAACTCTAAATACTCATCGCCAATTTAGAGCCAAAATTTTTGATAAGACGACGATTTCATTTGAATTCGTTGTTTCGTCTGAAGAAATATCAATAAGTTGTTCCTTTTCTTTTATGGAAATATTGGAATATAAAGAAAGAAGTGTTTAAACACAAAAGTGGTCAGACACAATAATGAGTTGAGAATTTTTTATGTGATTTTCATATTTTTTTAAAATTATTTTTTTGTAAATTCTTTCAATTAAAATTTTTTTATCCAACATGAGAATTTCTTAAAATTTTCACGACCGCCAACAATTTTTCTGAGACCCCTTGAGGAGTTGCAATCCACAGGCTGCACACCACTGCACATTAATATTAAACTATTATATTTAATTTTATTGATTGCAACCAAATATTTTTATGAGAATATTTGTTTAAAAATATTTTTAATATATAAAATAGTAGAATGTGTGAAAGAGAACTGAGAAAGATAAAAACTCAAAAATTATTAACGGTAGAGTTAATCACTATTATTATTGTTTTGTTGAACATAATTCTAAAACGCAAGTAAATTATAAAAAAATTGTTAATTGTAATTATACAATTTACCTAGGTGCCGTATTTCGATTAAATTATAAAAAAGAGAAGAAATTATACTGTATGATTTCAAAGTAATTGGAAAGACAACGAAGGTAACATGTATGTTTTCGAGGAGAAAATAATAGGTGATAAAAATTGATCAGTATCAGACAATTAAAAAGTATAATATAATATTTGTTGTAATTAATTATAACATTTTTTGTTAAAGTGATCGTTGGAGTTTCTAATTGGTATTTACACAACACCACATTGATAAGATCTCTAAGAATTTTGATCTATATACAATAACGATAGATCAGACGATGGTGTCGAATATAAACTGGCGGCCAAGGAATATTTATAATGAATATTTTGTCAACTAGAGGATTATTCAATGAATGGTTGAGAATTTATTCAGTTTTTAAAGGTAAACCTAGATTAAAAATAAAAAGCTGAAGGCAGAAAAGAGAAGTTTTGATATAATATGTAATAAAGACAATCATTACTTATAGATTTATATATATATATATATATATATATATCTTAATTACAAAATTAAGTAAGTGATTTGATTTTTGTATAAAAGTGTTTGATTGAATTGGTTTCAAAACATTAAAATCCATTTTTAATATTTGAGCTTTTATGTAGTTATTGAATTATTTCATCTTTTCTAATTATATATTTTGTTTTTAATTATGCGTCTTTTTGTAACATTTATCAATATAATAAATGGATTTTTTATATGCAATCAGAAGTGAAATATTTTTTTCCTATTTAAATCAATTACGAATTTTCAAACATAAGAGATTCTAGAAACCATGTCAAGTATTTCATTGATTTGATATATAATTTTAAAAATATAAACAGATTTATTATTATACATTACTGATATATTCAAAGCTGCTTATATTGTAAAAATACTACACATGCCTGATATAAAATATTTGTTGCAAATATATTGAATTTTTTTTGTAAAATTCAATTTTAGTAACAGTTAATTATAATTTTACTTTGTACAAATGATATTAATATCTATTGAAATAATTATTGATTAGACATGTAATTGAAATTCTAACGATAAGCAAAAAATGACTATGTACTAGAATCGATGATCGGTCACTGTCTGATTTAAAATTAAAATCAGCCGCACGACTTTATATCATTGCCTTCGTTCATCATCACGACTCGATACGAACGTGTAGTACTGAAAATACTGAATATATTTCGTGAAATTTTGAAATTAATTTAAACGAGCAAACTTCTTTATCGAATTTAGAATCTATTTCGTGCAGTTAACTTCTAACAAGATACAGTTTCCGTTCGAGATCTCATCATCTCGAGTTATTGCATATTCAAAAAGCATCTTACGACTGAAATATATTCAGTCTTGAAAATTGAACGGTCGTTTCATCCACTGCTATTATACTATTGCTGTCTGTTATACGTTCGCGTAACTCTGAAAGTTAAATTTTGTCACTGATGCATTGAATATCAGATAGAAACATCTTTCGAATACAATTTATGATGATACATCTTAACGTCATTGATACGTTCTTATTTATTTTTGTCGTTTATAGCGTAGATATTTATTACTTTCTAGAATATTCACGTTTTTATTCCCATACGAAAATATTTTGATCTGTTATTATATTTTTATATTTCATAACTGTCAAATAATTTTCATAAATAGCAATATAAACAGCAGAAATTCATTTAAAATATTTCTACTTATTTATTTACGAACAAAAAAAAATTAATTCATTTCTTAAATACAAAGTGTACATTTTCGATGACGCGTCTCAACATATGTTACTTAAAAATACTTGCTAAATGATTCACCACAATAAATCATATTAAAATGTACCGTCTACATTACAAAATGTATTAATTAATTTTTTTATGTCGAGTTCAAGCTCAATAATAAAAAATGTAAATAAATAATATTTACACTAATCTAGATTTGTATAAGGACGGAAAAACTGTGAAATTATTATATTCTCTACACTATTTTACAGATGGTTTGAAAATGAGAAATTTTAAATTTTCATTTAAAATATTTGTTTTTGTAATGAATCATATAAAAAAAGCAGGAAATGTATGTTAATAATAATTAAGATTAATTAAGAACAGTAATTAAGTTTTATATCTTGATAATGTGTCAAATGTTGCACAAATAAGTACAGTTTATTATTTTATAATGTTCATTGAAAGGCAAAAAGGTTAAATAACAAATTTCTAAGAGTATTCAATTAAATATGTGTATATGCTGTCATTTTTATTTTTAAACAATATTTTTTTACCTACTAATTAAAAATATTTTCAGTAATTACAAACATTCAGATATAAATATTATGTATAAAATTATGAAATATGTAAATATAAGTTATTATTTATTTTGAAATAATGAGAATTTATTTTATGCAAGTGAATTATCAGTTCCAACACTACAACATATTAGAAAGTGTTCAATAATCACTTATTGTTTACTTTATTGTTTATAATAACAATAGGCTAAAGCGCATTTCGATGGTGATATCATTATAGTCAAAGCATAGTTTTATAAAATATAGACTAATTTTTCAAGATTAAAAAACATTTTTAGATAGATTAAAGGGATATACATAATTACAATGCATTAATGTTATGCAATTAATCTAAGCGTATAAATTTTTAGTTATTTTATTTATATGAGATGAAAATTGTCCGTGTATTATGTTTGTGAAATTTTTCAAACATAATAAGGACAAAAAAGCAGCATCATTTTTTGACCATTCTAATGATGTCTGTGCTGATCAAGGTTTATCTTTGCCCTTAATTAGATTGTATAGCACAAATCAAACGTAAATATTTTTCTGTTGAATTTTTTTGTTAATATCTCATAAATATTCGTATTTTTGAATAGGCTGAACACTTCGGCAAGTATTTTATTGTCACATTCGAATTAATAGCAATAATTTTGTGCATTTTTTCAATGAGCTTGTTGGTTTTAAAATAATTTGATCTTAATTCTGTACGATCAAATGTCTTCTCTACGATCTTCAAGAGGTTCATATAACATGTAAATATATGTCTGCATCAGAAAATCGTCACCCTAAACTCGATATAACAGTTCAAGTATTCAAGTGTATGTTTTACAAAATTTAAAACAAAGCTTAGTATTTGCGTGCTATTTTATTGTTTTCGTGATAATGTAATAGTAAGTACTATCACTTCAACAAACATAAATTGGATCATACTCATCATATTTTGACTAAATTTTGACACTTAGTATAGGACAAAGATATGCATAATATCACTTATTAAATAAAAATTCAGTTTATTTTCGATATACTGTCTAATTATTATACACATTTTCAATGTATTGTTATATTGGAGTAATAATTAATTTGTATGAATGTGAATTCGTCACATTTCCAAAACAAATAATTTCAAATATTTTATTTAAAAGACATGTTTGCGTATTAATTTTTTAAATAATTTACAAAAAATTCGTCTACATTGTTAATTTTTTATTTTTATACAAATATATATATATATATATACATATATATATATATATATATATATATATAAAATATAAATTGGAACTATATTAATCAATGTGTTATGATCGCAATAATTATTAGAGATAAATACTGAAAATAAAATTTAAAACTAGATGGTAATAATAAACATTAAAAATTTATATTAATTTAATAATTGTATTTTTTTAATACTAACTATCCAGTATAAAAAATCGAATTTTGTTAACATTAGCTTTATTAGAATGCGATGAAAAATAACCTATTGTAAAGATCAAATTCCGAATATTTTATTTTTTATGTTTGAACAAAATAAAAGTACTGCAATTGTTCAGAATTTTAAACAACTTGTGAAACCTAAGAAAAAAGCCATATATATGTTAGTAATGTTGATTTTTGTTCAGAAGATTTTTAAATGCTGATTTTGACATAAAAAATGAAAAACTATGTGAAGAGAAAAATAAATCCAAAACAGATCTAAAAATAAATAATTGAATTTTTTTTCTTTTACTTGGTCTTTTTAATATATTTTTTAAATCTATAATCAGATTTTCCAACTTTTTCACTTAATTCTAGTGGGTTTGAAAATATTAAATTGTAATTATTTTTATAGATTTTCAAATGATGCTATATTTTTTATTAAATAACCATACTTATATTAAAACTAAATTAAAAAGGATTGAAACGTAACTATGTAGTTATTTAATAAAATTTAAGAATAAAATTTAAACTTGAACGCTACAAATTCAGCATAAAACAATAAAAAAATATTTTTCTAGCCTTAGATATTTTTTTTAGAAAATTCAAATCATTACTCTAAAGCCATGTAGGGCTTCCATTATTTTAAATAATTTTCATCAATATCTTTTATTACTTTCAACTCTTTTTTAACATTTATTACGAAATAATTGTTTTTTAATTTAATAGAAAATTATTAAAAAAGTATAAACTATCTATAAAAAGTGTTAAAAACCTATATGATAAATGCAATAAAAAAGATTTGTTATTAATATATTAGGATAAAACTGCTGAAATATAACGACAATGTAGGAAAATAAAATAATAGTAAAATGGATTATTAAAAATCCATCATAACTGCCAAAACTCTTGGAAGAAATATTTCAATTTAAAATGTCAGTGTTGATTGTGATTCACCGATAAAAAAATAAATAAGTTTAAAAATAATCTCTATTAAAAAAGCTGTTTTATAATCTAAATCAATAATACAAAGAGACTGGAATTTGAAAAAAAATGTACTAAGGTGATGAGATTTTCGAAATGAATTATATACTTATATGACAGCAAATTTCTCTTATTTGAACAAAAAACAAAGTTTGTGTTTTTACTTTTAAAAAAATAAGTTTTTCAGGATAGATTTTGGCAGCTAACGATAAAAATGGTAATTCATTTATTGGCTATGAAACTTATTTATTGGTTTGTGGGTTCATTTAGTTAAAGTAAGGATGAATAGAATGATCTATATCGGTATTTTATTTCAATGTTTATTTTAGTATAAAATAATAATGATTGGGGCTTGACTTCTAGTAAAATTTGTAACACATTTTGAAGATTTTATCGAAGTATTTTAAAAATAATGGGAAAAAGGCAACTGCTCTCCAATTAGCCGACATAATCTTAATCAAATATCCGTGGACGATTTTGAATCCAAATTTTGAAGGTAAAACAATGTAAAAATAAGATAGAGTTCCATAATGAAATGATTATTAGATGAGAAAGTAATAATCTAGAATTGTTAAAAAATTAATTTCAAAAAATTTGTAAACAATTTCTCAAAGTAATTGAAAAGAATGAAAATGTCGCAAGACTTCCAAATAATGATTTAAAGTTTATAAAAATCCTGTAAAACTAGAAAAATAAATTCCTTTTCTTTTTGTACACTTCATGTTGAGCAGTTGCGTGTATATATATATATATATATATATATATATATATATATATATATATATATATTATTAATTGGACACAAGTTTCAATTCGTGTTGATATGTTTTTAATATTATTATGATTTAATAAAAATATATAACATTTAAAAAATTATTTGACAGTAAGATAATAACATTTTTTGATTTCATGTGTGCATTATATAACTGGAGAGTGAGTGAGAGTATATATATAATTATATATATATATAAATATAAAGTTGTGTGTGTGTATATGCATTTATAGATATAATTTTCAAATATGTCTGATTTACAAATATCAAAAAACGTTGACGAAAGAGAAACGGTGTTAGAAAGAAGAAGCTTCTGATATAATAATATCACTCCACGCATCGATCCTCATCATGTATAAAACATTTCTGTGAAAATCTTATGGTAAAATATTCACTTCAGCCGTAAGGTGATATACCTACCCGGGATTACTTTGCAAGTTTACTAATTTGCACGAGGTCTTCCCACCGCCGTCTTCACAAAGTCTCAGACAATGGTGGTTCAATTCCCCCCTTACAAGCAAGTAAGCAGGCAAGCACGAGCACCGAGCGTGAGGTACGGGAGCTGACTTAATCTAATCACACTCCGTTTCAAATTGTTCTCCAAGAGGAGTTGCATAGCTATGCGAACGGAGCACAGCCAGTGATGGTCTTCCGAGAGGATAGTAAGTGATATTTCAAAGTTTAAACGGGATGATGTACGCCACAGCGGCGGCGTGATCATTAACAGCTATCAATTCACGACAATTCGTACTGTTCGGTGTTCAGTTAAGTCCGTCGAAAATACCTGACCTAATACACTCTTATGTCGGATGCGCAGAATGTGATTAAACAGAAATGCGGTCATTCGAAAATTATTTACCATATTATCATCAATCTCGATATTTCTTTACCATAAAATTGTTTTTTTTTAAAAAAATTGTAATAAGATGTCAATATTTGAATATCCAAGTAATAAATATACTTTTTTGTGTATGGAAAATATATTAAGATGAAAGTATTACATTACTTTCAATCTAAATAAACTTTAAAATAAAAATATCATAATACTCGTATGATTAACCAAAATAATTTTAATACTTGATGTTAGATTTAAAAAATAAATTTTAGATTTTTAATAAAAATAGGGTAGTTTTTTTTAGAATGTTAAGAAATATAAATAAATAAAAAAAATAATTTGTTTCGTCTATAGATAAAAATATATAATTTTAAATTAATATTATTTTTTTCAAATAATCTTTGTTCTTATAATCTGCAATAATTTATTTAATATTTCTATGAAAACGTAATACCTATGTTACAAAATTTGATTCAAATAAATACTAATCCTATTCAATTTATAATTAAACTATCAAAAATAGATTTTTTTAAAAAAAAGATGTGTTCAATTTATTAATTATTATCGTGAATATTTATTTTGAGTTATATTTTTAATATAAAATTTAATTTTTAATAAATATTTTTATTTTTTTTTAATGAAAAATAAAAATTGGATTTCAAATACGAACAAAATAAAACCCTCAAAATATTTGATATTGTAAGCAAAATATTAAAATAGAAAATTTTCAAAAAAATAACTATTAAACTATAAGTAAAGACAGTGAAAAGTAAGAAAGAAAAAAGTACTTATAAAATGTTTATTTTTTTGCAATAACTTCATTTTAATATAATTTCGTCTAACTATATTTTATTACACACTTAAAAATGCTATAGAGTCTATAAAAAGTCAACATATCAAAAATCTCAATTACAAAATTGGTAATATATGATAAATAAATATATATATATATATATATATATAATTATTCATATAAAAAAATTGGAAAGTAATTTTATTGCACTAAACAAATTGAAAATATGTCAAAAGAAATATAAAATAGGAAATTTATTGAAGATTGGATTTAATATACGAGAAATATTTAATAAGTCTTTGAATTCGACAAAAAATAAGATTTAAAAATTAATATATAGGAAAAATCTAAAAAATAGAAATTTCATTTAAAATTAGAATAAATTATAATTCGTAATGTTTATTATTGAAAAAATAATAATGCTGGCGCCTATGAACATGTATTTCAAATCATCTTATTTCGAATATTACAAGAAAATTGGGTTCAGATAGAATTTCCATGCAAGTTTCGTCTTCGTGCTATAAAGCAAAGTAGGTTTCATATATATATATATATATATATATATATATATATATATATATATATGATATATATATATATATATACATAAATATCATAATACTAAATAATAGAAACCTGTTCATTAAACGTTATTCTGAGTAAATATAACAAGTATTAACAATTATTCTATATTACTTAATTTTGTTAAGATTTAATAAACAGTCTTCAACCACTTGATTGCAGAACACTTAAAAACTGAACTAATTTTATTGTAAACTTATTATTTTTTGATATAATTCAATGAGTAAGAAGTGAAATAAGTGATCAATAGTAGTTGAAATAGAAATAATAGTGGACAATTTCATTAGTATTGAAAAAAATATTTAATAATAGTGGAAATTTTATTACAATTTTGAATGTAAAGCAAACAAAATTTGATAGTCAGTGTGGTGTTAGAATTTATATGAGTTTTACACAGTAGTATCTTATTCTTTATAAAGCATTCTTAATATATAATATTTATTGGATGCTTATATTTTGGATTTTATTCAATCTGTATATTTAACTCTTTGACTATAAGACAATCAAAAACAAAGCGTACCTGTATTTGGTCAAGTTACGAAAGTAGCTACTAATATATATATATATATATATATATATATATATATATATATATATAAACACAACCCTTTTATAATACAATTTCGATATAACACGGTGCAAAAATTAAGTCAGGCCTCCTATAACACGATATAATTATAACATGGTTTCCATACAGAACGACTTAATAAACTTTAACAACCCTCATATAACACGAATTTTTCAATTACATTTTTTTTCTGTTTTAGATAACAGTGATGATAAAAATTAATAATAGCTGGTTTCTAACAAGCCCTTGTTACTGCTGGAATTTATATTTTTTAGTTTTACTGAAATGTGAAATTTTAATTTTACTGAAATGTGGAATTTTAGTTTTACTGAAATGTGAAATTTTTGTTTATTTCATTTTTGGTTTATTTTAATATTACTGTAAGAACTCTTGAAATCAATAAAAATACTCGAAATAAATTCATTTTCTTTTTATATTATATATGTACATTTATGTTATAGAACAATATATCCACTTTTTATGACTTTATATCTTATAATACGATTTCAATATAATATGAAACGCATTCTTCGGAATTTTATTGTTTTTAAGTTTCATTCAACACGATTTTGACATACCACGACATTCTGAAAACATGGTTTCGATATAACACGAAATGTATTCCTCTGATTTGTATTACTTTTAAGGTTCGCTTAACACGGTTTCGATGCAAGAAGGAACGAATTAACCGTGTTACAGTAGGGTTGAATGTGTGTGTATATGAGTGAGCATGTGTGTATATGAGTGTGCATGCGTGTATATGAGTGTGCATGCGTGTGTGTATGCATGTATGTATGTGTGTATGTATGTGTGTGTGTATGTGTGTGTGTATGTGTGTGTGTATGTATGTATATGCATATGTGTATATATATATATTTATATTTATATGTATATGTATATGTATTTATATTTATATGTATATGTATATGTATGTATATATGTATATGTATGTGTATATATATATATATATATATATATATATATATAAATTGCCTATTGCTGAGTGAAAGTCTCACTGAATGATACCATTCATTGATGCTTGATCATACTCACCACGTTAACCAGGCGGGTTGGTGAGGATGTTTTATATATATATATATATATATATATATATATATATATATATATATATATATATATCAGATGAAAGTAGTTTGTTTAAGGGAGTAAACTCTGAAAATAAAACATTCTCACCAACCCGCCTGGTTAACGTGGTGAGTATGATCAAGCATCAATGAATGGTATCATTCAGTGAGACTTTCACCCAGCAATAGGCAACTTTATAAGATAATACGTCAGATATATATATATATATATATATATATATATATATATATATATATATATATATATATATATATATATGGAGAGAGAAAGAGAAAATCTAAAAAAAATATTTATATATAAAGTCAAAAATTATATTCTTTAAAAAATATTTTTAGATTATTAGAGAGACATTAGATTAAAATGCACATTTGAAATGTATTAACGAGATTATAAAAAAATCCAATATAAATTTTACTCTATATTTGTATGAACTTGTCTCATTCGGTTTTTCTGTGAACGCGCCGCGGGTTCATAAGATATTCTGGCCAACGCTTACTGACAAGCTGCCGAGATGGCGAGCGAGCGAGCCGTGCACACCACCAAAGGCGATGAGATGGTGTGGGCGTTGGGGGTGGTCACACGGAGTGCTGTATGCAACCTGAGACGCGAGATTCGCTCGTCCTCGTTCGTTCCTCGCCTTCGTAATGGAGACGTTGCTGCGATTCACCGGGAATATAGAATTTTACGCTAAGACCAATCTAACAGTTGTGATATAATTTTCTGTGTAACGCGAACAGACACGTGTACATTATATAAAATTTTCTTATTATATCCGCGCACACAATTATTGTTAGGCGTGTATATATTTTTAAACATTTTCTGTAGTCATTTTAGTTTTCAATTTCTTTTCTATAAGTACTCATATTACTTGTTACTGTAAAATATGATTTAAAGATATTTTCATTTTTAAATAAAGTTATTGTGAAATATTTAATAAAACATACTTATATAATACACACTTCAGTAAGATGTTTACTTATGGCACACAATATAAACAAGTATTTTCAACAAGAAAGATATTTATAAATTGTTTATAAAAATCGAAAACTGAACTTTATTCAAAATATTTTTTTTATTTACGAGGGTCGTTTGATAAGTATGATAAAAAAGTAAGAAAAACTTAATTGAAAAAAATAATTTAATTAATTAAGTTAAACAAATAAATTTACCATACTTATCATACGATCCTCGTACTAATAGCTATATATATTCATTAATAATTAATAAATAAAAATATTAATTTATTTATCTAAATAATAAAAATGCTTAAACTTAAAATATCATGTAGAATTTATACTGAACAAAAGTATTCACCAACTATACGTAACCGAACAAAAAGTTTAAATTGTAATTCATATTTAAAAATGCTGAAAAACTATCAACAACGTTGTTTTTTTTGAAATATTGCTATATTTTGCTCTTTTATTAATTGTTATATAAACTGTATATACAAATGCATATTTAAGAAATGGAATTAAATATAAAATTAACTTTAGTATTAAAAAGAAATTATTACAAATATTTATATTCTAAACAAATAATCATGGAATTGAAAATACATTATTAAAAGATCATGTAACGTCTCCTGATATTACAAAATGTATTAAAACATTTATGAAATAAAATTCGACCTAAAACTATATATGTATTACAGAAGAAATAACTATTAATAGAGCAAAAAAAAAATTAAAACAAATTTATATAACATTGTAGTATAGATAAAGTAAGAAATTGTGAAGAAATTACATCCATGTAATAGGAATTCTGAACAGTGCTGAATAATATAAGGTATGTAGAAAAAAGTTACTTGTGTAAAGATTTGTAAATATTTATTTTTAAATGTTTGTGAAAATTTTCTAAAAAATATGTATTTTAAAAAAAGTTATATTCTTATAAGAAAGTAAATCCAGTATTTACCGATCAAGTAATAGAATTTTTGTATTAAACAATATTTAAGCGAAAGAATAACAATAGTGTTAATAATTAAAGGCTAAAAATTTAAGGCTGTAAAATAGCCTTAAGGACAGAGAAATTTTATAGTACCATAATAATTTAAATTATTAAAGTTAAATTAATTTCTTATTAGACATAGTATTTCTTTATACAATATTTGTATAGTTTTATTTCAAATAGTAAAATTGATTTAATGATAAGTGATGAGTAAGAATTTAAGAAATTTAAATTTACATATAGGTGTATATAATATATATATATGTACAAAGAAGACATGAAAAAAATGTTTTGGTATTATAGATTTAATATTATATTTTATTCTAAAAAAATTGAAAGAGATACCAATATTGACAAAATGTGGAAAACCCCAAATTTGTTTAAAAAATAATTATTTTTTTAACATAAAATACAAAATATAATGATTCAAAAATTAAAATTTAATTTAAGATATATTAATGTTATCAAATATTTATAGAAAATTAAATTAAATTACTCACCCCATTCTGCTACAAAGCATCCAACAAGTTGACAGAATTTTTATCAAACAGTCGAACAGCGGTTATTATCTTTAAGAAAATAGATTATAAAATAAAAAATTCGAACAACAGTTTTAAAATACATAATGATATAAATTATATGCTTAAGATTTTTATCTTTCTGCTTATATTTGTACTTTTTGTTATGTAACATATATTAAATGTGATATATATTTGTTTTTCAATCATATATTAAATAATATTATAATATAAATGTATGTGTAACAAATTGGTTAGTATATATTTAAAATACTTTTTATTAATCAACATTATTGAAATCATTTACCTAAATAATTATAAATGAGTATTTATTTAAAAATATTAAGAAAATATAGAAAAGATTACAAATTTATTTCAATAATTGAAAAATGAGAAAAATATTTACAATCACCACCAACCCTCCCCCACACACACATACATACATACATACACAAACAATAATAATAATGTATGTGTGTGTGTGTGTGTGTTTGCGTGTGTATAATAAAATCTAAGTTATTTTAATAAAGTATTTTTTTGGTGATCAAGTAAATAATTACGTTTGAACATCAATTTTATTCATTTCATTTGTTACTGCGCAACTTAATTCTTATCTAAATAAAAAATATGATTGATATGAACTCTTAAGACAATAAAGGAAAAAAAAATAATTTTGAAAAGAAAACTCAATTAAAAAAAACATTTCGAAGATGTTTTTGATTCTGGCAAATAAAAAAATTAACTATTTTATAGAATATAGTAATTTATTTGTGTATTTTTAATAAAACAATTTTAAAGAGTAAATCCCTTTATATAATGAAATCATCTAAAGTATGATTAAATCTTAAATAATTATTTAATGTTCATTTTGGTAAATTATGTATATTTACGTAGAAACACCATTTTTTGTTAAGTATATTAATGATTAAAATGAGAAGAATCTTAAAAAAACATTATTGAAAATTCGTAAATTATTTGGAGTTTAAATATTATTTTTTTTGTAAAAATTTATGAAGGGAAATTGCAGAATCATATTTTAAACCATTATTTTTTTTATATAAGAATTTTTAATATACATTTTTTTAAAATTCTAATAAATAGTATAAAATTACAACCAAACACACACACACACACACACATATATATATATATATATATATATGTATGTATGTATGTATGTATGTATGTATGTATTAAATGTGTAGATAAGTTTAATTAAATATATTAAAATATTTAAATTTGGTTCAAATACAATTTTATGTTTCAAATTTTTATATTATTAATTTCACTCTTAACTTGCGTGTTTTGAAAAACATTTCAAATACTACTTTGTTATTACATTAATGAAAAGTAGTATTTTTTTTTAAAATAAATTTCAAGTACAAGTGTGAACAAAATATTCAAAATCATTAAAAACAATATTTTATCCTTCTATTTAAAAAAAAAATGGTACTTTACCTCTGATGTGATGTGAAATTTGTAAGTGATTTAAAAAATTCGTTTCCGAACTTTTTTGACATTTTCTGAGAATTACCAAAATAAACATTTTATGAAATAAATTAATGGTCCTTAGTATATTTTTAAACAGAACCAAGTTCAGATGTCGACGAGTGAAGCGAGTAAGAGGCAGAGCCCCTGGTTTATAAAAAAATAGTTTCAATAAACGTAAATTAGAGATACTTAAACATTGATATAAGAAAAAATGTTAAAAATCAATTTATAAAAAAGGAATAAAATGATATTTTCAATATTAATAAAAAAAATATTTAAAATTGAATTGAAGTATTTAAGTATTGACAATTTTATTTTCAAAATGAATATTTTCTAAAAAATATATTCAATAAAAGAATTAAATTTTAAATTAAAAAAAATTATATCAGAAGAGAAACATTAATTTTTATTAGAAGATAGAGATAGATAAATAGCTATAAATTTCGTAATTCAATTATAAATTAATATTTAATATTTTAATGTTCATAAGACACGTGTGTAAAAATTATATACATATATATATATATATATATATATACAGAGAGAGAGAGAGGTGTATGTACAGGCATATATGTGTTTGTAAACATGTATTTGTAGAAAAATTGAAAGAAATGGTAAAACAGAACATGATCTTAAATATATTACCAAAAAGTCACACATCAAGCAGAAACTTACGAAACTCTGAACTTACTTTGACGTTCGTGAAAAATCAAGCTTTTCAATCAGTAGAGATCCTTGATTTTTATTCTGGTCGTGCACAGAGGGCCGTTATAAATAAAGATATTCCTCTCCGTAGCGTCGAACTAAGATGTAGTTCACATCTCACTCGTTTCGATATTGTATTTCACACATTCGCAGCATTCGGTCACGGAATACGATTCTCGTATCGACGCCGACGTATCGAAAAAAACACCGAAAAAATGCAACGGAGACGCCGAGATTCGAACCGCCATAGTTAAGAGAAAGGTGCGCGCACGCCAGGACGGGTTTATAAATCGCATGTATTTGATATCCCGCGAGGCAATCTAAGTTCAACGCAAAGAGAACAACACAGCGAGAAGAGAAAAAAGAAAATAAAATCTAAAAATCTAGAAGTCTTCAGTGTATTTCCGAATTTATAGATATTGATATTTGCATATTTTATACGGTCTCCTTATATTCTGAAAGAGAATTTTTGTTTCGCACAGGTTACGAACAAACGACACGAAGAAATATTTTCTTTAGTATATATAATATTTTTTTATTGTTCCATTTCGAATTTTACAAGTGTCTATTGCACATAATCGATAAATCATTTCTCAAAATGGAGATTAATTATAGTTTCGAATCATTATTTTATTTACATACATTCGTTCTCCACTTATATAAAATTATAGATGAGAAATGATAATTGCACATTTATTCATGTTTTATTAACATCAGAAACTCTTTAAAAAACATAATTCGTTAAATGTTTTCTTTTAAATTTAATTTACTTAATTATATTCAATATCGATTGATTAATTCCATTCACGAATTAATAAAACATTCTAACCGGTCAACTAGCACAATCGAATTATCATATCTTACAATACCAAACAGTGATGAGAACAAGTCGATACTTATGAGTTTAATATTATTTTTTTTAATTAGCACCACAAACACTGACATACAATAATGTTTGATACAATAATTTTTTGTAAAATCACAGTTCACTCGAAACGCGTATCCTCTTTGTACAAAAAATCAACTAACGTTTAGATATATATTTATATATATACACAGTTCAATTAATCTATACAATACCACTTCGTGTCTGGTTTACAACTGACACTAGTATTTCAATTTACTTGAAGAAATTTACATTACATAATCAATACATAATAAAAGTGTCTGTTATATTATATAATCTTTGGTTGAATGCAACTCGAAACAAGAAAGTATATTACATAAGTGATATGTGATATGCGGTTTACTTCAAAATAACCTTATATATAATCTATATATATATTACAAATTTATTTTTGGTATATTTTGACTATCGCATTGAATTGCTATAACTTTATGTACATATAATATTTTTCATATTAACTTTAATAAATGTCAGTAAGAAATAATCACTTAATCTTAAAACTAACAAATTACGATAAAGATTATATTACTTTTCAAATATCTGTTATTAGGTCGAAATATTTTACAGTAGATCTTAAAAGGTTTGTCTTGTGTATTATTTTATTTTTTATAAATGACAATTGTTATTTTTAAAACTAACTATATATATATATATATAAAATTGTTCAAATGAGACCGAAAAATTCGTTATTTTTTCAATAAAACTTATTATCACATAAAGATTTATTATTAATTTTTAGAGTTTTATAAAAGATGTGTTTCTTATAAGAAAAAATTATAATTATATTTTAGAGACATGTTAAATGGTTTAAAAAAATATTCTTGAGGAATAATTCACATGTATTATGAATAAGTGAAGTTATAAATGAATTATTTCAACATATGATAATAACATGACAATTAAAATATATTTAAAATAATTAAAAGTAATTTCAGTATCTATTTATCTGAATGTAATTGAACTTTTTATAATAGAACTTTAAAATAATATGATCTCTTTTCGACTTTTAATTATCACCTTATGAATACTTTCAACATGTGTTTCTTATTCGGGTAGAAATAGAAGATTTGCCTATTTGAATGAAATAAGTAAAAATATATTAATGTTATATAATTTTAGAACAGTCTAAACGTTATATTTAAAAAAGGATTAAATATAGTATATATTATAATTTTGATGTGATACATCATAAGGCGTTTATATAATTAAAAATTTAAATAATATTTTTTAGTATTTGATGTAATAGTTCATTTCAGTATAAATCTATTTAATTTTAATTTTTCTACCATCTTTTTTAACTATCCATTATCTTTCTCTAAAAATTAGCCATTAATCCAAAATATATGATAATATGTTATATATTGAAATCAAATGAAATTATATGTTATTTAATCATAATTTTAATAGTATTTTTTAAAAAAATATATATTTTTGGATACAAACATATTATATAATCCTCAGTTCAGTAAAAATCTTATTAATAATGTCTTATTACTGAAGATTTATAAATAGATAATTTGTGAGTGATCCAGAAAAGAAAATATAAATTTCGAATAAAATTTATACACAAGACAAAAAATAAATCTACTAAAATTTGAGATAACATTTCTTACTTGATTTTCTTAAAATAACAACATCTGTCTCATTTTTTGTTACAAGTATTATGTTGTAGTACGTGAAAATAATTTTTTAACATCTTTTTGCTTTAAAAGAAGTTTATTTTAAAGTTAGTAGTATTTAAAGTATATATATATATATATATATATATATATATATATATATATATATATATATATATATAATCTGTTCAGAATACTGAAATACTAATAAAAATTACAAAAAATGAATATTTAAGAAATATTATATTGATTACTTTAAAAGTTGTAATAAATAAGTTTGTTGTTTCAATTTATATTGAAATTTATATTCAAGATTTAAATTAAATATTGAATCAATGTAGCTTTTAATTGTTTATGCAGAATTCAATATATATATATATATATATATATATATATATATATATATATATATATATATATATATCATCACATTATAAAGCCCATATCAATCCACTACTGGACGAAAGCCTCAATGATAATATTAACTGGTATTTGGTCATATTCACCACGCTGACCAGGCGGATTGGTGAAGATTTTTTATTCGGGGTTTACATATATATATATATATATATATATATATATATATATATATATATATATATATATATATGATTGTCCCAAATATTATAAAAAAATGAAAATTTATTTAAAATAATTGTTTCTTTTAGCGAATGTCATTGTTGTGTACAATATATTAACTGTCAATGTGTGTTTTCTCAAATTTAAAATATTGAAATTAATTTGTATTTGAAAATTATTTATACCTGTTCATTTTATATTTTGATCATTTAGGGATTTTGAATTATTATTGCATATCTTTTAAACATTATCATAAATATAATATATATATATATCTATATATTTACATATATATATATATATATATATTTATTTATTTATTTATATATTTATATAAATTTATTTTAAATAAATATAAAAACTGTTTTGAATATTTTTGAGAAAAATAAAAAAATCAAATATAAATACTCCGAATATATTTTTTTTATTAAACTAGGATAAATGTATTTATTTATGACATTCATAGTTATATTTTTAAAAAATATAATGTTATAAACATACAAACACACACACATGAACATACACACACATACATATATACATATATACATACATACATATATATATATATATATATATATATATATATATATATACATATATGTATGTATTGAAATTATCATTAGAAATAATCGATTAATTTTGATAATAATACATTTAATTTTAAATTTAATTCATTATCAAATTATGCAAAATTTAAACATGTGGTGATGTGTCTAACATAACAACGATGAAATTATTTTTGTTATAATATTAGTATTTAATCTATATTATGTGAATTTTGTTCAAATATGTTTTATTATTAAAAAGGAAGAATGCAAAAAAAGATTTTTTTATAAGTATTTCAGTAAGTATTGTTAAATACGAGTGCCAACATTATCATAGTAATACGATAATAAATTAATCAAAGCACCATATAAGATTTGTGGTTGTATATATTTTCTGCATATATTTAATCTCTTGAAAAGTATACTTTTGTACTATACATCTATTGTATTCATACATTGCACATATTATAAAAAGTAATATTTTACATTTCGTATTTTTATGTTTAAATATTACTTTATGAGACAAATTCAAAATTTGCATACCTTGCACAGAATTTCGTTTCTTTACTAAATAATCTGATCAAGAAAATGTGTTTATGACATTAATGTTTACTTGTAAATCGAATGATACCAATAGTGTTAATTTTTCATTTTGATAAAAACACAACTATAAAGAATAGTACATAGTAGTTAAACTAATAAATATTGTTATTGACAAATTCAATGGATTATCTCTTTATAATCATTCTTTTTCTAACATGAGTAATAAGTTCATTTTGAAAAAAATAGAGATTAATTTATATTCATTTCATATGACTTCATTTTTACTTTTCACATATACACATACATATATATTTCTATTAGTCTTTAACAAGTCTTTATTGTTAGGTTATATATATATATATATATATATATATATATATATATATATATATATATATATATAGGTGTGTGTGTGTGTCGAGTAAACCAAATGACACTGAAGGATAGTAAATGATAATAAAAAGTGCATGTATGTCTAAACCCTTCAGTCTCGTTTGAGCCACCTATATAACCTAAAAATAAAGAAATGTTTAAGAATAATAGAAGTATTATTCAAAAATGTGATTTTGATTAAAAATACAAATTTAATTTTTATTTTAATTTTATTTTTCATTGGATTCTTTCAAACTTACTTCACATGTGTTTTTTTTTTTAATTTTACATTGATTGATCTTGTCGCGCTAAATATTCGATTTTATGTAAATTTGTGTTTTTATAAACACCTTATATTATATTAAACAGTCAATTGAAGAGTGTTTCTTTCTACTGATGAATACATAAATCTATTTTTGATCAAATTGTAACTTTGGTTTTATATTTTTTTTCTGGTTAATCTGATATTTGATAAACTGATATAGATTGTATTCAATGTGGAATTTTCAATAGAATCATTTTACTCAATTTACTATTTCAAGATAAATTTCAGCTCATGTTTTTTGTCGTATCGTTACAAGTACGTCAGTAAAATGCACTCTCATATATTATGGGACATGCGATGGGCCAGCATGGCTGAACCATGCCCCGTGAAGATGTCCTGCACTTTGAACAGGACTTGTATGCGTAAGTTGATGTACCTGATGACCTGCTGTCGACTGTGAATGCACCTGTGTCTGCACCAGCTGCGAAGTGGTGAGTCCTTCGGGTCCGACGATCGCCGTTGGCGCTTGATGGTGGTGGTGGTGATGGTGCGTCGTCTGAGTTTGTGACGAGCCGCCGTGTGTCGGACGCGAAGGGGCCACGCACTACGTGACAATCGGTCTGAGTTCAGTGTGTTGCGTCTCTTTATGTCGTCGCAAGTCGACTTTTCGTTGGAACGCGCGACCGCAGAGGTCGCAAGCGAACGGTTTGAAGCCGGTGTGTTTCCGTGAGTGAGTGATGAGGTTCGAGCTTTGCGAGAAAGCTTTTCCGCATACTTGACATTTGTGCGGTTTTTCGCCTGCAACATAGAAACACACACACACGTGCGAGCGTGTGCGTGGATACAAAAAGATTACTTTAGGTTTTGAGATTTCGTACCGGGTATGTTTCAGTGGTCGTGTCGTTGTTACGGATTCTGACTGTGATTAATGTTTTCGTGGTAGCGTAGTGGGTGGAGAAAGGTTTCCATGTGTGTTGTTCGTTGTGTGTCTAGAATTTTTTCCCGAGCATTACTAACCACTTTCTTGTAATACTTTTTATCACTCGTGGTACCAAACACACATGTAACTTGTAAATATGAAATAATTCTATTTGAATGGGACTCAAATATTTATAAAAATTATCAAAATTGATAATGAATTTAACGACTGCAAATAGTTATAAAATAAAATATTATAATTAATTTACAATAAAAAAAATATTTGCAATAAAATGCATTTACAAATATTTAAAATCTTTTCATAGACTTGATATTTTCATTGAAATTACTAATTATAATCAAAGTGTATATATATATATATATATATATATATATATATATATATATATATATATATATATGTATATATGTGTGTGTGCATTTGTACGGTAATGTATATGTAATGTATGAAAAGTAAAGATTTATAACAATTTGAAACATTAAAATAAAATTTTGTTGAATTATTTATTGCAATATTATTTATGGTCTATTAAAATTGATTTTTTATGAAGAAAATATAGAATTTATTAAAATTATATAGGGTCATCTAAATGTGACGCCTAGAATTGTGTTTTATTAAAAAGTAAAATGTGTATGGAGTGGTGTATAGGTAAACATGTGTATAGTTTCTTTTTAATAAAACATAAATCTAGGTATAACAGTATTTTGTATGTCTAATCTTAGCAATGTCAGTAAATTAGTTCTAAAATAAACAATAATATATTATACAAACTAATTAAATTTTAAAATATTATACATGTATTTAGTCTAACAAGAGAAATAAATTATTTTACTGTACTGAAATAATTATTATGATATTTTAAGCAAATATTAAGTATTATTTAAATTCAATATTTAAATGTTAATTATTAGTATAATTATTATTTAGTTACTTAAATTAATTTATTTAATTTTAAATATTAAAGTTATATAATTAAGAAAAGAAAACAATAAACTAAAAAATAAATTAGTATTAATTAGATACCAATATTTACTCCTTTGTAAGTGTTTAGATATTGACATATTTAGAAGTCAATTTATGTATTTGCACGAAGAACAAAAAAAAAAGTTATTACTAAAGTAAAATTTGTTATGATGAATTTTTATCACTAATTGTTTAGAATTGCAGCTATTAAAACGTATTTACAACGTAACAAAACGATTTAAAATGCAATGTTCTAAAGACATGTGTTTGAAATGCACATCAGCGAATAAAGTAATAATTGATTATTAAATACTTTTATAAAATGTGAAATTGAGATAAATGATTAATTTACGTGAAAAATATTTTTCTACTTTTATATAAATAATATTTTTTTAACAAAAATATTTATCCTTATTAAAATAGCTATATATTTATTAAATGATTCAAAAACTATATAAACTCATATATATATATATATAAATATTATGTTGGCAAATATCTCCCTTCCGCCTTCTGGTCTTTTGAATTTCGCAGCTATGTACAAAAAAAAAAAAAAAAAAAATGGGAAGGGAGATACTTGCTAATATATATATATATATATATATATATATATATATATATATATATATATATATTTGACTCGTTAACCGTCGTAGTTACAACCGATAGCCGATCACGTGTGAAAGGGGTTGAAAGTAAGACACGGGCGATTGATCAAAGGACGATAGAAAAAATGTTTCACTTCGCCAACGTCCATTTCAAATTATATATATATATATATATATATATATATATATATATATAAATAGTTTTTATAATGTGACAAATAAAAAAGATGGTAATTAGTAATCACGAAAAGAAATGCTGATTTGAAGTTCCGCGCTTAGTTAGACAAATCTATTTCATACGAGTCAGTCGTCAGCGTATTAACTGTATAATAAACTTTCAAAGAGACATATTCGGTCGGGAAAAGTTTTCGAACTCGGATCTGCGACGTACGTCGCACATAAAATGAAAAAGAGAACCGAAAAACTTTCATAATAATCCTCCATTATTATATCTGCACGACATTAACGAATATCTATCTACCTACACTGTCTTATAATCTGACAAAGATCACTGTAGACGATGACGACAACGCAAAATGGGGTGCTGAAATTGAGCCCCCGCGACGACGGCGACGACGGCCTCGGTGGTGATGGTGGTGGTGTAGTACGTGTATTTTCTCTCCCCCGGCCGTAACTAGTCACTATAGCAACCGAGTTGTTGTGTATGTGTATGTGTTTGTATGTATAACGAATATACTTGCTTGTGTGTGTACATTGTGAGGGTATGTGTGTACATCCGGCTGCCTACCTCGCAGGCGGGGCCTACGCAGCACGAATCACGGCCGAGATATAAATGACATGACTGCCGGTTAACAATCGAACGATTGAAATCGATAACCGACTATTGCCGGCTCTGTTAACGGCGCTGCATCAACATAAGATCGGAGCCCGTTAACCGGCGCAGTTACAACCGATAGCCGATCGCGTGCGAAAGGAGTTGAAAGTGAGACACGGGCGATTGATCAAAGGACGACAGAAAAAATGTTTCACTTCGCCAACGTCCATTTCAAATTATTTGCTGTGATGTCGATGTTACGTGTGTTTGATTTATACACTTTCTAGAAATTACACAGGACATGATTTCTTAAAAAAATGAATCTCATTTCCTTAAAGAAAATTTTCTTACAGTGATTATATAATTTTGGTATTTAAACATTTTATGTTATTTATTCTAGATTTTTAAACATTTAGTTAGAGATATTTACAAGACAGATGTATATGCCTATAATCAATCATATGATAAATCTGATTTTAATTGCATAAGAAATAAATAATATTTAAAAATATATTTTTATATAGTATTTTTCTAATAATTGCATTTTAAAATATTTTAAGAATACTTGATGTAAATATATACAATTTCAATATTACATATACACGGATACTTATATAGGATAATCCAAATGTGACGCCTAGATTTGTGTTTTATTCAAAAGAAACATGTGTATAGGAAAACACGTATATAGTTTCTTTTATTTCTTTTCAATAAAACAGTAATTTAGGCGTCACATTTGGATGACCCTATATATATATATATATATATATATATATATATATATATATATATATATATAAAAAACCCTATAAATTTATATATATATATATATAAATTTCAAATTAGATTTTGCAGTAATAATATACAAAATAAATACCGTTGAAAGTAGGAAAAAACTAATTTTATACTGCATATAAATTTTTAAATAGGAAAAATATACTGGAAATATCTAGCAACGTCAGATATTTTAAAAATAATCAATTAATTAATATATAGGGTCATCCAAATGTAACGCCTAGATTTGTGTTTTATTAAAAAGAAACAAAAAAAACTATACAAATGTTTCCCTATACACATGTTTCTCTTAAATAAAACATAAATCTAGGCGTCACATTTGGATGACCCATATATATATATATATATATATATATATATGTGTGTGTGTGTGTGTGTGTGTGTGTATGTATGTATGCGTGTGTGAAAAAATATTTATATTACAATTTAAATATTACTTTAAGTCCGAAAAAAAATTTTAATCAATGCATCCTATCTGTTATTATTTATAATAATGAAACATGTGGATTAAATGCTAGAATAATTTAGATATTTCAGACAATACAGAGAAATATGAAAAATACTTAATATGAATAACATGTGAAGACTAAAGAAACATGTTTAATATAAAAAAAGTTACGAATATTAAAACAAGAAAGAAGTTTAAGATGAAAATATGCTAGTCATATAACAAGAAAAGAAAATCATCGATAGGCAATAGAAATTATTAATTGGAAATTCAGAAATATAAAATGGGTCAAGAAGAGACCTATAGATATTTAGGGTAGAGACATAAGGAAATATGCCGATATGCAGCGGGAGAGAAAAACATTTATATTTTTGGAATTGAAAAATTTTGCAAGTTTTTTTTAGTAGTAGATAGAAAGGAGTTAACAAAAAATGTATTGATGCTACTTAGATTATGCGTCTAATTATGTGATTGAAAATGAATATTCTAAATCAATTTCCATAAAATCAAAACAACGTTTAAATATGAATCTGAAGTTCATATGTAATTAGTAATAACTAATATTTTTGCTGACTACAATCGAATATTGGTTTCTATTCAAACTTATTTTTCCCCAAAAAAAAAAACAATTTTTTTCACAAATTCATATATAAGAGTGACTTTTGATTATAATTATTTCACTTTTGTATACTATAATGTTTGTGATCATTGTTTCAATAACATATTCTATCATTAATCGTTTTGATATTGTGATAAATTCATTTTAACTCAAATGAATAACTACATCAATAATATAATATTTCATAGTATTCAATAATCAATCATATTGATCTTTTATAAAATACACATTTTTATAAAATCTTGTAATATTGAGGCGAGTGATTCATTTATATTAAAATATTTTATGTACTATCAATTTCCTTCATATATATATATATATATATATATATATATATATATATATATATTCAAATGAGATTGAAGAGTTTAGATATACATCTATTTTCTTACTATTATTTACTATCCTTTATTATCTTCCAGTTTCAATTGGGCCACCCTATATTTAGTATCCTACCTGTTCTCATTTATGATAGTGAAACATAAATATGAAATATCAGACTAATTAAGCATATGTAGACAATGCAAAAAACATGGGAAGTTGTATATTAAGAATAACGTGTAAAGATAAAAGGAGAAACTAATGAATGTCAAAAGAACAAACATCATTGCAAGAGTGAAAAGTTTAAAATAAAAGTGTAACGGTAATACAAACAAAGAAGATCTCCAATAAACAAAATAAATTATTGAATAAAAATTCACAAATAAGAGGAGATCCTTGTGGAGACCCAAGATATATGGGATATAGACACGAGAAAATTAATTCGAGCAGACATATAGAATGGAAAAGAAAGGCCTTGAATTGCTGGAAGTGGAAATTTTTGGAAGAACCTTTCATCCAGCAATGGAAAGAAGGAGATTGGTGCTGTTGATAATTATATATATATATATATATATATATATATAAATGAATTACTATAAAATAAAAATTGATTGATTCAGTTTTAATTTTATTAAAATCCGATTTATGAACGTTTTTTTTGTTTTTTTCGGTAAAAACATAATTAATAACTTTTTCATTTTAAATAGTGTTTTTTAGTTTCTTAATTATTACATTATATCTCCCATACTATATAAGATTTTTATCCAAAACAATAATTTTAATTTATATATTTAAAAAAAATCGCTACTAATAAGTATCAGAGAACCAAAATTGATTTTTACTGAATTTCATACAAATATTCTGTATATATTTTTAAAACTGATTGTGGTTTCTTAAATTAATTTTATATATTTGTTAAATTTCATTAAAAATCATTTAAGGAAATTTATTTCAAATATAATCTTATTATAATATTAAAATAATTAAAAAAATAGATCAAAATTTTAATTAAAAAATAAATTAATTTGAAAAACATAAATAGAAAAAATATGAAATCTTACATAATTAGAGTTTACTTAATATTTTTTATATTACAATTAATTACTAAAAATTAGACTTGTTTAAAAAATTGATTAAAAAATTGAAATTTCAATTGAAATATTTAAAAGTATTTTTTTACTGTAACATATTTTTTATCATTCTAGAAGTTTTTTTCAATTTCGTCTCAAAGCATCCCTTAAATTGATAATTTGGCGTGGTTTTCATTATTAAAAAAATGTTTCTTTTAAAAAAAACTACTGATTTATATAGTGTAATAATAATAATTTTACAGTATTGACTGGATTTTTATCATGAAGGTAGAAATAAATCATATGTCAAATTTCATATGTGCAAATAAAAAATGAAATATAAAAAAAAATAAATGGTAAATTTGAAAATTTATCGTTATAGTTGAATCTTTGTTTTAAATTTTCAATGAGAATACATGTTTGTAGTTATTATTTTTAGATACTTAATTCAGTTTTAATACTGGCTTAAAATTACATAATTAATAAGTTATTAGGTTAGTACATTAATTTATATCTTATTTACAGTTGAAAATTTCTTCAATTTCATTATTTTATAAAAATAGTTTTGATCTAATTTATTCCCAACAAGATTAGATTTTTTATATTATAGTTACTACGTGTATTTATATTCAAATATTCCGCTATACCTTTTTATTTTCATAAAAACGTCTTTAAAAAAATAATTTACTTGATAATGACATAGAACTACTTGTAGATCGCCGTGAAAAAAATTAAAATGTCCCAAAAGACACTTTAAAAACATTTGCTTCACAAACAGAAATATACGAGGGTCGTTTGATAAATATGGTAGATTTATTTATTGCTTAATTAAATTAAATTTTTCTTACTTTTTTACCATATTTATCAAACGACCCTCGTATATTAAAAAATGATATAAAGAAAATTATTTAACAAGAATGATAAGGAACTAATAGACAAGTAGTTCTTTTTGAAATTGGATAGAGAAGAAAACGTGGAGTAAAAATCAATTATTACACTCGCCGACCCTGTAGTTAATGGGAGTGATCAATACCAATTCGTTGCCAGTAAAAAAAGTCATAATAAAGATTTCAAGATAAAGAAATATCGCAGGTATGCCGTGAAGCTGCAAGCGCGGCCGAGCTGTTTAGGATGCGGACGCACGCGCCATCTGTAATCTCGGCTGAGGCGCGCAGCGGCCATAAGCCAAAAATCGCAATCTCTTACTTTTCCCGATGGACAAATAAAATATATGGCTGATTTGACATTTCTTGCCGGACGCGTTGAGTAGCGTTTCCGTACGAGATGTAGCACGTGCTAAATATCTCGCACATAAAACGAATCCCGCCGTATTGTTTATGATCATCTTTTGTGAAAATGTTTTATTTTTATATTTATTTTCTTTCTTCTGTGTTTAAAAATGTGCGATACATTGTAGTTCACATTTGTTCTCGTTTGTTCAACATTCACGTACAAATAAATTTCAACGAATTTTGTTAATTATTTCATTGTTTTTAGATATGTGTACAAAAAGATAGGAATTTTAAAAATATTTTGGAATAAAAAATAAAATTAAAATCTTTCTATTGTATATAAATACATATATGTATATAAGAATACAACATAATAATAAAAACAATAATTTCTTTATAATTTACATTTATTAATTGAAAGAAATTAATTAACTTCATGTATTTGATACGAAAACTTTTATATATTCTTTTATAAGATTCAAATGAAATATTTTTCAAATTTGTTTTTAATATATAATTTATCCACTAGTTTATGTTAACAGAAATTAGACAAAAAAATAGTAAAAAATAGCAAATGATAGTAAGCAAATAAATGTATGTCTAAACCCTTCAGCCTCATTTGGGACATCTTATAAAATATATTATAATAATATAATATTTAATGAATTGTAGTATAGATGTGAAATATTTATTAATTTCCACCATATTTTTTCAGATTAGTCACTAAACTTCATCATCATCATATCCTTCTTGGAGTAGGATTATATCCATTTCCTATTTACTCGAGTTTTCTCAGTTATATTATCAAATTTGTATTTAATATTTTAAGAAATTAAAAATATACCTCAATAATACAATATTTGTTATTTTTATGATATTAAAGAATTTCAAATAATGCTCTTATATTTTTTTTAAATATACAGGATCATCCAAATGTGACGCATAGATATCAGCAATATATAATGTTTACACGGCATGTCTTTTTAAATTATATAAATAAGTCTTTTTGTTTTAGTAGAAGGTTACAATTTTAATCATGGATATGTCATTGCAGCAATGCATTTACATTATTAAAACTTATTATGAGAATGGGCGTTCTTTAAAAAATATCCATCGTAAAATTCGTAATTTTTTTGATGTAAATAATCGGTTAAATTAGCTTTCAATTCAAAATTAGTGAAAAAGTTCGAAACTGTTTGCGTTATTGAAAAACCAAAAAGTGGAAAACCAATAATTATACGCACAAATGAAAACATTGCTGCTGTAAGTGAAAGTGTTGAAAATGAACCGACAAAATCAATTTCACGTCGTTCACAAGAATTTGGCATATATTATGGCTCTATATGGAGAATTTTGCATAAAGATTTGTATTTACATATGTACAAAATTCAATTAACCAAGGAATTGAAAAAAAGGATCATTTACAACATCGTAATTTCGCTAATTGGATTATTGAACAACGAACAACAGATCCATTTTTAAGCAAAATTTTTATTAGTGATGAAGCTCATTTTACAATGTATGGATTCATTAATAAGCAAAATTGTCCTATTTGGGATGATAAAGATCCTCGTGTTATACATGTAAAATCTCTATACCGGCAAAAATCACTGTTTGGTGTGCATTTTGGGCAAATGGATTCACTGAATCATTTTTCTTCGAAGGTAATGTTGTAAATGCTGTTACTGTGAATAATGAACGATACCAATCAAAGTTGAGTGACCTTGTTATCACCAGAATTAAATGACACTGATGAGTTTGATGTCTATTTCCAGAAAAACGGTGCTACATGTCACACAACTCGAGAAAACATTCAATTTTTGCGATCAAAATTTCGTCAACGTGTAATTTCACGAAATGCAGATTTCAATTGGTCTCCAAAATCATGCGATTTAACACCATTAGATTTGTTGTGTTTTTTTGAAAAGTCTAGTCTATGTTAACAAACCACAAACAATTAATGACTTAAAGAACAACATTCGAGCTGCAATTCGTGAAAAAAATCCAGCTACTTATAGAAAAGTTATTAAATATTTCGATACCCGCATTGATGTCTGTAGACACAGTCGTGGTGGACATTGATATTATGTTCTACATATAATTGTAACGAATCATACTTTTAATAAAAAAAAAAAACAGCTTGAAAAATTCCAAATAGTTTGTGTTTTATTAAAAAGCAACATGTAGGTGCGTTTTTTGGATGGCACTGTGCAACATATATTGACTTATACTAATAATGGGACATTTATTAAAATTTGATAATGAAAGTAAAAATTTTTTTAGAGATGCATTTGACAATTTCATAATTTACAAATATATTTGATATTGTATTTTTCATTCCTAAATTTAATCTATTATTAAAATATTTTTTAAATATAGAAAAAATAAAATTCTACTTTAATAGTCATTTGTGAGAAAATTATCATCTGTTCAATTTTTAGTCCCAGATCACAACTAAAAACAAAATACATATTGAAAAAAAATTAAATTCTTGTATTGTAAACTCAACGTTTTTTCAACTCTGAAATGAGTTCTATAAATCGGTGCGCAGAGAATTTTCTTTAATTTAATTAATTATTTAAAATCGACAATCTTTTAAGATGAATTTCAAATGTGAAAATAATAAAAGATTTATTGTAGCCAAATTTGTAGAATATTATAGTTGAGGAATAAAAGGATATTTTTCTTTGCCAACAACTTGCGGATGGAGACTAATATGTGAACAAGAGCAGTGTAGTGGTGCAGTATACAGATTTTGTTTCTCTATGCCTTAGTCCTATCATGACTCATTTGTAATGTCTTAGTGAATGTTTTTCCCAGATTAAAACAAAATTTCACTAAAACAGGTTACTGTTCAAGATACTTCATTTTCAACTTCCAAAAAAAAAATCCAAACACATAATAATGTTTTACTCAACAGCATGTAAGTCAATGAACTAGTAACGTGGCATGATCGGCCAAGTGCAAGGTTAAAGTTTAAGGTTTCTACCATATAGTGCTTTCTTATGAGTCAATTAAGTTGACTTTTTGGCGTTTTATTTTGAAAATTCTATTTCTTTTTGAACTGACTTCGTATATCAGTACTATTTTGTAAATAATGTAAAAATGTAATTTGGGCAATATTCAAAATGCTTCTATATAATTTAATAAAAAATAAAAATTTAGAAAAATAATTTTAACTAATAAGACATTATTTATGGATATTTATGATTTAATAACCGAATCTTATAGTTACTTTTTTTCTTAGATAATATATTTTAATTGAAATATTAAGATGATTTAAATGTTGTACGAGGGTCGTTTGATAAGTATGGTAAATTTTAAAATTTATGAAAAATTTAATAATTTATTAAAGTTTTAAATTTTATGTTATTTTTACCATACTTATCAAACGACCCTCGTATATGTATTTTTTAAATGACTATAGTATATATTTGTAAGTCCACAGGTCAGTTTAGTTGTGTCAATGCAGTTAAAATAATTTATATTAACATAAAAGTCTCACGCATAAAATTCAATAAGTATATTGAATATACATTTGATAATATGAGTTTTAAATTCAATAGATAATTGCTAAGTAGAATATTTATAGAGAGTACGAACAATATCCGAACAGAGAAATCTGTTCGGTCCGTTTTTATTACGTCGAATAGCTGTGCACATAAACCTAAATACTTCCGTAACAATTTTGCACCTAAAAAGTGATTACAGGTGATTTTGGCCGCTAAAATCTAAACTCCATAAAGTGCCGACATTACGCGAGCAGATTGCCGGCTGTAGCATCTCCCTGCCACGGTAGTAACTGCTGCCTCCTCCGTTTGCCGGGCGTGAAGACGGTTTGGGAAAGAGGCTAGAGGTGTACAGGTGCGCCCTGGAAAAGGCCGCGTGATATAGTGGCAGACTCGAGATAATGACCGGGAGCGTTAGCACGGAACGGATTCTTGAGATTGTCGTCGTGCGGCAAGATGAATTAGTTGTTTGCTTCTTGTGCTAGCTCGAGTCTTGTGCATTGTTTATTGTTCTGTTCTGCGATTTAAGGTTTACGTATTGTTACAGAAGATAGTTTTCAGAAACTCTGTTACACATAATAGTGCTCTATTTCTTCTTAAAATTTGTTTTCATGTTGTCTTCGTATAAAATATATTATACGAATTATATTTATTATGTTTTGTATTGCAAATTACCAATATTAATAAAATAGTTAATAAATTAAAAAATCGGAAATAATTTTAACTATTACAATAGAAATTATGCTTAATTTTTGTAATTTTTAAACAAATATAAAATTTAATATGTAACATTGCTATACTAAATAAAGATACTATTTTACATTATAAAACTGTTTTATTATTTTTCATGAGATAGACCTAAATTTGCGATTTTTTAAAATACATAATAACTTGAATATTTTAAAATTATATTTTAGTTTAGAATTGCTTTTTTACGAAAAAAATACTATTAAAATATATTTAGAACCAATTATTTTCAATGTAAAATTGTAAAAATTAAAAAAAAATTGTATCTATAGAAATACGAGTATACATTATTTTATTGAAAATGCTTTAAAAACATTTAAAAGAGATTTAATTAATTTTAGGATACTTTTTATAAAAAATAATCATTCACACAAATCCACAAAATTTTATAAAAATGTTTAAATGAATATGATTGCTTTTCTAATATCTTGATATATTTTGGTAGTAACTGATCAATATAGTAAAGTGAATTAAATAAACGAGTCCGTTTTCATATGAGAATTTTATGCTCTAAGCTCAATAACTAAATAAAAAATATAAGTTTATTTATTTAATAAAAATTAATTTACGAATATATTTTAACTTAAAATAATGTTTTTCATATACGTATATATCTATGGTTTATAATTTTATCCTTTTTATCAAATAATTAAATTTATTAAAAATTAAACAAATATTTTTTTACAAACTTGTATATTTAGATATGGCAAATGATAAATAACTGTGTAAAGTTTTATTTATTAAAAAAAATAATTTTGAATCTTCATAAAATGTTTTTTATTAATTATATTTAAGATGAGAAGGAACGTAGAAGCGATTTTTTTTATTTTATTTATATTCTTAAAATATTCTTTAGAATCAAATATTTCGTTTATATTAACGTTATTATTAATGTACGACTTTTGAATTTGTTTATAAACTTTGACTCCCTACAACAAATTTCAAGCCATAAATGATTTTTAAATAGTTTCAATTTATAAACAAATATAAAAATTAATCAAATATTATAAATTGGATATAAAACATTATAAAAGAAAAATATCAGAGAAGTACACAACAAATTGCAGATAAAAAGCACTAATAATTTTTTTATCCAAAAATAACCTAATGAAAAAATCTTTCCTGGAATATATAAATTTGCATATTGTTTTCTATTATAATATAAATTGTTTAGAATTACAAGTTTAGTGACAAGGGTTTCAAACATTTTTTTATTAAATGCATTTAATCCTCTTAGTTCAATCTTAGGTCTTAACTGAAGATAGCAGTGACTTGAAAGTATTGAAATGAAGAGCATTTCAAATTCGAACGCTTTTATAATAAATTGAATTTTCAACTAACTTTTTTTATAATTTTCCAAATTAAATTATTGTAATAATTTTTGTCACATGTATATATATATATATATATATATATATATATATATATATATATATATATATATATATATATATATATATATATATAAGAAAATATATATATATATATACTGCTGAAATAAGAAAATAAAAAATTTCAATAAAATTAATAATATTATTATCTCTTATTGGAATACATTTTTAAAAATGTTTTCAATAATTATAAATAGTAATATTTCAAAATTTCTTAATTATTTATATAAATGGTTTAAGACACTAAGCACTACGTATTTTTTATCATAATAATATATAGCGATGTATTAATTTTACAAGAAGCATTATGTATATATGATATAAGTATTATGTACATACTCGTGTATATATATATAATATTTATTCAAAATAAAATAAACACAAAATAGTAAAATTTTCATCTGCTTTAAATAACATAATTATATTTTAAAATAAATTAGAAAATAAGAAATCGTGGAAAATTGGTAGACGTTGAAATGAAGACTTGAAAATAAACCGCGAACAAATGTTACTGTTTTAAGTTTGTGTTATGTATTTAACAGAATCTACGGTCCATAACAGGAGTAAGAAAAGCTTAAACAGACATTGTATAACAAATGGCACATATATAAGATAATACAACCTTTAATGTGTTTTAACACTTACATTAAATAAAGAATTAGTTTATTTTCTGGGAAACTAGAATAAATCTAGTTCTCTGATAAAATTTAATGAACTTGAAAATACAAAAGGGAACATATTTAAGTTATAATATAAATATGTAGTATTACAGTTTTCAATTTTAGTATCGTTAATTTAAATAAAATATTGTTTACTAATTTACTTAAGTTATTAATATTATAAATGAAATCATTCTTACAATTATTTTTGTAAATATTTACTAAATATCATATACATATATATATATATATATATATATATATATATATATTATATATATATATATATATATATATATATATATATATACATATATAAATAATTATCGTCACTCTGGTTTTATCTATTACTAGATAAAGACTTTTCCTGATACGTTTTTCTTCCATTACACACCAACTTATTTCTCTATCCCATTTTTCCATCTTACATAAGTCTCTATCCCATCTATTCTATCATCTCTTTATTGTATTTATCCTCTGATGTCTCTTTCTTATCATATAGAGTCATTCAAATGTGACGCCTAGATTTGTGTTTTATTAAAAAGAAGCATAGGGTGGTGTATACGGAAACATGTATTTAGTTTCTATTTCTTTTTAATAAAACCTAGGCATTATTTTTGAATGACCCTATACATATATATATATGATTATAGAATGTAAAGATAGGATCTGGCACTTATAGTCTTTTCTATTCAAATTTCAATCCAACCTACACATAGTATACCCTGTGTTGTTATCGATAAGAATCTAACATCTTTCTAATAAAATAATAATTTTAAAATTAGAAAATGGAAATGAATTATATAATAAAATTTTTTTTACACAATATTATTTTTAAAAAGAATAACTGAGTTTTGTAATATATTATTAATGATAATAAATGGAATAATTTTTTTTTCTAGATACATGTTTTGTTGAAAGAAAACTTTGAAAATATTATATATATATATACACATATATTCTTTTCAAAATTTCTACTTCGAAGTTGTAAATGGGATTCTAAGAAAAGGTACTGTAATATTCGTTGGTAGGTCTAACTGAATAGAGAAAGCTTAGAAAATATTCCTGGCCAAAATAAAAAGGTTTTTACCAATACACAAGTGGGATCAACGCGATGAGTCAAAATCCCAAATCTTCCAAATGTATGACCAGCTGCAAAATACTCGAAGTGGAAATTGAAGCAAATTATTTAGAAAAAAATATGCTCTATTTTTTATTTTATTGTATTAATGAGCCATGTACTTAGTTATTTAAAACATAAATAATTATGTAGACAAATCATTTGTAAGTTATTTCATGTACTGATCAGTATCAACGAAAGCAATTTAAATCTCTTGCGATTCTAAAAGTGATTTCTGTCATAAAATACGTTGTATCGGTTACAAATCGTCAGTTTTCATCTATGATCTTCAACGAGAAAAAAAAGATAAAAAAATCTATCGCTTTGAACGAGTAATACCGTGTTGAGAATCGTATCACTCGCTTTAGTATTTTCCGAGCGAGTCGAAAGGAGCACCCTCTCAACTAAATCTGCTCTGCAGGTTACTATCAAGACCGGCTGGGCAATAATCGTAAATTCTATTAAAACATAACCACGGCGCGAAATCTGCAGCCATTACCGGCATAGCGCTCCGCTCATCTGTTTTATATCCTATGTGCTTCGAACCCGCGAGCACTGATTCCCGCCGCACGACGACACAACATTGAAAAAAGAGCGACGCAACGCGATACAGCATGTGGGCGCAGAGAGGCCGCTGTCAGTGATCCCGTTTCGAATTTTTCACCGCACAAAGAGAACCTCGCCCGACGGAAGCGGCATATTGAATTATTAATGCGTTTTTGCTCATATACGTCGTTTTTTAAGAAAAGATGGCCGCGGAAAACGCGTTTTTATTTCTATAGATTTTCATAAAACGGCAGTAGAACAGTGGCGCAATCTATTGCTGGGACGGCGAACATTTATTTCTTGAGTCAAATGCAGCACTTACGCTTTGATTCAGTGCTGCTATTACGCTCATAACAGCGTATCTCGCGGAAAATTATGTGCCGTGCGCGGTCGCCTCAATTGATATAATTACAAAAAGAAGTGACGCTCTTTTTCATCGTGCAGATATTTTTCTCGATTAACTATCACTCTCAAGCGATTTTATGCACTTATTGAACAGTTTAAGTATGAACTTAGATTTCATTACTCGGATTTAAAAGTAGACAATTTATTAGTAGATATTTTTCTTAAAATGATTATATTATTAAAATATTACTATAGTATTTTAAACTATCGAAAATATTGTATATATGAAATTACTTCTGATACAGTCAAAGTTATCAGTGTTTGACAATTTTTAAAAAAGATAAAAAAATAATTAAAATAATTAATTTTCCACGCACTAAATATCAAATTAGAAAATTATAAAAAAAGTAAGGAAAAGTTATTTTTTTTATTTAGTCGCTTTATTCAATTATTTTTATCTATAGCGACTTTTATCTTAGAGTAAAATTTAAAAAGAATAACATTTAATTAAGTAAAGATCGTTCCAGAATTAAAATCTCTGCTAACGGAATTTCAATCCTAAGCAGACGTACAAACGTAATAAAAGTTGTATGAATTGAAAGTATATGAATATTTTTAATAATAAAAATATATAAATAGAAAAATAAGTAACAGAAGCGAAATAAAGTTAATATTATTTAAAAAGTTTAAGTTCTAAACGAATATTGGGTATTTTTTTATGAATACTAATCCAAAAAATGACAAAACGATATCAAAGAAAAGTGATTACTTTAATATAGTAAACATTAAGCGATAGTAATTAAAAAATTAAATTTTATGTGCTCATTGAAGACAATGTGATTTTTATAAAAATTCCAAATATATACGATTTTCATAAAAATGAAAGTCTAAAGTAAACGTCATTGGATTGATTTTGAGAAAAGCTTTCATCTAGCAAAGTTTAGAAATAACCTTCTGATATTGATAATAAATACAATATATTTGATATTTTGGGTTATTTTAAGGGTTTTTTGATTAAAAGATGCATTTCTTTTTTAAAAAGTGTAAATTTCATTTCATTTCAAATGTTACAACTTTTTTAACTTCTTGGCAACAAATGAATTTCACAGTAGAAAAAGGAGTTGTTTTTTGAAGCAATCCATTTATCGACCCATTTTTGATCGTGTCAAAGATTTTGAAGTACATATCTTGAAGCCCATGTTGCATCAACCAGAACAAGTGATAATCAAAAAGTGAAATTTCTGGAGAATACGTAGGGTTTGTTAAGAATTCCCATTCCAATTTCAATAACTTCTCTTTTACAATCCTCATTACATGTGGTTTTGCATTGTCGTGTAAAAGAATCACTTTACGTATTTTGTTTGCTATTTGTGGTCATTTTCTATGAAAATTCAAGCTTCAGTTTCTAAAATGACTATTGATAACAATCAGCTGAGGCAGTTTTATTTGGTTTCAGTAACTTGTAATGTACGACATCTTCTGAATTCCACCAAATACAAATCATAATATTCTTTCCATGAATATTGCATCTAGGTGTCGATGATGATGGGTCTCTAGGATCAACTCACGATTATTTTCTTCTAGGATTATTACAGTAAATTTATTTTTCGTAAATAGTCACAATTTAATACAAAAACTGCTTCTTTCTATACCATGTAAGTAGTGAAACACAATTATTTTAGTGGTTTTGGATAATCAACGCAGACAGTTCATGTAGAACCCATTTGTCTTCATTTTAAATCTTTCTTTTTTAAATGGTCGTAGACAATGATTAGACCAACATCCAATTTTTCGGCAAGTTTTTCAAAGAGTGTAAGCTGAATTTTCGTTTAATAGAGTCTTTAATTCCATATCCTCAATCTTTTTCAGCTGCCTTGAGCGTTTCTTGTCTTCCACATCGGAATCACTATTTTTGAATCGTCTTAATTAATATTAGCACATTTTGATCGATACATCGTAAATTTATGTGATATTCTGAAAAGATTTCGCGGTTGTCTCCTTTTGATTAAACAGAAAAAGTAATAGGTGCCGAGAATGATGCTTATAACGCTCCATCGTTTTCTATGACAAACAATCAACATTTTAATATTTCTAACATGTCGCTGTTCAACACTTCTTAGAAATGATCCAGCTATCAAACTCATCAACTTTCATTAAAATAATTAGATGTGATCCGTAGCTGCGACCATCTGTTAGTCAGTCTCTCAAAGTTAACTGAAACACCTAATAAATAGTGAAATTTTGATAATCAGAACTTTCATATATTTTAAATATCAGAATAGCGTAGTTATTCAGAGTTTTTTTAAAGTACAACAACAAATTCAGTTACACGAAAGAATGTATTTAATATCCCTTATTTGTATACGTACTCTTTAAAAAATGTATTAAACTCTGACTATAATTCAAATAAATGTCACTGGAAGTACTAAAACTTCGATTATATATAGATGTGTATGTTTATGTTAAATAATTTATATTAAATCAAATTGTAAAGACAATAAATTAAAAATTTTTTTGTAATTATACAAATAAATTAGCAAATTATTTTTAAATATATTTGGCAAAGATAAATAAACATTATATATATATATATATATATATATATATATATATATACATTCATATATAGAATATTATTGTTAAGAAGATCGTTTATAAAAATGGTAATCATCAGTAAAACTGTACGTATGAGCTCATACGTAGATGCATTTTAATTATAACCAACAAGAAAAGTAGTAGTATATATATTCGTATGACGTAACCGTCAATAAACAAATATAAACTTTACATATACACACACATACATATATATATATATATATATATATATATATATATATATATATATATATATAACAACGCAATAAAAATATTTTTTTAATGTTAGTTGGACATTAAAAGAAAAGAAAATTAATATTAATATAAATTAAGATAATTGTGTTAATACTGATTATATTTATTAAAAATAAAATAAAATTTATTTGTTATTGAAATATTTTTATTTATATTCTACGTTCTTTGTTTCCTTCAGTACTGTTTATTTTTATTATTTATTTTTCATTTTTTTAATATTAATTTCAATCAACAGTTTAAATTGTTTTAACACATTTTTCGTAAAAAAATATGGCGTCGCCATCGAAATGCATCAGCCGATATATTTATAAATAAAGTGAACAATAAGTGATACTTATTATTAAACACTTTAAAACTATTGTGGTGTTGGAGTTAGAAATTCATTTGTGTTAAAGTGAATTCACCACAGTTCCAAAACAAACAGTAATAAATATCTTTCTTATTGTTGAATAAACGAAATTCAATTGAGAGAAATCAGTAAAAAAATATGTTCTGTATCACATTTCTGCTTACGGATTTGTTGTGATAATCAAGTGTATCTATAATAATATGATCGTGGTATTCGATTTAAATGGCCTTTTCAAATTGGGATTTTTTTCATAGAAAAACATTTATTTATGTTAATGAGAAAATTTCTAATTAGCACTATAATAAAAGCAGAGCAGATAGTTAATTTCGGATTTCATTAAACGTTTTCATTTAACGTTTTCTTTAATTTGAATTGAAAATGTATCACGAACATCTGAAAGCACCGAACGAAATCATTACGAGATCGAAAAAAAACAGCGCATCTGTTTTTTGAAAATAAACTTTCGCCTGCGGACACCGACAGTGGAGATCCGTTCATGAATGCGTACATGATTCAAAAGTACACGAACAACTGGTTGAGAGAATAAATTGCAATCCGGTTTACGAAAATACTTGACACATTCCCGTGAGCCTGACTCAAAACACTTCATTCGGTCCTCGCCGCCGCGCCACCCCCAATCAGAACAAACTGTGCGGAACGCAATCCAGCCCCATTGATTGTGTTAGCCTGACTATATCCTCTCTTTTCTCAATACCCATTGACGTCGCATGCTTGATCTTTTTCAACGCATGTTGGATTTCAGCAGCGAATTGTTCCACGCTAAATTGAAGACCACTCGTGGGGTGTCTGTCGGTTTGGTGCTGTGCACTTGACGCCCGTAAATTTAGATTGGCCTCTGGCTAAATATTTTCTTTAGTAACCCGACGGGATTAAAGTTTATCTATACAAAGCGGTATGTACTTGCTACATTCAACACTATGTGTTCCAGTGGCGTGGGGAAAATAACGGATCCGATGACCGAACGATAGAATAACAATATACTCAATTTTGATAACACTAACAGCATATAGGAAATTATTTCAAATCAAATTCATCATTTTATATCTATATCTATCTATCTATCTATATATATATATACATAGAGAGAGAGAGAGAGAGAGAGAAAAATGCCTAATAAATGTTCTAATCGTTTTAAAAACTGTACGAATTTTTAAGATAATCAAGTTTTTTTTTTTTAAAAAAAAACAATATATATATATATATATATATATATATATATATATATATATTGTATAAAATACTATCAATAAATTATCTAAATGTAAAAAATAGTCCTAAGACAAAAATCATTCATAAAATAATTTTTGCAGAAAATTAGAAATCATATTAATTAAAGATTTAAATAGGTGAATAAAATTTATTATCTTACTAAATCACTTACATTTATATCAAAAAAAAAATTATAAAAATGTTTAACAATCTAATAATTGTTTACTTTATAATATGTTTAATTCTGTTCTTCATTAGAGAACAGCAATATAAAATCTTAAGTTTTATAATTATTTTTTTTTGGTATTGGTGTGAGGTATTAATTTATATTAAAATGTATTGTATGGTCATTACTATAAATATTTCCTAATTATTTTTTACACACACACACACATTATATATGCATAAAAATATTAAGTAGGGACAACTTTAAATTTTTTTATATATAGTTTTAACACCAAAAAGGATTTATATAAAAATCTATTTCAACAAATGTTATAATATATCAAATTGATGATGACAGGGTCATTGAAATAAACATCGGTTAATAAAATGAACAATATAATTACTGAATATTTTTATAATTTTTGCAATATCGGGGTAAGTGATTTATGGGTGTAATAAGTGAATTAGAAAAAAACCAAACCAATGATTGAACTATT
>CP092087.1:39320286-39377786 GCA_029203775.1 Neoneuromus ignobilis
TTGATTGTCAATCCGATGATATTAAAAGGCTAAATAAAAGATTTGTGAGATAAAGACATAAGTTAATACATCGATATGGAATTGAAAAGAAATGAATTGGATTATTGAAAGTAGAAAGTTTTAAAAATGTTCTTTACCTATCAGTAGCCAAATAAATGATGATTGTGATTTTTACAGTTATATATATATATATATATATATATATATATATATACCTGAGTCTGTTTTTATGCGGTAGATACGTTCCGTAGAAAACCGCATTAAAAAATCGCACAAAAAAAGACTTAACTTACATTGAAAAATTAGGGATACGTTCCGTAATTTTCAAAAACTGCATAAAACCAAAGCTACAAAGTGAAATTACTCTAAAATTCGCATAAAAAAATTAGGAAATAAAGAATGCTTAAATTTTTTTTCAAATATCTGTGAAAAATTAATACAAAACAAAGCTTTTTACTTAATTTTTTAAATAACTATTTAATTTTATTCAAAGCAATATGTACATATGTGTAATTTATTTTAGAATTTTTCATATATATTTTAATTATTATCACAAAAATATCTGCACTGTTTAGAATAAAAATAAGAAAATAAAAAAGAAAGTGAATAGCTACACTGTTTTCAAGACATGTAGGCCAAGCCTTTTTCCAACAGGCATTTAAAGTGTGTTGTTTTATTTGAGTAATAGCAAATGCAACATGATTTATATGTCAAAGATAGATTTTTTTTCAAGCATCAGTTACTGTTATTGACTCATTTTCTAATTTATCCAATATAAATTGAAAAGTGCGTTTAATGTAATATTGTTTAAAAAAATGGCAGCTTCTTCATCTGCCGATGCAATCATGCCCGTAATCTTTACGTTATGCAGTGCATTCTTTTTTAAAAACCTGGTTAACCATCCTTTGCTAGCCGAAAATTCCTTATCAGTTTGAGAAGCAAATGATTCAGATTCCTTCATTAGTTCATAAAACTGAAGAGCTTTTCGTTGAATTAAATAACCGCTTAAAGGTATTCTTAAAAAAATTCGTATAAAAAGATATTAAGAAGAAATATGAATCGCATAACTTCAAAACGCATTAAAATAATCTGCACAAAAACAGACCCAGCTGTATATATATATAAGAAACATTAAAATATTAAACGTTTTTTAATAGATTCATAAAAATTATTTTTTATTTAAATAAATAAATAAAAATGCATTTTGATTATTAACGATCTATTGAATAGCAATTTCTAAATATATGTAAATCAATGACGTTAATACTATATTTCTGACATAGATTTATATTTACGTCCAGCTCGATTTCTTTCACGGGAACTGAATGACGCATAGGTTTTTAATAAGAATTCAAAGAAAAAAATGAATACGTGCAAACATAACGGAACATTAATCCAATTATTATTTCTGCCTAGTGAAAAACAAACAGTGACGGAAGGCCGAAAGGTGATATCGCAAACCAAACATCCTGTAACAAAAATCATAAGCGCGTGTCGCCAAGTAAACGCACACACGCTGTCATCCTATAGTGGCCATTATCGTGATTACCATTAAATCCTAATATAATTATCGTTATTGGTTTCCCTAATCCTTTTCGAGCAGATATAAAGAACGGGACCCACGCTGAATCCCGTTTGTAACTTGACACCCGACCAACGGTGAGGGTACTAACTGCAAGATAGATGTAATTTTTTTCCCATTGTCTCTGGTAGTGTAACTGCATACATACACACACACGCATACGAGGGTCGTTTGATAAGTATGGTAAAAAAATAAGAAAAACTAAATTGAAAAAATTAATTTAATTAATTAATTAATTAAATTAAACAATAAATAAATTTATCATACTTATCAAACGAATCTCATATATATATATATATATATATATATATATATAAATATTAAGAAAATAATAATTTCTAACAATTATTAATTGTAATTAAATTAGTCATTTAAGTTTTACGTACTTTCTTTTAAAAAAAATATTTTTTTAAAAGAAAAAAATTTAAAAAATATTTTTTTTATATTTATTTATAAAGTTTCTCATATTATCATAAAATTACAGTACTTGTATGAAAATATACGAAATTCTTTTATTTATTTATGTAATATTAAAAGTTACATATTGGATTTTTTACAAAAAAATCATTTCCCCAAAATATATGCTTATACTTAAATATTTAATAATTTCTTATTAGTTGTTTTTTTTTCACTATAAGCATACTAAAGACAAAGAAATCAATTCCGGAGAGTAACAACATATATTTTATTTTCTATCTTAGATTTTATTAATTTTTTAAAAAAATATGGTATTAGTAGTGATTATTTTGTAAAAAGATTACACATAATGCCACATTGTATAATATTAAATCAAATAATGATAATAAATCTACCTATAAATGAATATTTTTTCAGTATTTAACATCAGCCTCTATCTATCAACTAATGGGTGAACATCTCTTTCAAAACATTCCACTTCAAGAGATTCAATGCCTTTTCTTCATTCCACGTCAGTTAATTTTCTTATATTTTTTATTCCCATCAATCCATTTATCTATTTTTAAACTCAATTATATTTCTTTATTCTCAATTAATAATTTTTCTTGGCTATTTGTAGATTTATATATATATATATATATATATATATATATATATATATATATATATATATATATATATATATATATATATATATATATATATATATATATATATATATATATATATATATATATATATATATATATATATACAATAATTACATATAAGAGTCTACTGATGGACGAAAGATTCATTGAATGTTACCATTCACTGATACTTGGTTATACTCACCACACTGACCAGGCAGAATGGTGAGTATTTTTTATTTATAGTCAACTCTCTTGAAGAGGTTGCTTTCAATTCAGCTAAGAGTCGCACTTGTCTTATTTCTCTAACTAGGGATCGAACGCGCTCTACCACATAACAACTGGTAATATATATATATATATATATTCTTTTTTTTGAAATTACATTCTTAAAATGTGCTTTGACTTCCATCTCAATTTTTCTATCTTTCTCTATATAATAATTTTTCTCATCATCTTCTAACTTTTTGTTAGATAATCTATTATATAGTTCAGTTTTTTTCTACGTCTTACAGCTATCTTTTGTTACGAATTTTACGTTTTCGTTTTCCTTCCATTCTTATCTACAGAGTCCTCTTTGATTTCTATTCACATTCTATTTTTTAACAACGCCCGATCAAGGTAACCCTCTTGGCATCACTAATCTAACCACATTTTCATTTTGTATAATTATCTTTAATTCTTAGTTTGTTTTTATCCACCATCATGCTCTCCATCTCTCTTAACAAAAAAAAAAATTTTTTTTTGCTCAAATACAGATAAAAAATTCTAATTGGCTATTAATATGATATACGATTTTACTCTATTGGTTACAATGAATGACTAGTGACATTAAAAAAGTTAAATCAAACCTTTGTATTATATCTCTTGACAGAAAAGTTAATTTTAGGAGTTTAATGGAAAAATAAGTTCTATTTTCAGTTATTATCCATTTATTAATTTTCAAGCGTTTATATATATATATATAATATGTATATATATATATATATATATATATATATATATATATATATATATATATGTATATGTATATATATATATATATATATATATATATATATATATATAATAGTAAAATGTTTTAATTAGTTTCTTTTTAATTTAATTACATTTTTACTTTTAAAATAAACTAACCTCATAATAAGAAAATCTATAATAAAATTATAATGAAATAAAAATAAATGTCCTTCAATAAAAAATCACAATAAAAGTAAACAAATGGTTTATTAACCAAATATTTATTTAATTTAATAAGTAATCGTGAAAAATTAAAGTATTTTTTTTAGTTTCTACAATTATCCACATGTATTTTTTTAAAAAAATAAATACAAATATAAATTTCTTTATTTTTTGAATTTTTTATATTGAAGAGTACCAAATATTTCAAAGTTCGAGTATTGTAAAAATATTGAAAAAAGTCAAAATTAATTCATACTTAACGTAATTTGAAAGGGAATACTGAATATTTTAAAATAACTGAAAATCTTAAAATTGATAAAAATAATCCCAAATACACTATTGTAGAAACCATGGTTTTATTTATTTCATATTGAAATATACAAATATTAAAAATCGATAAATTTGTTGAAAATTCTGATTCTTATTTAAGGTTTATTAATAAAACGCTATTTTATAAATGTGAAATATTTTTTAAAGTAAATATTTTCTAATGAACAAAATTTAAGATGTATTAAAATTAATAAATAATGCTATTGTTGGTGTTTGACTTTTATAAATATTAATATATTTTTACTTTACAATTTGTATTTATTTTTTAGTATATTATTTCATATTTTTGTTATACTTTTCTTCTAAAAATATTGTATTTAATTTAGAAAAGTTTAAATACTTTAACCAAATCACAATACAAATATCATTAAATATTGAGTGCAATCATTTTGAAAATAAAGATTTTATTACAATATTTGTATATTTAATAATAATCGAACACTGATTGTTTTTTTAACAAATATTTTCTTCCTAAATTTAAGTGTTGTAAATTTATATATCATAAAATAATAATGGTTGGAAAAAATAATCTCATTTATAAACAGAAAAAAGATAAGTAAATATAAAAGTAAAAATATAATACTTTCATAAATAAGCATGGATAAAGACATGTTTTTTTAATAATATTGAAAGAAAATTTAAACCATAACGAAAATAAAAAAGGTGTAGATATTTACTTCTATATATATTAAATATCCAATACCGTTACACATCTGTTATATTCAATTATCAATAATTTCTGTACTGATTTTGATTCCTGTATATCTAGATTTTAATCACTCTATCGTACTCACCGAGGACCATTATTTATAACTAAAATCAGTGCGTCGAGGATCTAAACACGACGGTACGACAATATCAATAAAATTTCAATTGCGATATGCGCGGCGCATGCATAATGGCGCCCTCTTCTGAAACCATTATTGGCACGTGTCATGGCAATCCACATAAGAGTCATCTCTATTATACGACGAATCATCGTGTCTCTCACGCCTGCGAATATAGTGGGGTGCGCTGCAGGGCTGTATTTATTGCACGACTTAATGGAAAATTATTGCTTGTGTGCGTTCGTTCTGTTCTTATTGTTCGTTTCGTATGTTTATAAATATGAGATACTTTTTAGAATATAAAAACATACTATAAAACAATATATACCTTTCTCTCAGTGAATGTGTATGTATTCTTGTACATATGTAACACACTCACACACACTTCCTTTCAAACATATTCACACACACACACACACTTATATATAAATATTCTATCTTTTGTTATTACATTACAATTTTTACATTTCCTCACTACTTGGTACTCATATATCCTACAATGGACTTAAGTCTGTTATGAGAAATTTTAAAAATATTGATTAAACATTAAATAATACATTTCTTTTTTTGTAGTAGAAAATACAACAAGTAATCTTAGATTGATTTCATAAAATGATTTAATTAAATATAAACTTAGGAATAATGCAACAACGATTTTGTGTATGCCCCTCATTTTAACAAAAAAAAATAAGAAATTTAATTTAGTAAGAGAAATAAATGAATTGAAAGTACAAACGAGTTGTTTGTAATTACAAAACAACAAATAAAATTTGGAAGATATAATTATTTATTTTTTTATAGATATTATATTTGTGATTATTTTAGAGTTTTAATACTATATTGAATATAGAAGAACCATAACATCAACAAAACGAAGTTAATAAAAAAGTTCAATAATTATCGTTAATCTCGATTTAATCATAAAATCTTGTATTTTTGAAATGAAGGTTTAATTTGTATTCTAGTGTAACTAAAATTAATGACTAAGAATTAATTAGGTGGACAAAAAAAGCAAAAAGAAATAAAACGAAAATAATTATTTCTAACTCTCTGTGAATGTGTTTTTTGAAAATGAATTGAATGAAATAAAAACAAATTTGAATATAATATAGCTGAAATATTTTAGTACCAACTTATAAGAAAATTTAAATATTTTAAGAAACAACGTTTTAAAAATTAAAATACTTCTCTCGTACTAATAATACGAATAAATAATACAATTATTTGTAAAACCAAAATGTAAGCTAATTTAAAAAAAAATCTATACGAATTTAGATCTCAATTTTCACGTAAATTTTCTTCAAATTTTTTTTTAAATATATTGAATTTTTTGATAGAAACGATTAAATGAATATTACTTTTCCCAATTTTAATAAAATATTTTATAAAGTTTCTCATAGTTTTTATAGTAAATAAACTATATTTTCTCTACTTTAATTATAAAGTGATTTGATATATCCAAGGACTTCTACAAAATAAAAATCAAAAAGAGGAAAATGTCAGTAATTTCAAAGATATGCTGTGATAAAATAAATATTCCTCTTCTACAATAATTATTCTACTTATTATTTTTTTTCCAGATTTAATATATCAAAACGAGCATTTTTAATTATAACATTTATTTATAGGGGTATTGTAATGGAATTCTCTATTTGATAATTATAAATAGAGATTAACAAAATTTTCAATTAATGAAATACAATGGTACATTTGAAAAGTATCTTGTAATGTTTACAAATATAAAAAAAATTTTTTTCTTTGTACTTTGCTAATAAAATAACAGCTTTTGATTGCTGTGAATGTATCTGAGTAACGTTGCAAACACTTTTATTACTCAGTAAATATTATATATTTATAATAATATTAACTAAGTTCAGAATTATTTTAACTATATAATTATAACAAATAAAACATACAATTTTTTAAAATCTATTTTCTTTTGGTGCAATCTATATATACAAATAAATCATCTATTTGCGAAATAAACTTTGAGAAAAATATTGTATAAAATTTTTGGGGTGAATTTGTAATATTGAAATAATATTATTTCACCAATTAATTTTCAAACTGATATAAGAAGTTCATCAAACATTTCATTGTATAAATTTTCATCGTACAAATCGACGTCCGAATCTGATGAATTGGTTTCGTGTTATTATTTTGAATAGAATTATAACCATAAACAGGAAATTCATCTAATTTAATCTTTTAAATGTCAATGCATTATAACCGGAAACTTGTCATTATTCTAAAATTGCAGGTCGTCTTATACACACGATATTTGCTAAACACATTAAATGCAACTTGAAATTGTGCCTCGTCTTATACGCCAGTATATATATATATATATATATATATATATATATATATATATATATATATATATATATAAATATATAAATTAAAATTAAACAGTGTTCTAAAAAAATTCTCTGTGATTTATTTTTATTATAATTTTAATCAATTTCTAGGCAGAAAATTGCAAATATAAAATATAATAGTTAATTTACAAAAACAATAATATATAGTATTATATATATATATATATATATATATATATATATATATATATATATATATATATATATATGCGTATTTTAATAGGATAAAGTATGTTATGGATGTAATTAAATAAGATTTTGAATAACATGATACTAGATACAATAACTATAAAAAAGCTAATTTTATCAATCATCTCGCATGTGCGCTTGTTTGCTTTTTAGAGATGGTATCTCTTTGCGTGTGAGTGTGTGCGGTGAGTAGGCCACTCGCTAACGGGCTTCTGTTATGTGGGATAGGGGCGCTAATAGAATTATCAGCTACCAAATGGCTATCGCGTCACATGCCACCCACCATACAACCAGATGCTCTCGGGTTTCATCCCCGACAAGACTGATGTAACGAACCGTGGCCGCCGGTACCAACTCTACCGTTTCCAGAGTCAAATCACGAACTTTATTACTGCTTCACTTAAATTTTTTTCATTAATCATATGTTTTATAGATAGTTTTTTTTTATTCGGTTTTATATATGAATTACGAAAATTAATGAAAATACATTTTTTATATTTAAATGATTAGTGTTTATATATATATATATATATATATATATATATATTATTTTTATACTACTAAAATATAATTTTTTAACAATAAATCACTTTTTGAACAAAATTAAATAATGTTATAAAACACTATGTTTTTTAAAAAAATATGTTGATTAGCGATTCATGGTGTTAATTTTTTTAATGATTTTATTACTGTAATCGAATAATTAATATCTTGTTAAATACAGTATTATTAGATATTTACTATATAAATTGTGGATCAATATTAAATTTATAAAATGAATATTTGCTATTTATTAAAACCAAATAAATTATTTCACTTTAATAGTATACATTTTTGTTAAGAAAGTAATAAAAGTATACTATACATTTATTTTTTATAGCTGAATTAATCTAATGAAAAAATGGTTTTACTTTAAATTATAGTTTTTATTTTAAGTATATTCTTATTGAAAAAAATATGTTGTTATTGATTTTGCAATTCACACACACACACACACACACATACACACACACGCATACACACACATACACACACACGCATACACACACATACACACACACACACACACACAAATATATATATATATATATATATATGTTAAATATTTACGTTATTTTTAACTCACAATCTAATGATATTAAAAAATTAATTTCTTATGTATTTCTAATAACAAACATCTTTATATAATTTAATATTATTTATTTAGTATTGTTTTCTAATATAAATTATTTTATTTTATTAAAATGAATTTACAAAACTATGACTAAATCTAAATTAAAACTGATTTTAATATTCATATTTCGTGTATATAATATTAAATTTTAACTTTATTTTTTAGTAATATGTAAAATTCAATTTAAAACTAATTATTCATTCCAAAGATACTAGGTTTTATAAAAGCGTTTAACAATCATAAGTGAACAATAAATGATTATTAAACTATTTTATAAAATCTTGTTACAGTGAATATATGTTATAATATCTTGTATGGGTTGTGTTCAGGTAAGTGATTCATTTGTGCTGAATTAAATTTCAAATTTAAATTTTATTAAGAAAGATTGAGAATAAAAAACGATAATGAAAAATATTAGAGGATAGAAACGATATAAAACTGAATTTTAAAAAAGAATGGATTGGTATATTAATAACATTTGAAATAATAAATGAAAAAATAGTGAGAGACAAGATATCGTATAGTCAATAAAGTAAAAGAGAATTAGAAATGAGATGAAAGTATAAAATTCATAAATCTATACTATAATGCTTAATAAGTAATAAGTTTTAGAAAAAAAAGAAAAGAAAAATACATATATAATATAAATAAAATTATATATATATATATATATATATATATATATATATATATATATATATATATATATATGTTATGTGGTTATTCTATATTTCTCTTTTGATATTAAGTTATTTTATATTTTGTTTCATTTTTAATAATACGATTTTCTAAAAACATATATCTTTAGAATAAACATCTATATTTTTTTAAAAAAAAGACATTAAAGTTAAATATATATATATATATATATATATATATATATATATATATATATATATATAACTATATAGTAGTCGTTAAAAAGATTTTAAAAAATATAACAATACCATATTGACTATTTCATTAAAAAAAATTGAAACTGGTAATTGAGAATTGCAGATTTCTGCTACAACAATTAGAATTTGTGAATTAAATTATTTAAATAACTTTTTGTTAGTTTATATTATAATCATACTTTTTTAATATCGACTAATATTTGTTCAAATTTTTAATTATACAAAATTTCACTCAGAAAACCAATGAATAATTTACATTAAAAAATTACCCCGAAATAATTCTCAAGTAATTACAAATAAAAAAACTGAATGATATAATTTAGTTACAAGTTTGAGTTTTAGTTTAATTTTCCTACTCCAATACATTTTTCTTACAATTTATCTTAATTAGACTTCATGAACCGTAACCAAAAAAAACTTGATTTCAATTAACATGATTGACTTTTGCACCCACTAGAAGAATATACGCTATGTTTTATGTTTCCTGTTAGTCCTTAGAGATATCAACCTAAGAAGGGAAAATTTTAAATAATGGTGCATTGCAATAAACGACTACGATTTTTATTTTATAATATATTCTATGGATTTGGTAATTTAATAAATTCTCTAGATAGATGTATATTTTATTAAAACATCTAATTAATGTAAGATTTTTTTATTTATGTTAAACATACATACATACATACATATATATTTATATATATGTATGTATTTTGTATATGAATGTATTTACTCGTATGTTGAATATTTGTGGGTATATGAATATCATTTGAATAAGGAATGATGTAAATTTAAATACTTTATGTGAAATTGTGTCTACAATCTGAGCTTTAAAAAACTGAATTTTAATATTAATTTTATAACTTTTTTCGTAACAAATAATTTATATAAATTTAAATTTCGTAATAAATAAATCACTTGAACTTAAAATTTTTATAAGACATGTTTGAATGTTTGACTTAATGATTATTTCTGAGATTTTATATCTGTGTTGGAATTTAATATACTGCACATAAAGAGGTGTTTATATATATATATATATATATATATATATATATATATATATATATATATAAATAAATAATACGCATATGTATATTAATAATTTTTACATCGCATTATGCACAAATACAGAATATCAAATAATAATAATAATAAACGCGAACGACGCGAAAGAGCCATTCGTCTTGAACACGTAGTCATAATTTTAACGGGCCATCGCGTACACGTATTCTGAAATATTTAATATTGCCGAGAACTATTCGGTCTTAGCACGTCGTTATGCTGCATAAAAGCGCAATAAATTCAGATTTTATGCTCAACCAAAACTTGATATCAGTCTTGGTGGAATGCGACGAGCACGTCTCGAACTCGCGTTCCTCTCCCACCCGTCGCCGCCGCTACAATTTCCACGCCCGACCACCGCCCCTGTGATCTTCGTGTCGGCGCATTCTGGTCGCCTTCTTCGTTCGCCCCACGCGAGATTCTTCGTTTGCTGAGTTTGCCGGGTGGCGAACGGATGGGATTCCCGCGCGCACGTCTCTCTGTTCATTAACACCAGCGCAAGCAAGAGCTGCAAATCCTAGACGTTCTTACATCGATAAATCTTTGTGATGTTTATTAACTCTTTCTGTTCCAAATTAAAAGTCGGAAAGAAAATAAATTCTGAACATTCAGCACAGTGATATAATGACATTGAAACAGGACCGGTTGTTTAAGAATACGCCACCAAGTCTAAACTTCGCATTAGATTGTATAAATTATTGTACATTTGGAAAAACCAAGTATATATATATATATATATATATATATATATATATATATATATATATATATATATATATATATATATATATATATATATATATATAGATATATGAATTTTTATTAAATAAAAACATTAATATATTTATCCAAAAATGGGTTATTTAAAAACTAAAAATCTTTCATTATTATTTAATTATTCTTTAATATTTATATAACTATCATCTCTTAATACAGAGCATATTATTTCATCGATTTTATATTTATTATAGTAAATTTACACACACACACAAACACACACACATATATATATATATATATATATATATTATTTCATCACATTTCATATTGCCTTTTACACGTAAATTTACACACACATACACACACACACACATATATATATATATACATATATATGTATGTATGTATATTTTATATACATTTTTTAAAAAAGTATATTTTTGATATTTAAATGACAAAATTACAAAATTAAGTTGTCCGTCAATTTTTTTAAATATAGAAATAAATTTATGAATATTTAATAATTTGTATATTTTATTTACATTGCTCTAAATAATAATTTAATATTATCCGTTTTTCTTAAAAAAAAATAACTATTGCAATTTTGGAATGTGGTTATTTAAATCCTTCTTAAATTACTAATTTTTTTAAAAAAAATTTTGTATATTTTAATAATAAAATGTTTAAACAATGATATATTGTGCTATCCTTCTTTCTTGAATATTCTTTTGTACTAGTTTTTATAACAACTGAATTTTTAGAAATATTCGATATTTATCTTTCTATATTTAATTATCTAAATTAATTTTTCAAAATCGAACTCTTTTCCAATTTTTGTTTTCTAATTATTTTTGTTCAAATATTTATAAAAAAATCAATTCTGTTCAAATTGACTGGTTTTAATGTATGTTAAAGAAAGAAAATCATTTCGAATCTTTTTTTACTTTCTGTTAATTTTTAATTCTATTCATATGAATACACAGTGGTCAAAAATACTTATGAAAGTTGTATTTTATGCGATTAAAATATGATAAATATTCAATTGACGATTGTTATGAAATTAGAATCATTATGCCGTACATTAATTTTTTATAAATTTCTATATTATTTTTCCTCATTATAATAATTATTGTTCTAGTTTCATAAAATATAATGAATTCTCATATTTTAACAAAATATATTTTTAAAAAAGTTTTTATGGATATAAAGTTATCCATTTTGAAATCATAGTTAATGATTCTATTAACAGCAAGTTTATTTAATTTGATTTCGTCGAAAAATACAGCTCTCCAATCGATAACAATCTGTTTTTATTTTTGTTATTTTTCTTAATCATATCACTAATTTTCCTTTTTTGTTTAAGAAATGGGTTTTAATTAGTTCATGGGAAGTGAAGTTTATAAAGTTTAATTTTTATAACATCCTCAAAATGTACTCTTATTTCTCTAAATTATTTTTTTAAGTATTTTTACATAAATAAGTTTTTTTAAAAAAATAAAGTCATGTCTATTTATCATGTAAGTACTCTTTATGCAGTAGTGATACATTCTTATATTTTTTAAAAATATTTTCTTCATAACGTTCACTAAAATTAATTTTAATTTTTATTTGTCTGGGTAATTATCAAAATGTTCAATATTTGGATTATTTTCTTTACTTCTACATTCATTATCACCTATTTGATTATCTTAAATAATATATTTTTATTTACTTTAATAAATAAGACATTTATTAACAATATGAACACTCAATTTTTGAAAATCATAATAAATGGTTATTAAAAACAATAATTACATTCATTTAATTTTTTAATAATACATACTTGAAATCATATATTCTTTTTAAATTACAGAAATTTATATTTTAAAAAGATACGATTTTTTTATGGAAGTATATATATATATAATATCCTTCTAAAAAATTGTATAATTTTCTTATAATTTATTCTGTATGAATTTTTCAAAAAATAATTTTGCTCTAATGAAACACACTTAAGCTTCGAAAAGAACAGTACTACAAAGTAAATTATTTAGAAAATCCGTTCATGCTCATGTATTTTTAACATCCGTGTCTTATTTTATCAGAACATTTCGCAGAGAGCGAGCGACAAATCCAAAGCACAAGTAAACGTAAACTCGTTCCAAACAGCTAACATACACATCCTATGACTGGCGAGCTTTAGTACAACATCTTCTCATATGACCGACACTTAGGCTAGCGTCGCCGACTCCATAGTATTCGAGTACAGCATCTACACGCTGCCGGCTATAGAGTTTCCCGGACGCATTTGTCGAGAACGACGCGCAATATTCTCAGTGACGAGCGAATTGTCGGCATTCCTTAGACAACTCACGGTGCCGCAATCCGTCGACAAGCTCCTCGCCCTCTGCCCTCTATAAAATCCTTCTGTACTTTCGAAACGCACGGGACATTAGGACTCGAACGTCCCTCGCAACATTTTGAAGAGTCTATTACCGGTATCCAGAGACATATCTATGACCAAGCGTTAACGAAACTTGAAATTTCTTCCTTCAGATTATATGTGTTATACACAGTAATTTTTTTGTTCTTTTACAGATTTATATATATATATATATATATATATATATATATATATATATATATATATATATATATATATATATATATATATATATATATATATATGAAGAAAAAAATAATCTATTTTCTACATGAATCTTTGAAAATTATATCCCTTGAAATTACTTAAGCATAAAAAATATGAAATTCATTCAAAAATATACGGTATGAATTTTAAGTATACTGACATTTTTGAAATATAGTCATAAATCTATGAATATTATAATTAAATCATCTATCTTTAAACGAATGGCTGTTGTATTTGAAAATGAATTGTTTATGATGTTAAAAGTGAATAAATATAATAACATAATAAATGTAAGGATTTAAATTCATGAAGAAATATTTAAGTTTTAATTAAAAATATATTCTAATTATCTATGATTCTTTAAAATTATTCAAGTAATGAATTATTTTCTTACTTCATTGAATTATTTTCAGACGAAGGAAATTCTTTATATAAAAATGTCTAAAAAAAATGTCTAAAAATATACCATTATATCCATAACATATATATATTTTGTTTCGGAATTAATAGTAAAATATAATAAAAATTATGTTTATAGATTACTAATAATGATAAAAATCGTTAATTAATAGTTTTACATCTATATATTAAATATTATAAAATCAATATAAAATATAGAGTCATCCAAATGTGACGTCTAATTTGTGTTTTATTAAAAATAAACATGTGTATAGTTTCTTTTTAATAAAATACAAATTTAGGCATCACATTTGGATGTCTCTATAAATAAAAAATAGAATTATAAAAATATATTATTTTTTAAAATAATACTCAATAAACTAATATATTTTTTTATAATAATAAAACTTAAACATTGTACAAGTTAAAGCATATTACTCTATATTTGAATTATTTATATTAGGTTGGCAAATATCTCCCTTCCGCCTCTTTTGAATTTCGCAGCTATGTACAAAAAAAAAAAAAAAGCGGAAGGGAGATACTTGCCAACCTAATATTTGTCTATGAAATTATATGATTAGAAAAAAAATCTGTAATGAAAAATCAGTTTTCAAACTTTTAATCAATGTACACTCTGTTACACAAACTATTGAATTTTTGAAATAACGAATGTTATGTGAAGGGACAAGGTAATTTTATTATAAATTTTCAGTTTACAATCTTTAAAATGTAATAAATTTAAAAGTTCATGAATTTACATAATATATCTAATTACCGTATATATTTAAACTAAAAATAAAACAAAATTTTAAAGACAAATTCTTTAAAAATTCTATTAAAATAATTTTAAAAATTATTATTTCAGTAATCTATTTTTATCTTTTTACTAAATATATTTAGTATTATTAAGTTATGATTGTGTATCTTCTTATGTAGTAATTTATTTGAGGTACATTAAATATATCTTATTTGGTCACTTATGCCCTTTCGAGATAATTTAATATATATATATATATATATATATATATATATATATATATATATATATATATATATACGAGAATCGTTTGATAAGTATGGTAAAAGAGTAAGAAAATATATACTAAATTGAAAAATATAATTAAATTAATCAATTAATTAAATTAGACAATTATAAATTTATCATACTTATCAAATAAATTAATTTTGTTATCCTATTTAAAAAGTATATATATATATATATATATAATATATATATATATATAAATATATATATATATATATATATATATACCACGAAATTATATATCATATTGTAATTGATAGTAATTAGAAAGAAAAATTCCATGTGCTCATTGAAAACGGTGTGATTTTCATAGAAATCTAAAAAATATACGATTTTCGCCAAAATGAAACAGTGTAAAGTAAACGGTAAGTAATTATTAAAAAGTTATTGTTTGGGGCAATGACCAATTTGTAAAAGTAAATTTAATCACAGTGCTCAAATTATTCTCAAATATTATAATTTATATAATTGTATATATATATATATATATATATATATATATATATATATATATATATATATATATATATATATATGTGTGTGTGTGTGTGTGTGTGAGAGAGAGAGAGAGAGAAAGAGAGAGAGAGTGTATGGTTATCCAAACGTGACGCCTAGATTTGTGTTTTATTAAAAAAAGCTATACACATCTTTCCCTATACACCATCCTATGTATACATGTTTTTTTTTATAAAATAAAATCTAGGCTTCGCATTTAGATTATTAATCTATATTAATCTATAAGATATATTAATCTATAAGAATAATTTTTATTTTATAATTATTTATATAAAATAACCAATACCATATAGTTTTAAATGTATATATAAAATATATGATAGTATAAATATTTATAAATGACTCCTTTATCATTTTTTCTTGTTCATATAACATCAAAATATATTAATTGCAAATAGTTAATTTTTAAGAAATAGTTTTTCATTAACTTTCATAAAAATATCATTTATTTTTAACACAGATATTTTATTATTATAAAAGGGATCTAATTTTTTAAAAAAATTGTTTTTTCAAATAAATTATTTTTAATAATTTGAAAACGCCAATCTTACAAATAATACTCACACATACATACGAGTATATATATATATATATATATATATATATATATATATATATATATATATATCATGAAATAAACAATATAATATTTATGACTTAGTTCATAAACAATAAATCGTTGATTTATGTTTCATTATTTGATTTAGAATTCAAGTTGACAATTATTTATGACAAATTCTGAATACAATTTCCACATTACTTCAATCTAGCCGATTTCGTTACAATTTTAAAAATAAGTTTGTACATTTCCCTGTGGTGGAATTATGGTCAAACCGATCTCAATTAAAACGGCTTGGTAAAATGACCGTACAAGTCTATGTATACAGGCCCTCGTGTTTTTGTACTAGTTCTAGTCTATCGTAGCCATTTAACAGTCGGAACTCAACGCTGCAGACGGTCTTATAATCGATGGTTTCATCACCGAAAGCAATTAGAGCGCTGACCACTGCTATATTTGGAAAAGGAATCGTCATTTAGATACGAACAAGCTTTTCGGCTTAACGTTTCAGAATGTTGTTGTTGAAGTGCCAGACAATCAAATTAAACGCTTTATCCGATACAAATTGAATAGTGTTAATGATAACTATTATTACTGGCAATTTTTGAATAAATATTTATTACATAAACTATATGTTCCAGTGTTAGATTATAATTTATTTTTAAATGAAAATTAAGCGTAAGAAAGAAAATATATTTTTATTTTAAGAAAACAATTAAAATGATATTAATAAAGCTTAAAATAAAGTCTATATTTTACATTTATAATAAAATGGTAAAATCATTATATATATATATATATATATATATATATATATATATATATATATATATATATATATATATATATATAATATTAAAAATTTATTTTTCTAATTAACAATTTAATTTTTCTAATGATAATAAAATTTTTAAGAAATATTGAATATATAAATACAAACTAAAATTTTATATATAAAAAATATTATAAAATGATGAATTTATTTTAATATTATTATACATAAATAAAGTTAATTAATTGACTTTATTATTAAAAAAAATTGCTATACTATTTTGTACAAGTAGATTAATCTTCGATATTAATTGTGCGTATATTTTTATTTAATACTATGAAACAAATAATCATTTATTGCATTTCTATGTTAATACTCGTATACTAAAATAATAAATTAATAAAAAGTGAAGAAAAATAAAAAAGATTTATTTTAACCTACATAATTAGTTATTAAAAAATATTATCAAAATACATTGATCAAAAATTATCTATCTATCTATATACACCCGTCCCTCAATTTACGCGAGACTTTTTTTACGCGACAAATTATACCTCTATTTAAGCAGGACTTTTTTACGCGGTATTGATTTACGCGGCATTTTTTTATACGCGGTCAAATAGATTTCATTTTATATAATTTTTCATGGAATTTATTATATATCAGAATGACGCAAATTCTTATTTGAACGTATAAAAGCACGATATAAATATATAAAAGATTGATTGTTTTGAACTACAGTAGCAATAGTGACACCGAATAAAATTTATTTACTTTCGTTTTCTAAAACGTCATTATTTTTTTGTTAAGCTATGTGAAATAAATATGTGTTTCTACAACTTTACTAGCTTTTATTTCTAATATTTTTTCTCTTGTACTGACAGACTCAATTTACGCGATTTTCAATCGCGTAAAACAAATCCACGTAGAACGGATACTCCGCGTAAATTGAGGAACGGGTATATATATATATATATATATATATTATATAATTTCATTGCAAAATTAATGTTCTTAATTTACTCCGATCGTGAACGATTATCTTCGAACTTTAACGATTGCAAATAAACATCATTCAGGATTGCAAGTATCATGTAGGGAGCGAATGTACTGAGTGAAAAACATAACCCCCCTGGAGGTTGGCGAGAGTATTGAGCAAGGGGTAGAGCCCCTTGTTTTATTTATATATATATATATATATATATATATTAAATTAGAAAATATCAAATTTTAATAACAGACGATCAACTAAATAAAATGATCAATCAAATACATAGAACAATGTAAATCATTTGGTTAAAAAGGAAAGAGGATAGAGAAAAATATTATCTATTAAACGTATTTTTTCCTAAATAAATAAAAAAAGAATGAATTTGGGAAAATAACATAAAACAAAAATTTTAAAAAGACAAAGAAAAAAAATTTTAACGTGAAAGATAAAAATTACAGTTAGTTATTGAAGGAAAAAAATAAACATTGTTAATTATCTAATCTATCATACTGAGGCATATATTGTAGTATTAAATTTTTATAAAGAATTATGTAGTTATTAGTTACTTTAATATATTTAGGAAACGTATCCAGTTTTTTCAATATGTTTTTTTAACATATGCTCAATTAAATGATTAAAATAATGAAGAAATTTAAAAAAAATACTGGTAAAATGTTATTCGAATAAACAATTTTATAATAATGTTATTAATAAAATTTATGATGATAAAATATAAAAAAATAAATATTATAACGAGACCAAAACAATTGTTTAATGAAACAATGTCTACAATTTTTTATATGAAGGTATCTGAAGCAAAAAATAAACTACATAAATAATGTTTAATATATAATATATATATATATATATATATATATATATATATATATATATATATATATATATATATATATATATATATATATATATATAATATGTAAATATGTACACCTGAACTTAAACAGATAAAACACTGAAATGTAAAGATTCATTTTACACGGCAATATACAGTGACAATGAAACCTCTTATGGAACTAAATTACTTTCGTTTGACTCGTAAGACGCGTTCGCAATCTGTACTAAAAGTAAAAGAACATTCGCGAAAATAAGAATGCTTGCTATCTGGGTCTCGCGAAAGAAACGTGCCGGGAAAGTAATTAGTGATCGTATAAAAATCCGTCGAGACGCCTTGAGGCAAATTAATGTTCTCCGAAAGTGCCAGAGTCGGCATTATTACTTTTTATTTGTGCATTACATCCAGGTGGACTTTTTTTTGATAAAATAATTGATAAGAGGTTCTTCTTAATGTAATTAGCAATGAGTACGTTGACTGTAAGATTCTATGTGAACTTTGAAGAACTTTGTAAGATTCGTATAAGATTTTTTTTGTAAATTATTTTTCTATATTTTATTTAAAGTAAAATGCTGTTTTTTAATATATTAATCATTATATATATATATATATATATATATATATATATATATATATATATATATATATATATATATATTACTTCAAAGGTTGAACTGAAAAATATACTCATATTTTAAACATTGCTTATTTTATTTATTTACAAATACTGGCCATAATTTATATCATATATTATAAAAATTTATGTTAATTTTTCACTTAATATGAAATTATTGCATATTTTCAATTTCATTCATTCGTGTATATATAAATATATGTATTATATATATATATATATATATATATATATATATATATATATATGTGTGTGTGTGTGTGTGTGTGTGTGTGTTTGTGTGTGTGTATGTGTTTTTCAAATTATGTCTTATAAAATGACAACATAAAATATTTATTACAACTTCTAAATGTAATACAAGAGTAAATAAATAATTGTAATAAAATTCTCGTTTTAACACAAATAAATCATTTACCTCAATACCATAATATTTTTTTATAATTATTCAATTTCCATTTGTTTTACATTTTATTTGATAATGCGTGTTTTTACAATCATATCGTTGATAGCTGCATTATGAAATGTAATTTTTAAAATGTACAAATCTGACAATGATAGCACATCTATATAAATATACGTATTAGTAAATAACTTAAACAATGATTAATTACTGAATATATAAAATCCTGTAGTGTTAAATTGAATGATTTATTTATATTAAAGTGAATTTTCGACGGTACCAAAACGAACTACAATCAAATATTTTATATTTTTGTCTTTGCGAATATATATATATATATATATATATATATATATATATATATATATATTACATTTCATAAATAATATTACATAATCAAAGTAATTAAAATAAATAAATGTATGAAAAAGTAATCAATTTTGATTTTTTGTTTGTAAAATAGTTTCAAACCATTGCAACAGCTTTATAAAAAAATAATTAAAAATATTGTACGCCTTACAATTTTCCAAAACGTGAAATAAGTCGATAGTATGAAAAACATGTATCAAATATTTAATAAAATAATTAAATTAGTTTTAATGTATCAAATATCTATTTTAATATATCTATATATATTTGAATTATTTTAGTAAATTTTTTAAAAGATATGCTCAAAGTTGGAAAAATTTGATATTACAAAAATTAAGACAACAAATGTAAAAATCTTAATTTCGCCTTTAAAGATGGAATAAAATTTAAAATTAATTAAACATATTTAATTATATTATACTATTTAGTCACTATTCGTTTTGATACTATAAAAGATTCACTTTAATATAAATAAAAAAATTATCTTTGAACTAAAATATTTTATGTGTCCAATAATTAAAATATATAATGGCAAGATCAACGCAGTGATTAATTGTTGAATATTTTAATATTTTTATAAAATCTTGTATTTTTGGAGTTTGTAATTTATTTATGTCACATGATTTAGTTTTATTTCAAAATTTAATTTATTAATGCCACATGAATTGAAAAAATCAATTCTCATACCTTTAATTAAAGGAGATAAAAATGAATAATTTATATAAATATGGAAAAGTAACTATATTTTTCTGCTAAACCAATAGCAAATTTTAAAAAAAATTAGTGATATTTATTAAATAAAATGTGATAATATTTAGGTTTGAAAATTATGTGAATATATTAAAAGAAGTAACCTTTACATTTTTATAATAAAATAATTGTTATTTATTACACATAAAGATAATTTGTTGAAAACATACTATTTTATATTTATGAGAAAATTCATTTAAAAATATTTTCTAGATTATTCTTTCATATTTAAACAAAGAAAAAAATTGGATTAAGTAAATCAAAAATAAAAAAAATACCTGTTATAATGATTACATGTTAAAAAAAATATATCAAATTTTAATTACAACTAATGTTGAAGTAAACCTTAGTTATTATTAGAATTTAAATAAAAATCAAGTATTTTTTTATTAGTTTATTATTAGTATTGAATAAAATAAATGCTTTTAAAATTGTTATACGTTTAATAATATATATAAACATCATAAATTGTTAAATAATCAAATTTTATTCTCACCTTGTAAATATTAAAATAAAATAAATTTAAACTTTTATACCATTTAGATAAGTACTTATTATTAAAATAAAATAATCGCTGTTAAAATTTAAAATTGTAATTAAATTCCATCATTTTAAAATAATCTCTTATGGATGTAAATAGTTTAAAGAAAAGAAAACGTACGACTATAATCACACTGTAATCCGAAAAATAAATTTTAAATCTTAAAAAGACGACAAGAAAGAATATAAACAAACATATTATTTCCATTCCGCTCATTAGCACAGCTTTATATTCACAGCGTACAGATTCGAGAACAGTGCAATCAGCATTCAGAAAAAAACATCGTTCGTAATTTGGTCTCATAACGACTGCTCTCAAAGTGCAGGACGAATAAAATGACAATATCCATGTGCACGGCTTACACAATTAAAAAAATAGGGGGTTAACTTCTATATTAAAATACCAAGAGAATTAAACTTCAATAACTATTGAAGTTTACATATACATACATACATATATATATATATATATATATATATATATATATATATATATATTGGGGAGAGGGGATAATAACGGCAATTATCCATATTTTTATTACACTTACTTCACTGATTATTAATAATGAATGAAACAGTACAATTAAAATGTATTATAAGTTTTCTTTTTTAAAATATGAATTTCTATACGTATATATTTAATATTTGATATTCATAAAAAAGGCAATTTTTACTTTTGTAGAGGTTAGAATATTATTGTAAACTATTAAAAATATAGTTCTTTAATGTAATACTAATAATCAAAATAAATTAATTATATTATACTTTTGATGTAAATTTAATAATAAAAATATCAAGTATATATTTTAAAAACATAAAATAATTTGTTTTGTATTCTTTGCATTATACAAATTATAAAAAATTATTTGTTTATAAAAATGAAATAAATCAAAAATTTATTATTATTAGAATTTATTTTATTAAAATTATATTTTAAGAAACTATTATTAATCCTAAAAGTATTTTGAAAATTACAAACTTCTAATTACAAAAAATCTAAATTCGAATATTCTCGTTTATTACATAACAATTTATAAAAATATTAACAATAGGAATAATTTTTGACAAAATTATAAAATATATATTTTTTTGATGAATTTTTATTTTGTTGTGATTATTCTATAATACGGATGATTTCATTTGAAATATTGAAAATTAGTACTCAAAACGACAAAAAATATTGAGTAAATAACGAATATTTCAAAAATTATTTCAGTATAAACATTAATATTTATTCCTTTAATAACAAAATTTCAAACAATATTTTTTTAAAAATGTGTTATATTTTTGAAGAATATTAATGTTCAAAATTGAAATTATTATTATGATATATATATATATATATATATATATATATATATATATATATATATTAAATAATGAAATTTGCAGAAAAGTATAAAAAATATGGGATATATCTAATTATTGAGGTAGATATTGCAAATCTGAGGAAGAATGGAAACGAAATAAAAATCTGAAAAATCTTCAAACATTTTGAATTCATTTTTAATAACAGTTCAAACTATGGAAAAGACATAGAGAACGAACTGAATCGTGTGCTGAAAGCTATACAATATATGGTGAAGCAAGAAAATTAAAAATTGCACAAAACACAGGACTATAGTGGAAGGTATTAAGCTATAAATTAGAAGTATGAAACTATTAGAAAAAACAGCCCTATAAATAGATGTTCTTTGACGAAGTTGTAAGATTTTAAGTTTCTAGCATATGCCTAACTATATTACAAAGGAAATAGTAAATGTAGATAACAAAATACAAGAGAGAACATTAATGTACTATGATTATCTAAATTGAATGGAAGAAAACAGATAACTGAAGAAAATTTGGAAATGATTTTTTTCTAAAAAAAAGCCGAAAAGGAGACGATTTCGAAAAATGTAGACATAAGGTGTAAGAAATTACAATATTACAAACAGGCAATTAGTAGAAGAAAAGACCCAAGATAAGGAAAAGTGGCGTGTAGGTTACGGAAAATGGCGCATATTATAACAAACTCACTATTATATATAGATTTCATTCAAATATTTTTTTATATTGGCGTATATATATATACAAGCTGATATAAAAAAATTATTTGAATGAAATAGTAAACAAGATGAATTGGTGTAAAAATTGGAAGTGGAAAGTTGTGGAAGAGTATTTCATCCAGCAGTAATGATTTAAAAAGGTTCTAGAAAATATTTTTCGTCTAAGAAAACAAATTAAAATTTTCAGATATTAATTTATATATATATATATATATATATATATATATATATATATATATATATATATATATACACATGTATGTTTATATGTTCTTTATTAACACGTAGGTGTTTATGAAGTATTTAATAAATAATATATGAAAAGAGTAGAACAAAATCTAGCGATTACTATTATTTAAATAATTCATGGCACAACCTAAATTCACGCCAAGTATTATATAGATAATGTTGTTATGTAACCAAACAAGTGGATGCACGATTAGAACAGAATGCTGAAATCGCACACCGCCTCCACTTTCAAAGCCTCTCGCTCGCAAATTGCGGTATGAACGATGTACCGTGGGGATGTTTCGTTGCGTCTAAGACCGGATGATCTTGGACAAACCGTCGGGGGCGTGTCGAGAAAGCCTCTAATTAGTAAATAATTCGTATGCCCTTAGCGCAATTAATAAACGACTTAAGCATGAAAGGGTGAAGTTAATGCGTTGCGGTAACTGGGGTTGTTCGCCAAGTGACAGATATTAGGCGTATACGTCGGACAAGCTGCGTTTTTTTCACGCGGATAAATTAGATCGACGGGAGAGGGTTGCGACGTTAATGAAAGTGGCTTTGTATCAATTAAATAGATTGAAATTATGAATGCAAATTTTTCATTCGCATTTCATTTATTATATATATATATATATATATATATATATATATATATATGTGTGTGTGTGTGTGTATGTGTATGTGTGTATAAATACACATTTTTTATTTTATAGATTGAATTATAAATCTGAAAATAACGGAATTTACTTTACATAAGATTATTACACATATATTTTAAAATTGATTTCAGATTTACACAAAAGAACTATCACTTCAACGCCACAAAATATTGAAAAAATAATCAATAATTAATTATTCTTTATAATTTTTGTTTATAAGCTTAGGCGCATTTCGACTCCAATGCCATTATCATCAGAGAACTGCATGATATTGTAAATTATTTGATTATAAAATTATTATATTTTTTTTTGTGTAAAAGTGAACTCGTCACAATTCGAAAACAAATACTAATTTCAAAATTTTGAGATATCTTTATGTATACACATATATTATATAAACATGTGATATTATATATATAGTTTTTTTAAGCGTGATAAAACTTTAAATTGAATCCACACCGAAATTTCTATCTAACTTAAAAAAACACCTTCATCATTCCTTTATATATACATACAAACACACACACACACACACACACACACACACACACATATACATATATATACATGCGTTCGTGTATGTATGTATATGTATATATATAACTATATGATGTTTCTTTAGGTTAGATAGAACTTTCGATAGAGAAACAATTTAAAGTTCTATCATGCATAAAAAAACATCTCTCTCTCAATATATATATATATATATATGATTATTAGATTTCCTTAAAACAAGATGCTACGTTTTCTGGAAAACTAAATTCGATACTGAAATATTATAAATTACTTCACAGTTCGATGAAAATCCTATTGTGTTGGGTGTTCCGATTTTATTGTTCGCATCCGTTCTGTTTTCGGTTATAAGAGAGAATTGTTCATTGGCTTTCTATAAAACAGCGTATTGTGTATATCGAGAACAAATACCAGGAATCTGGTGTGTCATTTCAAGTTTTATAACCATTTCGAGCGTTACCATCAACATTTCACTATTGCTTTATGAGAATGACGTTCTGAAAATACGTTGTTCATTTCACCTAAACAACATTTATCTGATAATAGCAACAAAATCGGAATCTCTATTATTGATTTCCGCTACATTTACTATGTGTTCTTAGAAGCCTGAATAAAGTTGAAGATTTTTCAAATATTTCGAGAAAGATATTTTGAGTGTTTGTGTGTGTGTGTGTGTGTGTGTGTGTGTGTGTGTGTGTATGTATATATATATGTATATATCAAATACATTATACATAGTTATATATGCTTATTATTTGAATGTATTTATTTTTAAAAAATGGTTTTATTTTTTCATCAACTAAAAGTTTATAAATAATTAAAAAAATGATTGAAAATAATTTTTGATATATTTATTTTTATTGAGTTCGTTATTAATATGGAAAAAATTAAATATTTTTCTCAGAAACTAAAGTGTTTATACATACATATAATATATATATATATATATATATATATATATATATATATATATATATATATATATATTCGTCTGGTGGCATTATGGCATGCATCACCGCCTAACATGCGAAAGATATCGTTCGATTACAGATCGGGGAGTTCCCCCAAGTTGGGGATTGGGTATGAGACTATAACCCCATTTCGTAAAAAAACAACTGTTATGGAACTCAAAAGACCAGAAAAGCTTTACTAAATGAGCATTGTCACAGAATTTAACGCCTTTTAAAAGATGTTATGCAGCAGAATTGTAGGTATATATATGTATATATATATATATATATATATATATATATATATATATATATAATTTTGTAATATAATTATTTATTAAGAGTTAAAGAATTTATTTTATTTATTATTTAGTAGAGTTAATTTGCTTGATTAATACACTTAATTATAAATAAGCATCTAATAATTTCCAACAAATTGATTTAAGGTATACGAAGAAAATGTAATAAACTAAAAGCAAAAATATTTAACATTGGCAAACAAAATTGTTTTATATATTAATATTCCTCGCTGGTAACAATGCATGTATTAATAATTTTTATAAAATGAAAATAGATAATATAAAATTTGATTTTTGAAGTTTTTTTTTTAATAAATAAAATATATAAAAGTGCACTTTACCTGTATGTATGTACGTGTGTTTCTTCATATCAGACTTTTGATGGAACCGTTTTCCACAAAACTGACATGGGTACGGTCGTGTATCAGAATGGATCAGTAGGTGTGTAGATAATGTAGATGATCTTTTGAATGATTTCCCGCACTGCTTACATTCAAAAACTTTTTCAACGTTGTGAACGGCTCTATTATGAACACAAGACAAATTGCTATTAGACAATTAGACATTTCTTTATATTGCAAATTTTATTTTAAAAAATTACAACTCACCTGTGTTGACTTAAACTAATTTCATGGCCGAAGGTCTTGTTACATAATTCGCATGCAAACGGTCGTTTCCCGTTATGAGATCTTCGCGCATGAACTTCGAGACCGTGTGGTGTCGAAAACATCTTTTCACATTTAATGCACGAGTACACATCGCCTATTGGCATAACGCCAGGTCGCATCAAGAGATGATGATGTGGATGTAAATGCTGTGCAACCGGAGCGGCCATAAAATGTCGTAACCGTAATAAGTCCTCAGCAGTATTACCGGGCGAAAACGGTTGCCCTGTTTGTCCATTTGTTTGTGAACTTCCTGCTTGCATTGCTGCGGCGGCTGCGGCTGCTTGTATCGAATTAAAATACATTGACGCCGGAGGATGTATAAATGATCGAGCATCTTCTCCTTCTTTGCCGGTTGTTTCTAGTGGGTACATGCCAGATGGAAAAAACGCAGGATACATAAAATGTCTTTGAAGGAAATGTGGATTGTTTCCGTTCGAGTACTCGTGCGGGGACGCCTTCATCTGTGCATTTCTTATAAATAAATCAGCCAATGGAATATTTGGATAGAGGAATGATCTTCTTACGGATATCGTATCGCCGAATGATGACGTTGGTGATTTGCTGATTTTAGGATCAGGCCTAAGTAGTGCGCTAACAGAGAAGGTCTCCGAACGTTTGACAGGTACAGGCGTTTTTGACATGGAGCTCAATTCAGTAACAGACGATGGCCTCGGTGATGGTGTCTCCGTGAGTCGTGGAGACGGTGGTGAATCCACTTCTAATTCCGGTGATGTACAGGGCGTCGGACACCTACGATCGTGGTCCCACGTTGTACTATGTGTGGTAGAATTCACCCTCGACGGCGACGAGACCATTTCGTCGCCGCTGTGGCAACTCTCTGTGCGCTCGGTGACCATTTGACCGCTCGACAATTTCGCATAGTGGTTGTTATTGTTATGGTGGTACTCATCCTCATCGTCGTCACTGTTTTTGTTCGACATGAGCCGACTGATTCCGAATTTAATTTGTTCTGAAAGTGAAAAATTTCATCGGTTGATTTATCGTTCCAGTTATTGAGATGGTGTTCGCGTCGGTAGGGGGACGTACACGGTCCACGGTGTACTTTTTCAATTGGAACATATCCGTGATACACATACATGCCGCGCGTCGTATACCTCCTGAATGGCAAAAGTGATTAATAGTGTTTTTGTACGCGCGGTGAGTGAGTACAGCGCGTATCATACATCATGTCACTGCGATTTGTACATTTCAGTGAGGTCGAGCGCGCGAGTTCAACCAAACCTGATATTACTGTCGGTCGAGCTACATACAAACCCCCTTTGACCTCCAACGCCGCATTCCATCTCCCTCGTGTGTACCACACGTCGGGCTCTTGGAAATTCATCGAGTACATTTATCGGAATGACATGGCGAACGTGTCTGATTTCAATCGGTGCGGCATCAGGTCGGTGAATTTATTCAAATCACTTTCTTTGAATAATATATACCCAATAAATTTTCAGTTTAAAAATTCGTACATAAAAAGCATTTGTTGATAAATGAAACAAATACAGACACCATTATGATTATAAATCATTTTTATATTTTAATCGATTCATTTTAAAAATATAAAACATTTTAAATAGATTACTTTTTATCTTGTTTTGAAATAGGAAAATCATAAATATATCGAATATACGGATTGAAAACGATATGAATTTGAATGTGTACATTTTTAAAATCCATCACATTTAACTTACAAACCCTAATGTATACTTTTATTTTAAAATGCTAAATCTATTATCAATTTAATATATGTCTTCAAAACATTCTATTTAAATGTATATTTATTTATAATTTATATTTTTAATGAAATATTATAAGTATTCATTCTTTAACTCAATTCATCTGATATAATAAATTAAACAATACATATATGAAATAACTAAAAAACAATTTTGTAAAATTTCGAAGTATATGAAATAAGTATTGAAACGAAATTCAATTTTTCAAATTGAAACACTTTAAGCTATGCGAAATTAAAATAACTAAAAAATTAAAAGATTTAAAAAATAATCTCATTAGAATTCTCAAAAATTTGAAAATAAATTAATAATTTTAAAATAGTAATTAATGAAACAAAATATGAAATAAAATCATATATAATAATATATACTTTTGTATACATGCAATTACAGAATGCATATATATATATATATATATATATATATATATATATATATATATATATATTTGTTTATGTGTGTGTATGTCTATTTGAATGTAAATTCGTCGTAATAAACTGAAAGAGAAACGCATTAAATTGGTCAAAATGAAAACTTTTGGGAGAAACTTTCATCCAGCAATGAATATAAAAATATTGCCGTTGCTGATGTATATATATATATATATATATATATATATATATATATATATATATATATATATATATATATGATAAAAACAGTGTGAAACTGATGGTTTCATAAAAAGTGCTTCCTTAGATGAATATCGAGGAATGCTCACCAGAAATGACGAGTATCTTGGAAAGAAAGTACTCGGTATGAATAAAAACCAGTTGCTGCTGCTTTATATTATGAGTAGTTAGTTCTCTAAAGGCTAGAAGATGACAACTTCAGTAGTAAATAACTTAGTCCTTCAAGTTAGTGATTGATCGCGAGACTAACAACCTCCCACCGTAAAACTTATTATTATTAAGAAACCTTAAAATAAACGCCAGACTGATAGAAAAAATTGAGAGGAGATGTTAAAAGAGACCAAGGCTCTGAGAGGATCATCAAGTTAAGGAATTATCTTGATCATCATTATATCAATCTGTACCTTCCCACTGCTGGGTAAAATAATTAAATAATAATCTTTATTTGCTTGCTTTTTATAGATTATAAAATTTTATAAGTCAAAATTAATTCTTGTAGATAAAATGTGAATTAAAATTAATGATTTTTTATGAAAATTTAAAAAAATAATATATCTTCTTTAAAAATTAATAAGCCACATATTAAATAATAGTGTATGTTTTTTTTCAAAAAATATTCATTCTTTTAATTCGGAATTTTAAATACATGAAAATAAGTAAGTGATATTTTAGCATTGAAATAATGTGTTTATTTTTGAGTCTAAAGTTCTGATTATCATTATTTTTGGAAAAAGAGATGTTGTTATTGAAAACGTTTTAAAAGTGCTTATTTCAATACAGTTTCAAACAAAATAACAAAAATAAAATCATTTTTGAAATTTATGAAATTATAATACATACCATTAATAAATTTGAAAATATTTTAAAATCAATGTATAGGATCATCCAAATATGACTCCTAAATTTGTGTTTTATTAAAAAGAATCATGTGTATAGGGAAACATGTGCATAGTTTCTTTTTAATAAAACATAAATCTAGGCGTCATATTTGAATGATCCTATATTTAACAAGCATTTACGAATTTAAATTACCCTACTATATTTTAAAATTAATTTTAATATAATATTCATTCATGCTGTTTATCATTTAAAATAATCGAAAATACGTAAATTATATCATTAATTTTTTTCTTATAGATTAAGTTTACAACAGAATAATAAAAAATAAAATTCACAATTTTGCTACGTGCATTTATTTCATTTAAATATATTTTCATATAAAAATTTAGATGTATTGAATTATGTATTTCATATATGAAATAAATAAAGTTATTATTAAAATTGGAGATCTGATAAATATATACTTAAGTTTTCTTATTCACGACACAGATGTGTAAATTATAATATGACTAATGTCATGAGAGTAATAATTTCGTCATGAATATTATGAGTTAATATTTAAACTAAGTTCCAAACAAAATAACCAACATATATCATTAGGTACTGACAACATTAATAGAAATCCGAAATCAGAAGGGTTATTTGTCACGTTTGTATGTGCTGTAAGCAACAACCGTACTTCCATTTGGAATTAGCTACAGTTAGCAAATAAATGACAATCATTTGTACGTAATACATTGAATGCTTATATTATGTCTCGACCTTACATTTCAATAACATAGAAATAACAGCGGTTGTCGAAAAAAGACACCGCATCGAACGCGATCGACCTCTGGATGTTTACGTCTCGTTTCACTAACTCTCATCGCACATCAATTCGATATCCAGCAGCCTACCATCGTTCGGTCTTAACAGGCTCCCTCCGTCGACTCTGTTGGGTATTGTTGAACGCCGGGGTGATTGTTACGTGTTAATTGAGGGGGTTAGATTGAAGTAACAAATAGAATGAGAAAGACTGACCGATGGCACGCGGTCTCAATAGAGATAGAGTATGTCGAAAGGTGCGTATTGTATTGCCAAGGGATAGAAGTCAATTTACACTTTACACAGAACATGATGATGCAGCTCATTTCACATTCGGATTCAGTGTTGCTCTCCGTGTCGAAAGCAAAACGATTGGGGTGGTCCCGTTACAATTCGTATTGAATTGGGGGTGGATTTGTGCAAAACAACAAAAGAACAGAAAAAAAAGTTAAATTTTATGCTATGGCGACAAAATGTATATATGTTTTTCTCCTCCTACACTGTTGATGTTTTCACATATATGGGTAGGAAATGAATGAAAACAGGACTGTTGTGTAAGAGAGGATTTATAAATATTTATAACTTTAAAATGCAACAAATTTAGAGATGGGCTTGTTTTCTAATAATAGGATTCAAATGAAAACAATAAAACACTAAAAAACATTATTCTACATTATTTCAAGCATTTTCCTGTGTATACTTTTTCACTGAAAATATACATATATTTATTAATTTATATTGAGAATTAAACCGTATTATTATAAGCTCATTAACAGTTACATGCATTTTTAAGAAAAAATACCTAATATTAGTCAAATATAACATACAGCAAAATTAAGTATGTATATAAAGTTATATAGATAATTAAAATTATAATTCCATTTTATTTTTAATAAATATATTAATTCTTAAAATATAAAATAGCTTAACTTAAAAGATTATTTAAATTTTATAAATAAATTCTAATTCTCTGATGGCACAAGTATTTTATAAATTTCAATTTAATTATTAATTAAAAATTTTAATAATGACTCAAATTATATATATATATATATGTATGTATATATATAGCGTCATCCAAATGTAACGCCTAGATTTGTGTTTTATTAAAAAAAAACATGTGTACCAGGTGATGTATAGTTTCTTTCTAATAAAACACAAATCTAGGCGTCACATTTGGATGATCCTATATATATATATATATATATATATATATATATGCGTGTGTGTGTGTGTGTGTGTGTATGTGAGTATGTGTGTGTGTATATATAATGAACAGAAATAAATTTAAAAAAGAATTAAAAAATTAGACAAAACAATGATTCTTATAATGAATCACAGCAAAACAAGAGTAATGTATAATGAATTTGCAAATCTAAGAAAAATCGAATTAAAAGGAAGTAAAACAGAAGATAAAACACATGTATATTTAGCACAGTTCATTAATATAAAAAAATATACATGAATTGAGCAGAAGAATAAAAATAGGATAGTAACAATTTATAGGATAGTACAATTAATGAATTTCTACATTGTAAGGTTGAGTATCCTCTCTGCTTGGAGATTAAAAATTTACTTAAAACATTCTATATGTTCTCACTTATGATAGGTATAAATGGATCTTAAATGTCAGACAACACAAAAAAACATTAAAAGACTAATATTAGGAATAACATATAGAGAAGGAAGAATAAATAAGTGGATAAAAGTAAATTATATAACTTATATTCTTATATTTTTCAATCAAATTTTAAAAAAATCTTATTTTTGAAAATAAAATGCAGAACACAATACATATTTTCATTTTTTTTTAATTTTACAGATTCAAGCACACACACACACACACATATACACACACATATATATATATATATATATATATATATATATATTTACAAAGAAAAGGAAGGAGAAAAAGAGCAATTGAACAAAGAAAACAAACTTTTTTTTAAATAACCAATTAGAAAATAAAACTGAAGAAGTAAAAACAGAAATGACAATTATTAATTGTCTAGAATTAAAAGTCAACATATATAGAATAAAGTAAAAAATACAACAAAAAGTAGATTTATTCTTGTGAAATATATAACGTTAAAATCAACGATCTATATATTAATGAGGATTTGAAAAAGATGGATAGAGAAAGCATAATAAAAGCTAAGATACGAGAATAAATACATATGAGAAGATTATAAATATAATAATAACGAATTATCTATAAAGTGCAATACAGCTATAGTAGAAAATTTGAAAATTATAACAAAAATCGTCTACAATAATAGACAAAAAAGGCTAACTATAATTAATGACAAAACTTCAAATGAACCAATCGGTATCTGAAAATTTAATACAGAGTATAAAAAGAATAAATTTCATACAAATACTGAAAATGATTTGGATAGGTTATTTAAAAACGATAGAATAGAATATGATGACAGCAACATGTTAATATTGCATATTAATACTAAAGTAAATAATCATAAAAAAACATACTTCATTGATGCTGTGGCATGAAGTTAAACTGTTACTTATAAGTGTATGTGTAAATAAGAAAATCATATATATATATATATATATATATATATATATATATATATATATATATATATATATATATATATATATATATATATATATGTATGTATATATGTATAAAGTATAGAAAACTCACTAATTTTATCTATTGACATTTTATTTATTCTTACCCATAAAATAAATAATTCTTTTATGAAATTAGTACAGTGAAGTAGTGTACAAATCACTTGTATATTAGAAATAATTATTACAATACGAGGGTCGCTTGATAACTATTGTAAAAAAGTAAGAAAAACTAAATTGAAAAATTTAATTTAATTAATTAGATTAAACAATTAATAAATTGACCATACTTATCAAACGACCCTCGTATTTGCTATCAATCGAATTATCGTGTATATAGAATGATTTTTGTTCTTCCATTTAAAAAAACATATTTTTTAGTAAAAATAATTAAGAGTAAATTGATAAACAAAATAATATTCTTTCTGATTGAAACACATGCAAATCCATATATTTGCTGATTTATATTGGTATATTATTACAATTTCGATTTACATTATTTGTTTTAGTACAGTAGCATATTCACTTTAACATAAATAAATTACTCACTCTAACAGCATATGTTTTTATAAAAGTATTTAATAACCTTTTATTATTCAATTTAATTATCAATGTATATTTTAATGTTCATGCCATTATCGTCAATTGTCTTTGACGATGATGGTATAGCCATAAAAATACATAACATCGAATAAAATAAATAATAAACGATTACTTAACACTTATAAAATCTTACATTGTTAAAGTATGTAAATTATTTGTGTTGAAATCGGATCTACATTTGAAGTAATAGAAGATTTCTAAATTGATTTTCAAAATAATTTTTTTATTAAGGGAATTAAGTGAGAAGAAATATTTATAATGAAATGCACGTAGCAAAATATTATAAAATTCTAAATTTTGTGAATTATTTACATATATATATATATATATATATATATATATATATATATATATATATATATATATATATATATAAATATATATATATAAATGTGTGTGTTTGTGTACATGATTATTTATTTATATTGACATATATAAAACACGTTACACATTTGATTGTTTCAATATTTATTCAATATATTTTGTGTACATGGTGGCATGATAAGTTCCAAATACTTCAAAACTGTTTACGTTTGCACCGCATGCTAGAACACATCGTGAGCAAATATTATGGGTGTAATGGTCTATTTAAAGTTTACACAGTACGGCGAAACATAGAAAAAGTCGCACCCGTGCTTATCCACAGTTGATATAAGGTCGACTCTGTTCGATGCGGTCGTTTCACTAAGCCTTGCAGCACGGGGGGCTGAGCCCGTTGAATAATTCATAATGGACAAAGTGTGACATCTGTTACGGCGGAGGGCACAGGCCCCTTTGTCAGACTAGAACATAGTAGTTGGACGATTTCGGTAGATGGGAGCGGGGATCGGACACAGACTCTCGAATGTCAGACGCCAGGAGGCGAATCCTTGCCACTTGCTACCTTGGTTTATAGTCGTTTCGAATGTACGTTCCTCAGGATCGGATTAAAATGTTTTAGTTCTATTATTTGATTTACTTCCGTGTACAAAAAAATACAAACACGTTCACGTACACATACACACATCTTCATGTAACTTATATATACATACATACATACATACATACATACATACATACATACATACATACATACATACATACATACATACATACATACATACATACATACATATATATATATATATATATATATATATATATATATATATAGAGAGAGAGAGAGAGAGAGAGAGAGAGATGTGTGTGTGTGTGTATGTGTGCGTATTTATGTATGTAAAATACAAATTAATTTTTATTTAACACTAATATATATATAATTATTTTTTTATAACATTTAAAAATATGTTCATGTTTTACAATATGTCATCAATTTTTTTTATTATTCAGTAATAAAAGGCATATGTAATAAAAATATATATTTAAAAAATTCTTTTATGCGTAATTATATTATATAATATTAGGCTAGTTAGTTTTAGTTTAAGTATTATATGAATTATTTTATAATTAAATACAAAAATAATAAAAATATATTTTAATTACAATAATTTGTGAAAAAAATTTAGATAAGTGAAATCAAAATTCACTAAATGTATATTTCTTCTAATAACAAAATTTTATTTTTCCATTTAATTGTATTTAATAAAAATATTTGAAAAAATATTTCACTTCTGAAGAATATTTTTTCAATTTTATAAGTGAAATGAAATTAAATAGTGAAAATAAATTACACACAATTTTATAGTGAAATATTTTATCAAGATTTTTTTTAAGATTTCATTAATAAATTACTACAATGATTTTATTAAAGTTTTAATTTGAAATTGAAAATGTTTTTTTTATTTTAAAAAATGAATGAAGAAGTAAAAATATGAAAATAAAAATATTTGAATCATATTCTTTTTTGCAACTAAATTTCACTTTTTATTATTAATTTCCTAATTATCAATATATTTAAATTTTTAAATATATAACTAACAATGAACAAACAATAAATGATCACGGAACACGAGTAAAATTATATGATTTCAAGATAGTGATTCTTTCATGAAAAGTAAATTAAGCGCTGTACTAATATTGTAAAAGACAAACTATTCATTTATATATACATATAAGATATTTTTTTAAGCGTGGTAGAACTTTAAATTGAATCCCTATCAAAAGTTCTATCTAACCTAAAAAACAATTCTATATATACATACATACATACATACATACATACATATATTTATATATATATATATATATATATATATATATATATATAATGTACATATAAATATATAAATGTACATATAAATATATATATATATATATATATATATATATAAATGGAGGGAGAGAGAGAGATGTATAAATAAATAAATAAAGCAAGCAATCTTGTACATTTTTGCTACTTTTTTTATAAATTATATGATTGAAGTTTAAAAATAAAAGTGGTCATAGCAAAATCTATGTTAATAAATATTAACAATATAAAAAAAAATACTTTGGTAATAACAGTGTTGAAGTAATGACTCATTTAAGAAATGTTTCAATAGGCATAGCATTATCGAGTGCTGTATTTATATATATATTTTTTAACAGAAATTAATCATCCAGCTCTCAAGATGACAGGTTTTTAATAATCACTTACAGTTCATTTTAATCACTGATACGTACGTCAATAACTATGTCATCTTTATCATATTTATAATATAGTGCTCTGACGATGATGGCATAGCTATCAAAATGTGCATCAACGAATAAAGTGAAAAATATTTAATAAAAACTTCACAAAATCTTTTCATATAAGAAAAAAATGATTTATTTGTGTTAAAGTAAATTGAACACAATGTCAAAAATATATTTAAGAATATTTTATAACTGGTGGAGAATTTATTCACTTATAAAAAAAATGCACTTGCTATAATACTATTTTTATTATTTTGTTATTTATTTTAAATTTATATATTTTGATTTCAATATTTTTTTTAAAGAGTTTAATATTTTTTCTGTAAAATAAATTTCTAGAATAAATTGTATCTTACTATATATATATATATATATATATATATATATATATATATATATATATATATATATACGTATTTGGATATATGTGAGATTATACTGTTTGTATAAAAATGAATGGGAAATTGAAAAAATAATACGGCACTGCATGATCTATAGCCGTCCCCAAGTAAAATGAGAGAGCCACGCGAGTGATCATTTACTGTGCACAAAATACTTCATGGTATAAATAAGATAACTGGAGTGAATAGGGGCGAAGAAGAGAACAGACGGACGACGCAATACGCAAAAAGAGCATCGGCATTGAAATATTATATTATGACGTGAGCTTTAATGCATTATAATAGTATACCCTGGCTATGGAGTTGGCGTATATTCTAAAAGAAATGTATGAATTTAAATCACTTAAATTTTTTATTGCATTTGTTAAAAATAAGTTATGTGGTATTATACAAAAATTAAAAGATATCAAAATATTAAAAATTATTATTTATGATTTTTTTGTTACAACAACTAATAAAATGTATGGATTTAGCATAATTTTATAAAATAACGTGAAATAAGTTGATGAACAATTATTTTTGTAGTGGCAAATTTTGATAAGAAATTTATAACAGCAAGGACATTGAATTTTCGATCAAATTAAAAATCATTTCTAATTACTTTTTATTAAAAAAATTAATAATTTTCAAGAAAATTTAATTTTTAATTTGTTTGAAATATTATGAAATATTGTGGAACAAAATATGTATAGATAACTGAATAAAGATGTAATGAAATAAAAAGTATTTTGAATTTTTTCGCTAAAATCATAACGAACTTTTTTAGTACTGAATCAAATATACTAGAATTTTCTATATATAATACACACATACATTTATATATATATATATATATATATATATATATATATATATATATATGTAATGGTTAATCGATACATTCAAAATAAAGAATAACGCGGTCATGCATACAATTGACTGAATAGAAATTAATGTTAATTAATCAAAATTAACGTCATTACATATACGGGGTGGATGTTTTTTTATGAAATAACCCTGATAGAGGTAGTTACACTACCGGCAACTATAAGAATACTGTAATAAACGTCATATAAATAATTCTGTATTTACTGTCAAGTCTGGGGATTGAAGTAGAACACAACTGAAAACAAACAAATGCTTCATCAAATATGACTGCTCATAATTCGTGAGCAAACAATTGTCGGTGATCGAAAATTAGCTGGCTACGGGTTACACGCATGTATTTTATAAACGGGAGTACTAACATATTGCATGTATCTACATGAACATTTACAGATATTTATATACGAATATATATATATATATATATATATATATATATATATATATATATATATATATATATATAATTTACAATGAAAGAACTCCCCCATTTCTTTTATCCATATTTGTGATTATTTAACATTTTTAATTATGAGTCATTACTTTTATACTTAGAATTGAAATTGAGTTTATAAATACTCAAGAAAGTTGTAGATTAATTATCATATGAATTAAAAACTAATTAAAACTAAAATATTTAATTGCATTCATGTACACATATTATTATTTAGACATATCGTTTTTTTTCTTTTTGCTTTATTCATTAAATAATGAATAGAAAAAAATGAACAAAATTACTTATTCATTTCATTGAATATATTTTAAAATATTATAGAAACAAAATACTTAAGGAAAAGGAACTATGAAATAAAAACTAATAAATATCTTATAATTTGATATACAATTCTTTATTGTGTCTGTACGTTGAAAGTGACGTCATCAGCAATGAAATTAATTTAATTGTATGTAAACAATAAATATCTATTGAACATCATGTAGTGCTGAACTAGTTTTATAAAAATAAAGATTTTGTTGTATTTTAGAATTTATTTGAATAATAAATCAGTTTTACAATAAAAGTGAATTTAGTAAATTAAATATTACATTGCAATTGGTAGAAAAGATAAATCAATTTGTCATTAGAAATGGAAGAATTTAAAAGAAATTCTTATCTACCGTTGCTTTAATAGAGACTTAAATGGTGATATTATATATATATATATATATATATATATATATATATATATATATATATCTTGACTAAACGAAAAAAATAAACAATGTGTTTCGACTGCCATTTTAGTTTGTCGAGAGTTTCCAATCTGTATTTAACAGTTGAGTAAAATATACATTGCAACTTTATAATAAAGCGCTACACAGTTCAATAACGCGTTATTGTAAAAACATTCTTTGATTGATTGGTGATTTTAAAAAAATATTTGAAATTTTATGTAGCAATCATCTGCCTTCCAATGATATAATATTACAGTTAGTAAAATAATTTGAATAGAGTGATAGTGTGACTGATAAACGCAAACCTGGACACCATTGAATCACACGTTCATTAGAAAATATCAAAATAATATACAAGAGTGTGGTAAAAGACACGAACATCATAAATAGTCGCTGTGGGTAAGAATTAAGATTTTTTGAATGTGATGTGTGGAATAAATTGAAGAAAAAAATGCATTTATTCCCGGAAAGAGTTCAATTCACACAAGAACTTCAACGAATAGTCCATTTTTGGTATCATATTTACGACAATAAGATGTTATAGATGATTATCGATAATCATAAAATTTGGTGAAAAATCATCATGAGTAACGAAGTATATTTCAACTACAGTAGCTATATTAATACATTGTTTGCGGGCGTTATTCGCCAATTCAAACCGAAAAACAGGCGATTTTTTCAAATTATAAAAATAAAATTAAAAATAAAAGATGCATAATTTTTACTTCCCTAAATACTCGTGTTTACACTTTCTCCACACCATACCGCTAATTTGAAAAAACTATGTTTTGTCTGCTCCCGCACTCTAGTGATAGTACGCGAAAGACGTGTTTAGACATTTCCCGCATACGATGTGTTAACAAGAAGATTAACCAAATTTAAGTTACTGAGAACCCAAAATTGATACACTAAAGATTTTTATAACCACACAGAGTGACTTTTTGATACGATATACAGGATAGAGGTGTCTTAGGGATGCATTTTTTCGAAGTCGTTGCGGACAATGCTGTTACGATAGGAGAACAAACCTAAAGTTACATAATTTATCATTCTTTGTAATTTTAAATTCAAAAAGTAGACCTTGTAAAAATGTGATTCTAACAAGATGTTACCTGTGTTATTTTTTATACAATGGATCATAAAAAATATTTTCTACAAGAAATGTTTCATAAATTAATCATTTCAAAATCAAGTAATTATAACTGGTTGATAAAATTACCCGATTTAATCACTCCATATTTCTTTTGAGGCAGCTACATAAATAGTGAGGTTTATGATAATAAAATAAAGATAACTGAGTAGCCAAAAGGAAGTATTCGTGACATCGTTGCTCTAAAATAAATATTATAATTAGTGAAAAAATCATAAAATTGATGTTGCAATATAATTTTGAAAGAACGCGGCTAGAGGCGGTCATTTAACGACATGTATATATATATATGTATATATATATATATATATATATATATATATATATATATAAAATCATTACCGACTGGGAAGCATAGTGGTTTGCATCACTGTGTGTCATGCGGGAGATTGCATTCGATTCCCAGTCGAAGAGTTTCTCACTTTCGAGGGTTGAGCATGAAGGCCGAGAACCTCATCTTGTAAAAAAATAACTGCCGAAAAATTAAGAGAGTAAACTCTGAATTCAAAATCTCCACCAATCTGCCTGGTCAGCCTGGCGAATATGACCAAATATCAGTGAATGGTAGCATTCATTGAGGCTTTCGTCCAGTAGTGGACTGATATGGGCTTTATGAAGTGATGATGATGATAAAATCATTATCTTCGCAAATAATACAGATTATTCGAAAAGTTAGACAAATTTAATGTTTGTTCTAAAAAAAATTTAACATCTCCATTAAAATGTGTGTAAAAAATCAGAATGAACAATAAAAGATTAATGAATACTGCAATAAAATATTATTGTCCTAAAATAGTATTTTTTGTAAAAAAATAAGTTTCAAATAAGTTTCTTATTTTTTGTAAAAATGAGTTTCAAACAAACTTCACTATCAAAATAATTTTCATTTTCATGATTTTAACAAGGATTAAAAACAAACTGTCTATATAAATGCTTTTATCCTTACTATATCAATATATATATATATATATATATATATATATATATATATATATATATATATATATATATATAAATTAAGATATATGAGTAAGTAAATGTATGCACATTATATGTATGTACATAAATTCAATTATAGTGTATTTAAGAGTGCGAGAAAAGTGTATAATCGACACGACCCTATTTTTTATAAATAAGGCATCATGTTGTTTGCCTGTTTAGTACGAGGCCATTTGGCTGTTGAATGAAGCGGAAGATTGCAGACCACTATGTGCACACAAAGCATGCTGTGTTTCCTAAACATTACAGCGGGGAACCGAACACTCACCCGTCCCCTTCATCAGTACACTTGTGAATATTATATTAACTACAATGTATTATTTATATGTTCTAAATTATGTACATATATATTGATCATCTTTTTTTCTTTATTAATATTTCAGGTCAAACAAATATTATTAATTAAAAAAATTGTAAAAACATGCATTTTATATTTTTTAAAAAAATCAATTTATAAATCAGCACTCTTAATACATAATTACTAATAATATATATATATATATATATATATATATATATATATATATATATATATAAATATATATATATAAACCAAAAGAGTTATATAGACAATATTTCTTTATATGAATTTTTATACATTGATAGAATCATTCAAGTAACTTGAGTTTTTATTTATAATAAATTTTATATTTCATATTTCAAAATGTATTTATTAGATATTTATATATATATATATATTTATATATATATATATATATATATATAAAAGATTATTATCACCACATTTCTATCTACTACTGGATGAAAGCTCTTTGAAACCTTCCACTTAGATCAACCCAATCTTTCTTCCAATCCATTGCTACGAATTGTATACATATATATATATATATATATATATATATATATATATATATATATATATATATATATATATATATATATATATATATATATATATATATATATATCTCTCATTTATCCATGAATCCTTTTTTGGACCTTTTAATGTATCTAGATTCCCAATCAATAATTTTCCTTGTACATTTGTGGTTTTCTTTTCGTGCCACATAAAGGATTTGTTTTCATCTTAAACTTTTTACTTTTGTTATAAAATCCATAACATGTTTTTTCTGTTATATATATATATATATATTTATATATATATATATATATATATATATATGTATAAATATAAATATATATATATATATATATATATATATATATATATATGTATGTATAAATATGTATGTATGTATAAATTTATCATTGCTACTTTTTTCACTCAGTAAAAAAATATTGTACAGATGATAGCAAAGTTACTTTATATTAACTAATCAAAATTGTTTACAATAAATCGACTACATTTTCTTGTTTCTAAATTTTTTTCATTATGTTAGACAAGAAAATGATTTTTTTAATGTAAATAGATTGAAACATAAGGTTATTAAAAGAGATTGTTCTCCTGTGCATCTTCGGTATCGTTCTCGCAACGTTTTTCAAAAACCTAATTGATAATTGTCCACCGAATGACATAAGAAAGAGGAAACAGAGACCCGTACATAACCTCATAAGCAATATCAGGATGTCGCATTAGTATTAACAAGTTAATTGCGTAATGTGATTCGACTTGGGCGGTCGACGAATAAGACAGATGCCGCCGCCACGAGCGGCGCTCTGACAGAGGCACGCTTTGCCCAATGATCCAATCAGGTTGATTGAGAAAATTATGAATAGATTAACTAGAACCGGACAATATGTGTGGATTGCGTCGGATGTGAGAACTAAAACGACGATATTGTACAAAATTTTATTTTAAATTACAGAATAACACGTGTTCTGTGTATTAAAGCTTGAAATTTGCTTCAATCATAATCTCTTTTTACACTATTAAATATTCAATATATTAGGATGATTATTAGAATAAGACTCTTTAGAAATCAATTCACACTTTAAAATTAGAAATTTTAAACAAAATAAAATTTTTAAAACATTCTACTTTTTTTTAAAAAATACATGTAAATATTTATTTATTATATAATGCAGTAATAATATTGAATTTATTTTCGATTAGAAATTTGAAAAATATTTTTTAAAACTATATATATATATATATATATATATATATATATATATATATGTAAAATTAAAAAAAGCATTTAAAAACCAAACATTATATAATAACAGAAATAATGAACACGTTGATATTTACACTAATATATTTTTTAACATAAATACACATTTCTCTCTCTCTCTCTCTCTCTCTCTCTCTCTATATATATATATATATATATATATATATATATGAGGATCGTTTGATAAGTATGGTAAAAAGTAAGAAAAATCAAATTGAAAAATTAAATTTAATTAATTAATTAAATTAAAGTATAAATAAATTTACCATACGTATCAAACGATCTTCGTATATATACTCGTATATATATATATATATATATATATACACGATAATCAATGTTTTAAAAAAGAACTAAAGAAATATATGCTGAAATTTCAAGAACACTTCAATCTCCACACAATTACATAAAGAAAGAAGACAATCTATATTATGAAAAAATCGTGTATGAAAGAGAGAGAGAGAGGTAAATACGATGTCAACAAATTTGTTGACATCGTATTTACCTCTCTCTCTCTGTAAATAAATTTATTTACAGCGACATTAGAAGAAATATACAAAATATTAAGCTATACATCTGAAAAAATAAAAGTAAAGGGTATGATCGCCTGAAATTTATTGACATTTTTTTAACAAATGCAGATGGACTTGAAAAAATAGACGAATTAAAAGAATTTGGCAACGCAAGTCAGAAACTGGACTTATGATGAATCACAAGTCAAAAGTAATATATAGTGATTTATAAATCAGAAGAAAATCAAATCAAATGGTATAGAAATAGAAGAAATTAAAATTATTTGTATTTAATTATCATAAAAGAATATTTATAGAATATTTGCAGTTAATGAATTCAAAATTCATATATAAAATTGGCCTTAAAAAAAAACCTTTAAAAAATAAATTTAAAATATATTAAGTATATATTTAATTGTATTAAATTGACCTTTTATATTTTTTTATACACTGAAATCAATTATATGGGAATAATTTAAGTTAAAAAAGCAAACAATTAACAAAAACAATTTAAGAAATAAAAATAATCTCTCTCTCTCTCTCTCTCTCTATATATATATATATATATATATATATATATATATATATATATATAATCTATTTTTAAAGAATTAAAAATAGTGAAATATATATATTTTTTAATAAAGAAAGATAAGTTATATTGAATCTCACATAATAAATATCAAAGTTTAGTGTAACCACATATCACTTGAAATATAATTTAGATAAGAATAAGAAATATAATTTATATAGTAATCAATTTATAAAAAATATTTATAACTCATTGTGAATTATGTAAATGAATAATTTTATTTATAAATTGAATAGAGTTCAAGGAATCTTTTAAAGGCATTTATTATAGTATTAGGGAATAATTATTAATCTCTTTTTTATATTATTATCAATAAGATTACATTTTATTTTATATAAAGGAAGACAATGAAAATAACTGTGTAATTAGATATATCATCAAAAAGACATGTTAAAAATTATAATAAAATTGATGTTCATTATTTGATAATCCAATTTAGTATTAAACATGATTTATATTTACATTTATGATTTATGATAGATATTAAATACTGTATATGAAATCATTATCGTATGATTTTGATATTATAAATTGATTAACAGGATTATTAAATCATAATTAACATTGATTAACTTTTGTTTCAAATATTTCGAAATATTAGGGATACACAAAAGTTTCTTTCGTTTTTAAACAATTCTCTAACATTTAAAATTAAAAAATAAATAACAATTTAATTAAGTTATGAATCGTTTTATTTATTTGAATACATTATTTATTAAAAGACTAAAAAAAGGTTTTTATATTTTTTGTTATATAATTATGTTGATTATTTTTTATTTTTTAAATACCTAAAGTTAACAAAATAAATAAGAATTTCAACCAAATGTTACTGTAAAATATAACAAAAACAATATATTTTTTTAAGATTTGTTTTGAAAATTATAATAGGAATAAAATGGGCAATTTTTAAAATTTACATTTTTTTGATAAATATTGCATAAATATAAACATTAATGAATGTATGAAATAAAGAAGACATATTTCTATATAAGAAATAGTATTTTTATTTAATTTTAAATCTTTTATTTTTAGAAATATATAATTTTTTATATTTCCTAAACTTTCAATTAAACCGAAACTAAAATTTTTATTTTAGTATTTTTTTCTATCATTTTCTTATATATACACCATTCAAACACACGCACACATATAAATAAACAAATATGTATGTATATATATATATATATATATATATATATATTATTATATAAAATTATACATGTGTTTTCATATATGAATAAATTAGTATGAAAATTAAATCAAAAAATTTTTTATCTTCAATAGTTTGTATAATCTGTTATTATTTTCCTTTATTACCACACTAACATATTATTTAGACTTCTGCATGAAAAAAACAATTTCTTATTTTCAATTATTTTGAGATACTTTTCTGAATACAAATTTTCAAATAGTTAATAACATTTAACAAAGCGTGTAATTTTCTTATTTGAAAATAAAAATAGCGGTAAATTTGTTTGAAGTCATTATCCTAATCTACTATTACTATAAATCAATTTATATCTTAATACTGTTTGAAAAATACAATTATTTTAAATCGTGTCACAGTACATACAAATCTCTCACTGATTGTATTATTACATACATGCATTATATAAATACAAGCGTGTGTGTGTATCTATTACGATTTAAAAATTAATATTAACGTACTTAAATTCTTGATAATATTTTGATTGATTTTTTCATTTAATTTGTAAGTTTCGATTAATTTCTAATTAATAAATCATTAAGATAATAGTACAGATATATTTGGACATAAACAAATAAAAAATATGTATAATTCCAAGAATTGATTCAAATGGATTTTACAAAAGATTTGCATGCCTTTATCTTAGTATGCCTTATTCATTCCTAAATATTTAATGCGGATTTTAAAACAAATATCAAATAATTATGTTATAATGAATTACATTTTAAAACAACTATGACATACTTTAATACATAATTATTATTTGAAATCTAATTATTTCGAATGTCTACATATTAATTAATATAAAAAATTATCTAGTTTTTATTAGATAGTAATGCTATTTTTACTTTTTATATTTATTTGATTTTGTAGAATAATAACAGATAGTTGGTTTAGTGATATAATTTACAATGCAGATATTCTAGAAATTATATATATATATATATATATATATATATATATATATATATATATTTATATATGACTGATAGTGTATCTCTGACAGTCATTTGATAAAAGTGCGTTTGATCTCCGGTCGGAGGTGTAAAGCAGCTCTAATAAAAAAAACCTGCTTAAGGAAGTAAATTCTGAATAAAAAATCATCATAAACTCACCTGGTTAGCGTGATGAATAATGACCAATGAATGGTAAAATTTATTACAATATTTATAAAAATATCAAACGAAAAGAATGAAACTATACTACTTCTTGTCCACAAAAAATGAGACATGGAAAATTTGAAGACATATCGACCAATTAATCTATTTTCAGTGATAATATGAATTATAAAATATTTGGCAAAATTATTCAACAAAATTATTTCAACTGACTAAAAAGTTAGTGGAATTTTTCACATTCTTAAGAATATACGTGATTTTGAAACAAATTTAGCACGATGAATTCTATTCAAGTAGTAAGAGATGTTATTCAGTCGATTTAATGAATACTAAATACTACTTTGTCTCGGATATATAGATTATAAAAAAGCTTTTAACTCAGGTAACAAAACAGTGATATTGAATGTATTGAAATATCGACTAATTAAATAACTACATTATATATTGAAATTTTAAGATATATTTATTCGAATGCTACATCCTCCGTACAAGTACACGAAGAAATAAGAAAGTTAAAAATTATGAAACTGTTAAAAAAAAACACAATGGTATCACTTAAATTGTTTAAACTGGTACTAGAAGATGTGTTTAAGGTATTAAACTGAAAATATGAAGAAATAAAAGTAAAACACGGGATACTTTGTCGTCTACGATTTGTTGATGACATTATTATTTTTTTAATGAACCTAAAATAATTTAATAATTCTTGTTAAAAAAAGTTTCAAATGTAAATGGACTAATCATATAGCAAGAAGTTCAGCAATGGACAAAAGAAATTATTAATTTAAAATTTAAAGATATAACGAATCATATTTGAGAATAGATGAGAAAAAACATAAGAAAATTCATGGAAGTGGAATGGAAGAAAAAGTATTAAATCATTTTAAATTTCTATAGATGCCTTCATCTAGTGATAGACAATAATAATGTTTATATATATATATATATATATATATATATATATATATATATATATATATATATGATATTTGGTGAACAACCAAAACAATTAACTGAATAAATTAATAAAAATATTAGAGATTTTAATGACCATTTGCGAAAAAAAATAGTAGAAGAGTTTATAAAAAACATTAGTCTAGTAATGTACTAATAAAAACTGAAATTGAAGATGATGATTAATATATATATATATATATATATATATATCTCCAAATTGTGTCATAAAAAATTACAAAATGTATTTTTTTGTACACAAAAATAATGTGTAATATATTTTAGTTACGAGATATTTCGTTCGTTTTCTTCATAGATAAGGTGTGTTTGTATATCACATAAGTTGGTTATTCATACACCTTAAACAAACATTCGAAAATATTTGAAATATAATCCTTTCGGGATCATAAAAATGTGATAACAGGGATTTTCATGTGACAGTTTATCAATTTATCAGCGTCAATGATACCGATTACCTATTGGCTGTGACTGTAAATCACATTTAAGTCCAATTCGAAGATAGTCGTTTTCAATAATCGGTGCATTTAATTAAAGGTACAGTGTTAACATGTTATTGAAAATGTAGATTAACTATAAAATTAATATTGTAATATTCGTCAATAGTCTATAAATCATATCTGACATTAATTTTCTCTATAGAAATATGCGTTTCTCTCTTTCCTTCTCTTATATTTAAATACATACATACATACAATATATATATATATATATATATATATATATGAAAATAAAATTACAATCGAAACACATAAATAGGCAGCAATAATAGAAAATAAATTAATCGCAGTGTCCAATAAAGGTGTCTGTTATTGCCTTTACTTTTTAATGTCCACATTAACGAACTAGAAAGAAACTAGTAAACTGAATTAAGTAAACACTTTATGGTTAACAATTCTTTAGTAGATAAATTCTTATTTGCAATGACCAAATCTTATTAGCAGACTCATAAGATAATCTACAATAGGCAATACAAAAATGACAAAAAAACTTCTAAACAATATAATTTAGAAATTTCAATTTTTTTAATCAATCCAATGGATTTCAAAGGTAAAAATTCCCAAAAAAATATTGTAAATATGCCAATAGAACATGTTAAATATTTCAGTTAACTAAGATACTATATCATATATTTAAAGGATAAAAATGTTAGTAACAAAATTTAATCAGATGTGTGGAACGATTAAAAGATACTTGAAAAATACAAGAAAAGAAATATACCTAAAATTTTACAAGATAATGGTTTTACTGTACGATTGTGAAAAATAATCATTAATTAAAAATCGAACAGAAAGAACAGAAACAGCCAAGATGTTTTTTTTATGGTTCATTACTGGTGACATACTTTTAGATCATAAACATAATAACGAAATCAACCATAAATTAGGTAGTTTCAATCTACATGAAAATTCAATCATCAAAGAAACAACTGGTGGAAACAGCTCAATAAAATTGATAACTCTCGTATTCCAAACAAATACTGCGTTACCGCCCTTTGCATGGGAAAAAATGTTGAACGATCACGAAAACGTTAAAAACACCAGTTCTACATATGAGATCGAAACACACTAAATAGTTTAATCTATGACACTACTGCTGTTGCTGATGTATATATATATATATATATATATATATATATATATATATATATATATATATATGTATTTATGTGTGTGTGTGTGTGTGTATCTATCTATCTATCTCTATATCTATATATATATATATATATATATATGTGTGTGTGTGTGTGTATGTGTGTCTGTGTACATATATAAAATTACAAATAATTTATAATTACCTATATTCAAATACATATGTACAAATAAATTAAAAAAAAGTATTCTTTTTAAATTTGATATTGAATTATCAATAAAAATTCTTGAAGTCAAATTACAGTACGAAATTAAATAAAATTGAAATTTATTTTTTGTAAAAAATATCGAAGATTAAAAAAATCTATGTTCAAAAGATACCAAGCAGTATTGAATATATGATACTATATAAGATTCCAATTAAAAATAATAAAAACTAATACAAATAAATTTCTTAATACTGATATCGATTATTAAAATATTATATATTGGAAATAAAAATACTCCTGTATACCTACTTGAAAAACTTTATAACTTGATTGTATCAAGGATAATAATTTAATATTTTAAAAAGTTATATTATCTGTAAAAGACTAGTAATATCAAATTCGATTTTACTCTCGTTCCTTAATAAATGGAATAAAATTAATTGTAATTCTATTATTGCAAAATATTTTTTAAATAATATTATATTTTACTAATTGATTATATTACAAAAAAATCAAATCAATATTTATCTTAATTAGTATAAAAAAATAAAAAAGAATGCGTAGATAAAAACGCTTAAAAAAGAATAAAAGAAGTTTATTTTTCTAAATTTTTTTTTTAGAAATTCTAAATTATTATTTTAAATGCTTCTAATTCTTCATTTTTTCATTTAATTCAAACATTCTTTTGTGCACACTTACAAATAAATTAAATACTTTTTGATCGATACTTTATTTTATGTTGATTAAATGGAAATTTACCAAAAAATATAAAATATTTGCAAAAATATGCAATAAATACAATAAAATTGGATATTTTGTTATTCAATTAGAACAAGGCTATAAAGATGAAATGATAAAATGATAGTAAAGAAAGTTATTAAAAAAAAACAATATAACTGCTAAAAATATTAAAGAATTTTTTTTAAATGTTAATGTCAATTGTGAAATTTTGATTTGAAAATTATTTTTTTAAAAAAGACTTAAAAAATTGTTTATAAACCATATCAAAAATTATTATTTAATCTTGCTATTATTTATAAGCTTATAATCAAAAAATAATATATATATAGCACAAAGTAAAACTCTTTAAATCATATATTAAAAGCTTTCATATTAAACAACTATTAATTTCGTTATTTAATTAATAATACTACACATTTTATATCACTTTTTAATGACTAATTGATATGATTGAGTAACTCAGGTGAAAGAGTTTGAAAAGTCGATAAAGGTTTACAACTTCAGTTTGCATGTTTGAAGTTTTTTTAGGGGTTCCCAGTTTGGGAAGATTTTAATTATAGAATAGTTTCTAGAAGAAGATAAAAATTAAATTGGAAAGCTACAGAAAACAAGTATAGAAAATAATTATCTTTCACAGTAAAGTGCCTGTACTTGAAATGTTTTTATTCTAGTTTTTTCAATACATTTTTTATCAATAAACGCTTTTAAAAATTAAATTAAAATGGATAAAAAAATATTAATGTAAGTATTTGTTAGAAAATTAGGAACCTGTTATCAAATTTACTATCTTAAGCAGGCGTGTTAATATTATTAACCAATAAGGTGAATGCTGAAATTTATATAATAACTGAAACATTATATAGTACCGATGAGTTTTTAAAAATACAATATATTATATAGGGAGATTAAATTAAATTTATCTTATTAAAAGCGAGAATTGAAGAAGAGAATAAAATCAAGATTCACAAGGCAAACCTTTACAGTCAATAATAAGAAATGGTGGTGACTTAATAAGAGTAAAAAGTTTTATTTGATTTAAAATAAACTGCTTACATTTAGTCGAAAAGAGAATTATTTTATTCAACTACGTTAGATTATTTGATACTTCTCAAAAAAATATTTATTTTCCAACAAACATTCATCTGTAGTACATTTTGGAAATTTCATGGAACTATTTCAAAAACAATGAAAGAGAAAATTTAGAGCGACTTTCCCAATCATCCAATTTAAATTGAATAGAGTATCTATAGACGATTTTAAATTTTAATATTCAAAGAAAAATGGACGAATAAGATAAAGTTTTATAATAATATGATCAATATCTATAAAATTATCGAACAAACAGTGTTAAAAAATCAGCTAAAAGTATTCTCAAAAGATTTCTTGAACTGAAAATAAGAGAGGTACTATAAGTTTCTAAACTAATAATAATCGAGAATTTCTGAAAATTTTCCAAAACTAAAAAAACTCTGAAAACTTTTTTGTTGTCGTATATTTAAGTTTAAAGGCTTGAATTTATACATTTATTTTTTATAATTAGATGCAATCTAAGTTTCAGTCCATCTTAGTTTGTTCTTAATATATTTATGATTATTTAATGAATTTATTTAAAAAAAATGTTTTGCAATAAGTTGATTACAATTTTTATTCTATTTATTCGTTGTATATTTTATTTTAAATTTGTATATATATATATATATATATATATATATATATATATATATATTATATAATTTTACTACTATGTATGGTAAAACATTTAATAATGATATTTGTATTCATCTCACCTTTATTTGATTTATAATCACACGGTGCTTCTGATACTGTGTTAACATTATCTCCATATTTTGGACCAGTAGAATGTAAGAACGGAGAATTCCATAAACTTCTACAGTATGTGGTAAATGCTCCATTTACTGGAAACTGTAACGGTGGCGTTGAGGACGAATCAGGCTGTTGAATGGGTACTGAAAAAAATGCTTAATGAAAATAAAACATATTTTGATTTTGTGATGCACTTTTGAAATTATATACAACATCACTTAACATAATACAAATGAGCTCGGGAACAGAATCGTATTTTATTAAAGTGATTTCCTTCGTCGCTGACTCACAATCGTATTACAAAGTGTACTGTACAAGTGTGAATGCTCTTATCGCATTAATGTAATGAGCAAATTGCTACAACTAAATGTCTGATTATTCTATGACATGCTGTCATGTGTTGTTATGGCAAAAATATATATTGTGTTCTGTTGAAGATACTAGTTTGGTCGTATCTATCTTGAAATTGACATTTATATATTATGTAATTGGCATAGAATTAATAATTGAAAAATATTTTTTAAAAGTTATGAAAAATATTTTTTTTATCTTTACTTGTAAGAAAAAAATTACTAAAATATACTTGAAATTTAGTTTACTTTTAGATAAATTTGATGATTAATGTAAAATCAAAATCGACGGATTAAAATTTATATAAGTACATACTGCGTATTTATCAAATGATATACATTCTATAGAAACTGTAAAGGAAAAACCGTAACGCATTTCTACAAAATGATTGTAATTTAAAAGTAAATCTTACAAGAACGAAATTATCGGAAGTTTAGGATTAATACAAAATGATTAGCAATTTCTTAGAAATAGTAAAATGCTTTTAATATTCAGCCATATCGTCTATTTAATATTTTATTTAATATTTAATTACAATTGACTCAAAAACTGTTTGTTTTAAAATGATTAGAAACACAATAATGGTTTAATTTTATTAATTTAACATAAAACCTTATTATCTTTTTGAAATAATTTTGAATGATGTATTACATAAGCTTGAATTTTTAGAAATTAATTAATAATTATTCAATATGAACAGAAATATTTTTATTGAATTTATATTTTAGAATAGAAAAATATTCAGAATTAAATACACTTTTTATGAAAATTTATATTAAATAAATATTTTTATTTTGTTTATATATATATATATATATATATATATATATATATATAAATGTTATTTTTATAAAAAAAATAATTTAATATTAAAATATTTTTTAAACTATTAATATATTACATTGAATTTTATAAATACGAATTGAAATTCAATTATATTTTACAAAAGTATTCTTTTTCACAAATATTCCATTTGTATCAATCATGTTATTTTCAACTTGAATATCTTATTTTTTATAAAATGCTATACTTTTTGATTCTGAATTGAATATTAAAAAATCTAAAAATCTTATAACAGAAAGCTCTGACAATAATGGTATTTTAATCGAGAAACGCATTAGCTTGTTATTATAAACAAAATAAATAATAAGTAATTATTTAACAATTTTAATACTCCTTTATATAGAGAGGAATAATTAATTTTTGTGAAAGTATTTTTCTGTTTTTTTTTCTGTTTATTTTGAAAATACACTTTTTCAAATCGAAAATTTTTAATCATTTTAAACTATATTTTAATTAAAATTTATGAAAAAATATTTTCAATTTCTTAGAAGACATAATTTTATATAAGAGTATAAAAAAATTATACAAGATTTTCTACATTGTATTGAAAGTAAAAATATGGTCGAATAATAATAAAATTAATACCTCTACTTAGGATTTTAATTTAAATAGCAAGATTCTTAATTTTGGAATAATTTTCACTTTATTATATTTAACACATTTTGACCTGACTTTTAAAAACCTTAAATGAGGATGGCGGTGTTTTGAAAATACTTAACTCAAGATTAGTTCAAAACTCAGTACCTATATGAGAAATTGAAATTTCTTTAACTTGTTTTTTTCTTTTTTAAAAAATAGAGAAAAATCAAAAACGTAGTACCTATGTTAGTTTCGAATAATATCGCAAGTCATTTTCTATATGTAACGTAAAATTTACATCCAAAAGTAAATTATATTCAATAACATTTTCATATTCTAACGATTCATTCATAGATAAATACTTCTCCACAAATTTCTAATAATATTTTTAATATTTTTATTCCATCTGCTTATCACTTTTATTTAACAGAATCTCTGTTATAATAAAAAAATCATATATGATACTAATCAGAATCTAAGTTTCCTCTTCACTAGTGTATTCTAATATCTCAACATACATATTTTACATTATTTGTATTATGTACTGATTACCAATTGATATATATATATATATATATATATATATATATATATATATATATATATATATATATATATATCAATCTATTTCTCTCCACTGTTGAATGAAAGCTTCTCATAAAATTTTCCTCTTCGAGCAATTCAATACTTTTCTTTTTCATTCCATTTTTACGAATTTTTTATATCTCTATAGCATCTATTCATGAATCTTATCTTGGGATCTATATATATATATATATATATATATATATATATATATATATATATATATATATATATATATATATATACACCATAGCATTTTTGTTAAATATATATTTCACAACGAAATTGTAAATAATTTCTAATTTTAGTTTCGTCATTAACATTTATTTTTTAAAAGAAATTATTATTATTAATAATAATATAATTATAAAAAAATGTTTTGTATTCTTTATCGTAAATATTTATTCAACTTACAAATGTTTTGAAATCAGTAAAGTAATTTAAGTTTAGAATTAGAACTAATAATGTCTGTTAAGTGTTATTAAAGATGAAGTCAATAAAAAATCGAAATTTTATTAAAAAAATTTAAAAAGTGTATTTTTTCTCGTTGTAAAATTGTTCGTTGAACTGAATTCATATTTGCTGACCCACTTGGATTAGGTCATTAATAAAAAGCAACAAACATTTAAAATACAATGTTTATGTACGGAAATATGACTGTTGTTTTTTTGAATTAGATTAAAGACAAACGCACGACTTTCGTCCCGCGTCTAAACAGCTGGTAGCGCATCGACGCAGATTAAAATTAATCCACGATCCATCTAGATAACGAAGCAGACCCAGTGAACTGAAATACGTGGGGTATACGAAAATGAAGCAATTATGCTCTGATTGATCAAAACAAGTCGTGCTCCGCATCATATGAAATGTGACATCATTATTGGCGCCAAAGTCGTTTCAAGATAATAACGCATCCCGTCTTCCGAGACGATCTCTTCACGTCGTCGTCCGTCAATTCATCGCACTTCCTCTACCACGCACGTCGCACAGTTCGTGTATCTCTATTCACAGAGTGGCGGTTCGAGTCGAGAGCGCGTATCCCTTGACGCGGCTCGCTCACTCGCTGACTCACACGCACAGCCACGCTCTGGATGACATCACCACTGCGGGTCAAATCAATCGGGTTCAAGTTCGAGTCATTTCAATAAAATCTGGCGAAATTCACAATTGTGCTAGGTAAACAAACAGAATCACCACTTGACACTCTGACCGGTATTCGGTAATGGACTTGTTCTCTTTCTTGTCAATGAACTTTACGAAGCTCATGTTGAATACACTGTATTTCTGGAAGAGCTCGTGCAAATGATGAATGTTAAATAAAATTGTAAAAAGTAAGATAGCAAATAAAACATATTAAACGTTACAGTTGCATTAATAAATACAGTTGTATTATGTATCAAATACACAAATATATAATAAAATTCAGCTTGAATGTGTTAATGAACACTTAGTGTGTTTTAATCATTTATATTTAGATTTAAATCATATAACAAGCATTTAAACAGTCTGAAACTTTTTATTTGTTGACATATTACAATAATAATAATACGCTTGTTAAAGATTACAAGTTTTGATTGGATGGGTACCAATTTTCTAATACGAGTAATCTATATATTAATATATTTTACTCTTTTCAATTTAATTTTTGAAAGACTTCGCTGTGGAGAGTATTTTTTTGAAAATATTAGAAGAAAAATAATTCTAAGTTCAAGTACCTCTGTGAAGAATTGAACTCTTCTCCACTTGTTTTTTGTAATTTCCCAATTTAATTTTTAGTGCATAATCATTTCGAAAATTATTATTTGTTTCGAAACTATGACGAATTCACTTTCACGCAATCAATTTTCACTCCAACATAATAATATTAGTAGGTGTTATAAATAAACAAAATGAACAACAAATAATTATTGAACACTTAATAATATATTGTGGTGTTGAGGTAATAAATCGTTGTGCATTTTGAAAATGTTTTCAAAAATTCATTCAGATATGTAATGTAATATTTTTCTAAATCTTAATTATATTCTAAAAATAGATATTCAAGAAGTAATAAAAACAATATTTAAATTACAGTTTTATTTCCTATCTATCTATTATGTATCTTTTTCCATACATTTTTCTCTACAGATATATATGTATAGTTAAAGAATTATATTTTACAACTTATTATGAATTTATGATTTTTAAAAAGTTACTAAATAAAAATATTCAAAACTATTCATTCTATGACAATAAAACATATAATTATAATTTTCATTCATTTTATATGATAATTTATTATTAGTACAATTGATATAATTTTAAAACCCTATTAAATTAAAATATATGCAATATTTTGTGTAAAAAAATATAAAAAAAATATTTATTTATAGTAAACTATCGACAAAAAATTAAGATATTTTTATCAAAAAATGTGTTATTATGCTGAGAAAATATTTTAATAATTTATTATTTTTTTATTTTGTATATTAATAATTTGATAACATAATATTTTTTCAATAGAATTTATTTATGTTAATATGATATAACCAATTTAGTGAAAATTTTCAACTAATTCTAAATACTAATTACTTAAAAAAACTCTAAATAAATAAAAATAGATATAACGTTAAAACATTTTATTACTTGTAATTGCATTGTCTT
>CP092087.1:39380286-39415286 GCA_029203775.1 Neoneuromus ignobilis
GGTTTCCGTTAAAATCATTAAATATTAAATATCAATATCGGATTTAATTCAGTTACAGATATTTTCCTGGGATTTTTATGTTAGATACGTTTCGTATAATACTATTACGGCACATACAACCTTTGGTTTACTCTAATCGGCTTTACAAAGTTTCTATCACAATCATGTCACGACCTAGTGCGATCGAGTCAATTTCTTAACGATCTCATAAAGATGAAAAAAATGAATATATATATAAACCCAAACGTACAAGCTTAAGATCGCAATATCTGTAATACCCGTTGCAGACAAATTTCGTGCGAATTATCGCCGTTCGCTGCTGACGAAACATCTCTTTTCCGACCCCTCGACAACTGTCCGGACGTGCAGAGACCAGAAACGAAAAACGTACGATTCGATTCAAGTGAATCGGTCTCGTTTCCGTTTTTTCTCTATATATGTATTTATCTTTCTGCCACATTGTCCCCGCAGGTTTGACATAATTATGATTCGCTGTCAGGTTATTGGTTGACAATCCGAGGTTGTGGTCCCACGGGACACAAACTAGACTGAGATCTCGTCTACTCGTTCAAGACATCGAGAATCGTGAACAAGCAAACCAGAATTTTATATTGGATTTATTATAGAAAAAGATTTCCTTTTATGACTTGCTACACGAAAAGAAAATTATACTTTTTCTAACAGAACTTCAGTAAATAACAATATAAGAAAACATATTTTTAATATTTCACACATACATGCACATATAGTTTTATATATATATATATATATATATATATATATATATATATATATATAATACTTATTTAATTGAACTTTCATTCACATATAAAAATGTGTGATATTTTGTAAATAATTTTAATGAATTTTTAAATAATATGTAAGAAATAAGTATTCAAAAAACAATAAATTAATCAAACAAAAATCCATGTTTACCATATAAAATGGAATGATAATATTTTTCAAACTTAATCTTTAATAACATAATCTGAAAAATTAAATTAATAGTATTTGTTAGTTCCTAGTTTTTTTTTAAATAATAACAACCCTTATCCAAAATAATATAAATCTCAAACAATGAAAATAAAAATATTTTTTGTAATTCAAAAATAAATATTTATCTTATATTTATAGTACATATGAATGTACATATATTATTATTTTAAAAGAATTTAAATATTCAAATAATTTAATTTGTCTTTTGAAAAAATCGTTCTGTAAAACATCTAACAAAAATTAAATTTCTTCATATGATAATAATTATAGGACTGATTGTATTATAATAATAATTATTTCAATATTGAATAAAAAATAAGATGAGTTGTGTAGAATTGCTAAAAATTGTTATATTCTCAAATAAATATGTTTTTTGAAAATAATTTTGTTGGAATTTTTTAAAATAATTTGAATTTTTCAAAATATCTTAATACTTAATAATTCATTCTCTAAAATTATTTCAGAATCAGATAAAAACAAAGTAATAACCTTATAGTAATTAAGAACTCATAAAATTCAATATTGAATATTGAATTGATAAGATTACGGCCATAATTCTCTGAGAGGAAAAAGAATTTACGTTTATCGACTATTTATTTAAATAAAGTACAAACACTATCGACTCATACTTTTAACTAGAGAAAAAATTATATATATTTTTTTTTATAATTTTAACTAGAAAAAAAATATCTTAAAAAGATAGCAAAATTATATAGTTATTAGCTCATGATATTCTTTTTTCATATGCAAAACTAATAATATAATTATTTTGTGGTTTGTAAATTTTTTATTAGGTATTTACTCCGATTCTTCAATAAATATTTTACAGAAATGATTAAGAACCACAAAATAATCGTACTTATTACTCTACTAGAACATAATATTGTATTATTTATTTAATAATAGAAATGATTACGTATTAAATATTAAATTAAAAAATTATAAATAAAAGGAGGTGAAAGTTTAACATTTCATAGATGGTTCTTGACTTTTGAATACTTTTCCTTTCAATATTTTCAAATCATCGTGTCTTTGATTAATTCATTTTAAAAATTAGATTAAAAGGAAATAATATTTAATCACATTAAGAGTGTTTCAAAATATGACTTTCAAATTGATCAGATTTATTATAATTGTTATTATTTTACTATCAATATATTGTAAAATAAAATGTTTTAACTAAATAATAATATATTTCAATTATATAAGTAGTATATTTTTTTAAAAAAACTAAAACAAATAAAATGTAAATTCACAAATAATATCAATGACCAACTTTCGAATTGTAACTAATTTAAATTTTTTAATTCAATTAATTTCAAAATTATTTTTTTAATTTCATGAACTATTAATTTTTTACAATAAATTTTCATATATTTAATAAAAAAAATAACATTCAGTTTTTTAAAAAAATATCGATATTATCACTCTAAAGTCTGATTGGTTTTGAAAATTGATATCTCACTGAATTAATAACAAATTAATTTTTAACGAGAAATAAAAACAATGGTCTATAAATCGTATTTATTTATTATGAAGAGTAGTTTTTTTAAACATAATGATTATTATTTATTCACATCATTTAAATTATTTACATTACAGAGCATTTTTATGGCAGTGTACTTATTAAATTTATGAAGTGAAATTTATTATTAATAAAAAACTAGGAAATATTACAGTCTACAAAACTTATATGCATATTAATACACACACACCACACACACACACACACACATACATATATATATATATATATATATATATATATATATATATATATATATACAAATAAACAAACATGTTAACAATTAGAAACATAATACACCATCAGAAAAGTTCCTGTTGCGATATTAAGAAAGGAGACTAATGTTTGAATCTATTATCTGCGATAATCGTTTCAAACATGTGACGCGCATCTCTCAACATTAACAGAACTATGCGTTACTTCACAGTTGGCACTTGGCAAAAACTACTCGAGGATGTGTATATATTTTTTATAAAGCGTGTTAAAGAATCTGGTCGGTTATTGTATATATCATTTTTTTCCTACGTAATTCGACACTGCATAAATTTTGATTAGTTTATTTGCATAACTTTTTTTCATAAGGTTGCATGAAAAAAGTTTTAAAACTTAATTTGCGATTACATATATAACAGATGTTTGAATGAAAACGGTTTTGATGATTGTTGGTCATGACTATTTTTGATTTACATGTTTCTGATTTAATGTAAATTGAAATTTAAATAACATATTTGGTAATTAAAATGATATCATATCTAAATAAACAGTTTAAAAATAACGATCCAACGATTTTTGGGGGAGGGGACAAGAGATAAAATTCTTATTATAACATTTATTTAAAGTACGACAGTTTTGTATACCAATGATGAAAATCTTAATTGTTTAAAAATACTTTTGAATGTTAGTGTTTACAATTTCTATTTTTTTTAAAAAAATAATAACTTGTATTTTCAGTATTAAATAATTATGTGTATTTACAATATTTAAAGTTGTAGAATTAAAAAAGTAAAATATAAATTAAATAATAAGACATTATTTTTTTGACAACAACTATTTGTTTTGATATTATAAAAAAAGCATTATACAAATGAATCACTCAATCAATGTCATAAGATTTTTTAAAAATGTTTAATAATCAATTACTGTTCATTTTATTTTTTTGAAAGGTATTTCAATGAATAATATTTTATCATCAATACACAGTAATAAAAAATATAGATTTTATAATTTAATATTTTAAAAATAATAGCGTGGCAATCAAAATGTACATCAGGAAAAAAGGTAAACAATAAGAGATTATTAAATACTTTTATAAAATCTTGCGATATTGGGATAAATTTAATTTGTATTAACATAAAATATTATTTATACTTCTCATTTTTCATATTTATTTTTTATAAATTTATAAAATATTTGTATTGGCCATGTTATGAAATAAATAATTTCAATAGAAATCACAAAATTGGTGATATCACATAGTTAATAATTTTAGAAAGCTATGATGATTGGTTGTAATTGTGAACTTGATAAGATAAAAACAGATAATTAAATACATTCAATAAATCAATTAATGAATTATATATATAGTGATTTTAGTTATTGCTTTATTTCGAAGACCTCCATTTTTTGGAAATATTTAGATGATTCGATGTGTTTTTTAAATATACTTTACAAATATTTAATTTAAAAAAGTTTTAAAATGATATTTTAAAATAATTTTAAACGGTGAACCAATATTATTTTAATATTTCATCTTTTTAGATTGATAAAATAAACTTTTATTATTGCCTGCCTTATACATACATAATTAGCACAAGTTATATAGCTTATTATCAAATAAAATATAAGGGATGTTGAACTATGATATTTATGGAAAGGCAATTAAACGAAGATTAAAGAAACGAAGTTTAACAGTTATTTTAAAATGTAAAAATACTGCATTTCTAAAAATAAAACAGAAGTGCGTACGCAATTCGACAGAAAGTATCTAAATAAGTAACATACTTTTTGGAGAAAAAATCTTTAGAGCGATTAAAGTAAGTTCAAGTTCAAATTTAACAAAAGATACTAAAGAGTTTAATGAAAATCAGGCGAATCCTTATGATTTTAGAATATTCAATTCACCCTGAAGCATTGATATGAGAATATTATAGTGTGAAACTGCTTCATTTACAACGGTGGGGGAAATCTGGTTAAAATCGATAAAAAAATGACAGGTGAATCATACACTAAAATATTATCGAGTAATTTGAAAGCTTCAGTGGAAATTTTGGAGTTGGGAGATGATTACTTTTTCCAGCATAATAATGATTCCAAACATACATCTGAAATTATAAAGCAGTCCCTTCAAAATGAACATATTGTAGTACTAAAATGGCCAGCATACCTGTTCGTACCTGAACCCTATTGAACATCTATATAGTTATTTAAATTTAAAAATTAATAAGTGTGAAATAAGAAATAACGAAGTACTTTATTTAAAATCTAAAAATCGTGAGAAATTGAAATCAACTTAGCTAGTGAGAATTTTACCTATTGTTTTATATTAAATTAAAAATAATGATTCTGTTTATATAAATGTTTACTTTCATTATGCAATTTTTTAGCTTTGTAATAAATTTTTTAACTTTGATAGAAAAAGCGTATAAATTGTCTGCGTCTGTAAATATATATATATTATATTTTTTCGATTTTAAAAATTTATTAAAAACAAATTTGAGATTACAACAGCAAGTGTATTAATTTTTGATCAAAACCAATGCCTTATATACTAATAATGTAAGTGACAAATAAATCTGTATTTTGATAATTTGTCTCAGTAGAAAAATAATTAGTGTTTATTTTATCTCTTAATGTAATCAATTATATAACAAAAATCAATGCCTTATAAACTAATTACTATATAATAAACTATTGACCTTCTCTTCATTATACAATATGTTTTTTACTATATTTAATTAATATTAAAAAATAAAAAAAAATGTTTTCAATCAAGATTTCATCCTTTTTCAGTTAAAGCTTTAGAGACAATTGTTATAATCAGTCAATTTTGGATTTTATAACTCTCTGATTTTTTATAGCATGTTAAATGATTTTTTTCTCTTTAAATTTTAGCATTTAAAAATAAATTTTGAAGTATTTAACAACTGTTAAAAATGGGAAGTATTTTGTTATTAACTAATAGTTATTTAATTATAATTCCTATATTTGGAACAAATATCTAAATAAGTAATAATTAAATAATTAAAATCAGTCTCGCTCAATCATTGGTTATAATAAATAACAAGGTGTATATTAATTTTTTTTTTAGGTGTATTTTAATTATTAACACATTATATTCAGTGTTAAAATATTAATTATTAAAAATTGAAATAATGTATACAGTACAATACACATTTATTATTTTCATATTTTTCTATACAAACATGACGACAATAAATATGTACATAATTGTAAATATCAAATTTTATTAAATTAATTCCATGGGAAAAATTAAAAATTAATGTAAACCAGTGAGAGAGTACAAACGCAAAAGAAATTTTACTTCTCTTGCAACTGAAACGAAAATTTCAAATTATTAAATAATTAAAAATATACTAATTTTTACTTTTAACAAAAAAATAAATTCACTCTTAATTCAATTACAATAAGAAAACAGATATACCAGTTTCAAATAAAAAAATAACTAATTTTCTTTTATATATTACTTATTGCACTTTAATATTTTCATTAATCAATTTCAGATACTATTTTGAAATTTAATCGTTTTTTACAATTGATTTATTTATTTCAACAATATATATTAATATTGGGAATTAGCAAACAACACATACTTAATTTTTATATATATTTAAATTTTTAAAAATTAAGAAAGTTAACCAACCAAAAATGTAAATTAATAATTAAGTATACCAAGAATATTAACATATATTTTCATGACGTGCATTTCATAAATTTGTATTACTTTACCACACACACACACACACATAAACACAAATACACACACTTTTATATATATATATATATATATATATATATATATATATATATATATATATATATATATTAATAATACTCGAGAAAAGAAAAAAACGACTAGATTCGAAAACAAATTACAGTTGCAGATAATAAGAAAGAAAAGTGAAAATGAATTAATCGATTAATAAGAAAAAAAGACCACCAATGGGCGTAATAAATTATTGATTAGGGACATATAAACAGGCCCAGAAATATATAAGAACTCATGAATTGATATGATAGCCACATGGGAAAATTCATTCGAGTGCAACAAAAGAGAAATTCGTCGGGAAATAATAAAACTAAAAAGTTTAGAGAAAGACCATCATCCAATAATGAATAGAGAATGGCTAATATAATAATATTGTATATACATATTTACATAGTAGTGGTGTTTATGAAATGACAAACAATTTATTTTGATATTAACTTTTAATTTATAATCAAATAAATGAAATTAACACTATTTTAGTTTTTACTTATTTTAAAAAAAATCATAAATACAATGTCATAAATACATATACTTATATATATATACATATATATATATATATATATATATATATATATATATATATGTATTATATATATTATACATATATATATATATTTCTATATATTTTTACTTTTTCAAAAAGATTCATTTTGGAATTTTGGTAATAAAATAAAATTGTACTTACTACTCGACAGATAACACATTTCAATCCACATATGTCGCATACACACCATTTTTAAATTTCCATTCATACACTTTCATATTTTCATTATTATATTTACCATTAGTATGAGACATTTCGTAATATTATTAATTAAGTCATAAATATCATATTGTGTATTTATTAAAAAATGTATCTCTGGTGCTACTTGTTAAATAATAATTTCTTTTTAAACTCTTTTCATTGCACAAATTTTGTTTCTCAATAAAATAATTAGATTCGATAACGTGTGGCGCGTACCATTTACTCATCTTAAACACAGTCTAGCACAAAAAGTGCTAAATTATAATGAATGTTTAGTTAAATAAAACTACTTAAATATAAACATTTATTTATTTTTAAGTAGTTAGTTAATTATGATTTATTTGTCTACCAGTATATGTTTCTAAAGAAAAGTGTTGTGAACGTACATACTCCTACATATATTACATCCATTTTAAATTACCTTAACCTGTCCATCAATATTTCAGGCATTAGTTGAATTTGTAGTATTAAATGTTTATCAATTTTAAAGAAATATATTAAAAATGAGAATAATTCATATTGACAATAAATTTTAGAATATTTAAGCATATACACATATAATACTTTTAATACGCTACAATAAGATTATCTAATTTTATTTCAGAACCTTGAAGTACATTTGTTTTACATATTCTATTATATATTGAATATAATTATCTTTAACTATTAATTATTATATATTTTAGTGCTATGGTAAATTCAGCTTTCACAATGTGATACTGTGACGATGATAGAGTGACCATCGAAATGCGTATCAGCTTTTAAGCAAATAAAGTGCATAATCAAATAATTATTAGTTTTTATACAAAATAATCTAATATTGATGGCAAGTGATTCATTTATGGTAAAATGAAAGAATTTTTTTTTACTTATATTAATCTTTTTTTCTTTAATCAAGGTCTATTTTTCATCTTCTGTGACTTTTCTATGAAAAATTTGGTACTGTACATTAATAGTTGTGCAAAAAACAGATAAAATTTTCTCAATTTTTTTTCTGTAATATTTACCAAAAAACATTATACTATTTTTTTTATAATATATAATAAATATTCATTGCAGTTGATATTTGTATACAAATAAGTAGAGCATAATTTATTTAGACGATACTATTAATTACTACAACAATATATTGTCCAATAGATAAAATGTCAGTCTTAAATAAACTTCTTTTGCAACAAGTTACTTTTTTAATTATAATTTATTTAATTAGTGATAATTTTTTATTTTATATAAAAATAGTAAATACTAAACAGTCTTTTTCGTAATAATAATTTAATATTAATTTTTATATTTATACTTAATAATATATCTTAAATGCATTTCTGTACAATAAATATAAAATTAACACTAGAAATTATTAATTGTAATAAAAAGCATTTTATTATAACATAATAAAAATGCATTGAAAAATTTTATATACCACTTAGGTCACCATGATTAAAACTAATATAATTCTTAACATATAATACACATTTTTCATTTTATTTAATTGCAATAAAGCTTTCTAAAAATTAATGAATTAAAATATTCGACATATTTTTATGAATTTCAGTCATCAATAAAACTTTATAGTTTCACATATCGTTTTTTGTAAGTAAATATGCAAATATTCAGTCCGTCTGTATTTACATATAAAACGTTCTATAAAAACATGAACGGTGCAAGATTAATTTATGTACGATAATATATTAAATATATAAACATGGTAGACGGAGAATTGGATGAAAATAAAGTACAGACCACTATGAAAGTATATATCGAATGAAACGCTCAATGTCATCTTACTACACTGATATATGACTTTTGTATTTCTTTAATGTGCTGTCACAATTCCGACAAATCTAAAACATGCAACGAAGAAAAAAGAAAATATACCGCCGCTTTAATTGGGACTGATTAACACAGATATGAGGGAAGTCTTTTTAAGGCACCGGGACCATGTAATGTACGTAATTAATGTTTTGGATTTTGCTACGGAATCGTTTAAGTGGACATATATAGATTTTTGTAACGAGTTTTATACAAATAAATTGTTTTTAAACATGTATTTATTTAAAATCTTTTTGAATGAAAACTAACGGTTCTGATTTAAGTAAAAAGTTGTTTGAAATGGTAATATAACAATGATTGAAAATAAAATACTTGTTTATTTAAAATAAAAAAATAATTAATATTCATAATTTAAGGAATTGTATTTTTTTTAAAAAAAACAATATTTTTGATATAAATGTATCATAATAAATCAAAGAATAATAGTTTTTTTCAAAAAATAAAAATTGGAATAAAAAAAATATTTTATAAAAAAACGGTCTATGAAATATAATTTGAATCAAAAAATATTTATAAACATTATAAATTAATAATATTCACTAAAATTTCAACAATATGCTGTTAAAATTCATTAAATGAGAATATGCAATAAATTACAAAAATATTTATTTACTGATTCTATGTAATATATTTATAATTAGAATTTTCTAATAAATTTTTTTTTCTAAAAGTATATTTTTATATTTTTATTGGCATTATTATTAGTAAATCCATAATTATCTGTATTTTATTTAAAGTAATTTTAATTTTTTGAATTCATATTTTCATATTGTAGAACAAAACAAATTAACAAAGATTAATAAAAAATTGATTTTAAAAGAAATATTATTTAATTACATATATATATATATATATATATATATATATATGTATGTACAACAAAATATAATAATTTGTTTGACATAAAACTTGTTTTTCTAATTATTCCATTTATATCTTACATTACAAAAAAAATAATATTTACACAATAATTTACAATTTTACAGAATATTGTAGAAACGATTTCTTAAGATTTAAAATACATATTATGAAAATATTATTCAAATTCTGTAGACAAAATATAATTACTAAATATTTTAATGTTATGTTAAAGTAAATAACTTAATTTTGTTCATGGCCATAAAAAAATTTAGAAAATAATTAACATCGTACAATAAAATCTAAATACATTTTATCAATTTTTATTATATTCTTATGTATGTTTAAATTTTTATAAAAGGAACCCAAACAAATATTATATTAATGTTTCTTTATGATTCATAAGTATTGCAGTTTTAAATTACGATTAAATACATCTGTTAAATGCATAACTTAAAACTCCAAAAATGTTTGTCATTTATATTTATTTTTATCGTGTATATATACAAATATATATATATATATATATATATATATATATATATATATATATATAAGTACAAAATATAATATTACTCATTTTATTTAAGTAATTTTAATATTTTATAAATGAAAAATCTCTTTTGGCATTTTCTTCCACATTTTTACTTTTATTAGACAAAATCAGATACTACAATAAAAAAAGTCTTTGGCGTTTGAGCGAATAAAATCATGAATATACTAAAGTATTCCTTCAAAATTTCTAATTGTATACCTGAAAACTAATTTGTATTTGGATAAAAACTTTTTAACTATAAGTTAAAAAGTTTGATAAATCCAAGAGTTGATAAATCCAAGTAATAATCTGTTTAGAAATTGTGCATTCTAAGAATTTACATGAACCTATTCTTCTTCTTTCTGAATCTTCCTCATTTCATTAAATATTAAATCACAATGCTTTAATTAACATTTAGCTTTACATTTAGTTATATCTAATCTTACATTAATAATGTTTCCAAATCATCTTATTTCATCTCCTTTAATACTCAGAATGCTTTTTTCCTTTTAAGTTGATGTCATTATTTTAAAACTTCCAAATCTCTTACAACATATCCTTTCAAATATGATACCAACATCATATGTCTGACAAACAATTTTGTTGGTTTCTTCAAAAATGCTATGTTGGTTAAATGAAAATAACATATAAAAGATATATACATCTTATTTATTTCCATTTATAAGAAAACCAAGAATATGTTTGTATTAAAATAATGATCTATCATGCATCAATCATTATTCTGGTTTATCAACATTGATAAAATAAACAAATTAAAACAGATATATTCGTAAACTATACTTTCAATACTAATCATACTTATATCATATGTATATGCAAACACACACACACACTAACTGTAAATACGTGGAATAATAGTAAATTTGAATTTATTTAAATATCAAATATTACATTTTTGTAATTTATAATTACCTCATTGAATAAATATTGTTTTTTAAAAAAAACATTAATATCGAATATTATTCAAACCTCCTAATTAAAAATTAAATAATTATTAAATTCAATAAATATTTAGTAAAATAAAGATTATCCTAACCTGCAGTTTTTTTCTTTAAAAATTTTTTTCTCGTGGTAATATTTTCAATTAAAATTATACAAAATCTAAAATAACATTCATTGGTTACATCCATAATACAGCCCTGACCAGATTCCATTTAATTATTACTTGTCTGTATCATTGAACAGATTTTAAAAATGATAAAATATTTATAATACTAGTATTATAACGAGTCATACATAACTGGACATGTAATGAGTGAAAATATTTTTTTTGAAATTTAAATTGAAATTAAAAAACAAAAACAAAATACTAATTAAAATATGTTATGGCTGAGAAAACTATATTTAAAAATAATGTAAATGAAATTTCATCTGCAAATTTTTTTTTACAATAGTTACATTGATAATTATATTTAGATTTCAATTATATATATATATATGAGTGAATATATCTGATGTGTTTTTTATATAAATGTGTTTTTGTATGTATGTTAAATTCAAATGAATATTTTCCAACATTTTACTGTTGATTATAAGTACCATACAATCAATAAATCTGAACACTTTTTCATAATTGTGTACTTAATAAAAAATTCGTAAAATACCGAAAAAACACATTCATAAAACGTTTTGAAATGCGGATCTCGTACATATGTTAAAAACATACTTTATCGCAAAGCAATTAAAAAACCTGCCCTGAAACAGTACAAATACAAACATACACACATATAATACCCGATGGACGCACACACACATTACTTGATTGTGCTTAAATCACAGAATCGACTCGTTTCAAACAGAAATGTTCAACAAACAGTAGTGATTTGCTGCAAACACGAATTCCAATTGCCACCAGTGTCCATGTTTCACATCACATTATGCGTTTGATGATTGTTTACTCGTTTGTTTGTGTGCCCGCCTGTTTATTTATTATTATTTTTTTGTCCGATTGTCGTTTTGCCTGTTTGTTTAAGTCGCACATGTGTAACGCGTCTGCATGAAATCCGGGCTTGCGTATGCAATACTCGCAAAAAGCACATCATACAGAGATGAGCACAATGTAGAAACGCAATACACAAACACACACAACATATACATATACATATATATACATATATATACATATATATATATATATATATACATATGTACAGATATACACTTAAATATATAGAAGAGAAGCACATGTGGCAAACACAATTATTTTAATGTAGCCGGGAGATTCGTATAGAAGGCCAGGGTAATGTCCCGGACACTGATTGAAATTTCGACTAATAAACACATCATATGCACAATAAAGATATTCGCCTATTAGTATAACATACTGCTTTTAATAAACATTATTTCCAATTGTTTGTAGTATTTTTATGGCAATTAGAACGAATGTAATTTAGAAATTTGATTAGATATATTAAAGAATAATTCTTGAACAAAGGATTAGAAAAATAATTTCATATGTACGTTTTTTTCAATTTAATTAATTTTTTTATTCTATTAAGGTTTATTAATTTAAATGTGCTTTTAAATACATCTAACGAACAATATTTTTTGATTTTTTTAATTTCTTTGAATATAACTATTATAAAATATTTTTACAAAGCTAAACAAAAAATTATTTTATTTTATTAATTTCTATAATTTGGAATGTTATTACATTTTAATATTAATGATTATTTTTATCATAATATATCTCTTTCTACTTACATATTATTGTAATTTCTTATTGATTATATCAAATATATTTGTTAAATATATATGCAATATAGAAATAATTGAAACACGTTAAGATATTGAAAAATATGCAATATTTATTAATATAACAACACAATATATATATATATATATATATATATATATATATATATATATATATATATATACTGACTGAGTAGGACAGTGGTCAGCATCACCGTGTGTCATGCGGGAGATTGCGTTCGATTCCCAGTCAGAGAGTCCTCTCATTTTCGAAGGTTGAGCATAAAGGCCGACAAACTCATCTTGTAAAAAATAACTGTCGAGAAGAGAGTAAACCCCGAATAAAAAAAATCTTCACCAATCCGCCTGGTTAGCGTGGTAAATATGACCAAATACCAATGAATGGTAGCATTCATTGAGGCTTTCGTCCAGTAGTGGATTGATATATGGGCTTTATGATGTGATGTGATATATATATATATATATTTTGTGTATGTATCTATTTATTTTGGACCTGTGACAAATTCACTTTCACACAAATGAATTATCACCTCCAACAATACAAGATTTTAAAAAGTGTTTTAGAATTACTTCTTGTATACTTTATTTATACTAGTCATAACTTAATGTGCATTTCAATGGCAATGCAATAATTATTAGAAAGTTATGTTATATAATGCTCTGATGATAATACCATCACTATTGAAATGCACATTAACTTATTGTTATTTCTCTATATTTAAAGATTCTTTTTAATCAATTTATCTTATCTGATCTTACTTCTGGTGATAAAAAAATGGTCATTAATGCCGGAATAATTCAAAGGCGCTAGACAAAACAAGGAAATATAAAAAGATGCATAAAAAGAATGATATTTAAAGACAGAAAAATAACTAAGTGGATCAGACAGACAACAAAAATTATAGATATTAAAGTAAAAGTGAAAAATTTAAAATATATATAGGTCGGTTATATAGCAAAAAGGGAATACTACCAATGCAGAAGAGAAATAATTGACTAAAAACTTAATATATATATATATATATATATATATATATAGAACAGAAAGAGGCCCAAGGATAGATGGTAAAAAGATGTAAAAAATTCATCAAAATGAACTGGAAGAAAAAGGCACTCAATTAGTCGAAATGGAAAGTTTTGAATGAGATCATTATTAAAGAATGAATAAAAAGAATCTGAATGCCTCTGTGATATATATATATAAATATATATATATATATGGTATTCGGTAAACAAGCAAAACTATTAACCGATAAATAAATTCATAAAAATATTAAAAATTTTAATGATAATTTGCCAAAAAAAAGGTAGAAGAATTTGTAAAACTCTTCTACTATTTCATTTTTTGCAAATGAAACCGTAACCTAATAATGGATTAATAGAAATTGAAATTGACTGTAATAATGAATATACGAGGTCGTTTGATAAGTATGGTATGAAGATAAGAAAAACTAAATTGAAAACAATTAATTAATTAAATTAAACAATAAATAAATTTACCATACTTATCAAACGACCCTCGTATATGTATATGTATATATATATATATATATATATATAATATTATACATAATAATGAAATAACATCCATATAAATTAAACTTTGAATAATCCAATATGTAAAAACTTCAGTACATATGAAGTATATCATTATTGCCTGACTGAAATTTTTTAAATTAGTATTCTTTAACATATCGCATATTTTGTGAATTGAAAACACTTAATGAATTTTCCACATCGTCCGTTACGGAGATTAGAATTTAATACTTCAGTCTATAATGATTCAAAGTAGAGCACGTTACTTGCATCAATCACGATAATTAAAACATTACAATTGATTAACCGTTCAACATTTTTATTTTAAATGATATATCAATGATGTATGCCATATTAATTGTTTATATAAATTTACAATATATTGATATATATATATATATATATATATATATATATATATATATATATATGAAATTAATATAAAAGTTTCTTTTAGTATGGAGGGAGAGGTAATTTTTGGTAATTCTATTATTAAGAAAAATGAATATAATATAATAATTAATAACAATATATAGTCAATATAAGATTAATAGTATAATTTATATTATATATATATATATATATATATATATATATATATATATTTATATATAAATGTGTGTGTTCGTGAGTGTATGTTTGTGAGTGTGTGTAAATAAACAGGTGCATGTATATTTATATATGTATGTTTAGGGGGTGTATAAATCTATAGAAATGTAAATGAAATTTCACCCTTTATTCACAACATTTCAATACACATCAAACATTAACTGGCTTTGAACGTGTTAATTGCATCTGAAAACACCCATAATAATTGCTTGTTATTCCTTTATACGAATTACATTTGTTTATAAAAAAATGCGTACAAATTAAAATGTTCGAAAAACAACACATCAACACAGATACAAAATAGAATATGTTGTGAAATTAAATGCGAAAACATCCATTAGAATTTTTCATATATACAGTTTATTTTTTTTTTAATTATCTTCTCATAAAATATTTAATAAACCCCGCGCAGCACACGTGCCTATACATACAACGATGTAACAAAACATTGAGATGTGTAATTAGCAAGTGTACCTCAAAAAGTAATTATTTTTTCGTCAATTTTAATTATCATCGCGTTCGATAATTTCCGCTGACATCAAAGTGAATTGTGTATTGCAAATCATATTAATCCTCTCGCTCTGCAATAATATAATAAAATTGTATGCCCGCCGACTCTTTTTTACTGTTAGTTCGATGATTGTTCGATGAAAGAACGTTAAAATTGTTACAATAATACACATACATTCACATATAAAACATATTTATACTCATAGTTAGTTTTTTTCAGGATTATCTGTCATTCAATCAGATGAATCGTTGCATACACACACACACACATACATACATACATACATACATACATACATATATATATATATACATAAATAAATACATATAAACAATTTCTTTCAGTGAAATTTTTATTTAACAATTATTAATAAAAATTTTAAATACATGTTAGGTGATTATAAAAATTTATTTAATTTTTCATTTAAAAAAAAATATTTATATGTTAATAGAATATATATTGTTCAATTTTAAATTTTTATAATTTTTCATTAATAGTAGTATTCGTATTATTGATTTGAAAATTTATTATGATCATTTTTAAATAACAAACAAAATGATTTTTTTAAAATCCTTAAAAACAAAAAACTTTTGATTTCATAAATGAAGATGTAAAACTTTTAAATTTAGTAATATATTGTAATAAAAAAATATGCGGCTTAATTTGTGAAATTTTATTTGGGGAATGTTAAAAATAAATATGAAAATCAATTTTAACTTTATCAGTTATTAATTTATTAAAATCGAAAAATGTTGTTTGGTTTAATGTTGTTGTAAATGATAATAGATATTTAATTAAACTTTTTTTTAAAAAAAATACTTTATTTAATCCAATTAAAAAATATACAGTATTTTTTTTTAGAAAGTTATAAAAAATTAATTCCTTGCAATCTAGTCAAAAAATTGAATTACTGTTTTTTCTTTCATTTCACGCTAATATTTTTTTCTTGTCTCTCTATCATCTATCTTCGATAAAATATATCAATATCCGAATATAAAATAGGTTATAAAATATTTTTTATTTATTTTCAGAAACAGTTAAAATAAAATCATTCCACAAACATATTTCTATAAAACTATATGTTAAGCTAATTTATTTTTTCAAAAATTACATCAAAAATGTAGATTGTTTATGTTTAATTAAAAGAAATAATTTGCATTATTTTCTAAAAATAGTAACGTCTTTTCTTTAATACAAATTTATTATTTCTCTACAATTTTCAACACTAAAAAAAAAGTATAATACCTTAATATTGTCATATATAATAGGGAAAACGAAAATGAAAAAGAATTATTTGAAAAGTTGCACAAGGAAATTTAAAATAAACCGAATATCGACAATCATAAATAGTTATAGTCGACAATCATAAATACGGCATTGTTGAGACCTGCGGACATCAGATTTGTGAGTTTTCCGAATAATCGGTAGTTAGAATAACATACGGTTTATTCAATAAAACACAAAATTTTCAAAAATAAGTCGGGTTAAATAAACTCAAACAATGGCCTAATGATCTAGAGTTCGTTCAATCTTTTACATTGACGAAAATAATATTTTTAAAAATGTAATTTTAAAACATGTGTATGGCACTCATATATAGGAGAAGATGTATAAAATCAAAACACACTACTCTAATATAGAAATAAGAAACGCAAAACCTAACACGTGCAAATATTCAATCATCTCAAACATACCTTACAAACTATTAAAATTTCAATTCCTTTTGACAGAAAACATATATCAATATTTTTTTTAAAAAAAATAGACACGAATCGTGTACATGAACTTTGTTGTAAAAAATCGTAAATAACATCTCTTTACTTAAAAATGAGAGAATTTTTAAATAGAGGAAAATAAACATATGTAGATGCGCAATAAAATAATAAAGAAAGAATCGACTACCAGTTGGAGTTGCATTAAATAAAGATGAGAAAATACACAAGAAATTATACACTTACAATTATGTCCGACTTAGCAATGAAACTGGATTATCAATGACCAGATTAATAATAATCGACTGTATAATATATCATCAATGAATTCAGAATTTAATAATTATAACAATTATTGATTTATATAAAAAAAACAAATTGAATTTAAAATTGATATTGATATAAGATAAAAATGGGAATAATAATATTTAAAAAAATAATAGGACATTAGTGAAATAAAAAAAAGTAAATGAAAAAAGAAATATATAAGAAATTAAAAAATTGAGATTTAAGAGAAAATTTGCATCAGTTAAACAGAGATAAAAATTATATGTCACTAGGAAAAAATCAGTAAGTGGTCAGCTGTATATATAACAGATAACATAATTTATGATATTCAGTTCGAAAAAAATATTGGTAGGCATATTAATGAAATACAAAAAAATAATTTTCCTTATTTCAAAACGAAATACACACGAATCAATGGATGTAATATTTAGTAAATAATGTCTTTATTCAATTAATATTAATATTTATTCCATGTTTAATGTAATTTGATATGATATTCTTTTAATATAAGATGGCCCAACTGATACTGAAGGACAGTAAAGTATTGTAAATAATAATTAGAAAGTATAGGGTTTTCAAATAAGAATGTCAAAACTTGTTAGCTGGTGGCAGCCATATTTGTTTTTTTTTACTTTTCAACTCAATATAGTTTGCATATTATCATAGAACGTTTAATAATTCAATAATGCTTAGAAACTGTAAAAACTTCAATAAACTTATTGAAACAAAAGTTTAATGAGTCCATTATTTCACGAAATGGGCCCATCAATTGGCAACCAAGATCATATGATCTAATTCTATTAGATTATTTTCTGTGGGGTTATGTGAAATCATTTATTTTGTGCTGATAAACCGTAAACAATAGAAGCAATTAAAATAAACATTGAACATGTAATTCATGAAATTAAACCACAATTATGTGAAAGAATGACTAAAATTGGACTAAACGAATCCATTATGTCAACCGAAGTCGTGGTGGTAATATGAGTGAAATTGCATTTCATTATTAATGCCATACAATAAGCTTAAAAAAATAAATAACTAATCAATTAAATATTTTTTGTTTTATTTCCATTTAAATTTCTGAAGCACTTATTGGAAAACCCTATAAATGAATATCTAAATTTTGCAGTCTTATTTGAAACACTCTATACAAACGCATTTTTATATTCACAGAAACAAATAATATTTCAATTTTATTAGTTACGATTAACTCAATTTCATTAACAATTTTACATTTTTTTTATTCTATTGTAATATAAAATTAGTATTGACAGCTAATAATAATTCAAAATTATTGCCTTTTTTCCTATTAATGTTCTTTTCTCTCTCTCTCTCTCTCTCTCTCTGTGTGTGTGTACATATATATATATATATATATATATATATATAAATATATATATATATAATCACTATTTTTACACCAGCTTATATCAACCCACTGGTGGGTGAAAAATTCGATGAATGTTACTACTCACCGGTATTTGATCATACTCACTACATCGACCAAGTGGTTTGGTGAAGATATATATTCATACATTATATATATATATATATATATATATATATATATATATATGTATATATTATTAATATTTAATAATATTTGAAATTAAAATAAAAAAATAATTTTTTTAAAATAAGAGACAAAATGCAGAAAAATAATTTAATCTTTTTTATAAATTTAAACAAATGAAATCATGAATTATATTATTCAAAAATCACATTTTCATTTGAACATTAAAAAGAATATTTTAGAAATAAATAAATTAAAATCATTGATTTGCAACATAATTATAAATTTCTTTAAGGGATTCACATTTTATTCCAAAAATATTATTTTACAATACATTTCAAATATAAACTAATTATTCTTATATATATATATATATATATATATATATATATATATATATATATATGTAGCAAAATAATTAAAAAAATATATTTTAAATGTAAAACAAATTTTGTTTTCCTATTTTATATTTATTTTAAAAATATATCGCAACAGTAAGTATGACAAATTATATATATATTTGTAAACATATATGTATATATCTATAAACAGGTTAAATTATAAATCTTAAAAATCATAGCCGGAAGATTCAACAACGATTCTACGCCACATAAATAACAGGGCAGCGTTTCAGCAGTTTGTGACAGCTGTAACAGGCGTCGTTGTATAACCGACGCTTGTGTCGTGACATCGCAACACAACCCAACTTTATCACTAAATGGAGCTGCAGCCTCATCAACTCGTCGCTGACGTTAATTTGCAATATTAATTTCGAGATTGATATTAGTCCTTTAATGAGCTTTAAGGACGATTAATTGTACGGGAGTAATTATTTATGTCATTTATAATTTAAAGAAATCGCGTGCTACCACATTCTAGCTTCATTCTATTATATTAATTTTTTTTGTTCTTTAAATTTAATAACAGTGTGAATATTTTTGAATAGTATATAAAGAAGATGTATTAATTAATTTTATTTTTGTTTATCAATTTAATTAAAGAATAAATTTTGTTTAAAACGGCTAATGAATATATTAAAAATTAAAAATACAATAGTTCGAATATGTTTTATAATAAAAAGGATTTGTAAATATTTTTAGAAAGTAATTATATTTCTTTATATCTTTATATATATATATATATATATATATATATATATATTCATATGTGTATAAAAAGAAAAAGAAAAAAGATGTTAATTAGAAACCCAGAATATATAATTCCCCAAAAAGAGGCTTCAGTATAGTTGAGGTAGACATGAGAAAATTTGTTATTTTATGTAGAATGATAGAAAAAGATATTGAATAGTTGAAATTAAACGGTTTTGAGATAGGCCTTCAATCAGAAGTGAATAGATAGATCTTGAAAATATTTATGTAAACAAATAAAAAGAGACAAAGTAAAAAATATACTTTTAAAAATCAATTTTGGAATTTTAAATTTCTATATTCTAATTTTAAAAAAAGATTCCAGTTTTTTTATAACATAATCTGTTACATTTATTATATTTTCTTTCCATTCTTTTAATTGATAAACATAACTCGTTAATATATTTTACTTTGATCAAAACTATGAATAATAAATACATTTGTACGTATAATTAAAAATTATGTATATTTTTTTATAAAAAAACTCAAAATAAATATAAAATTAAATGACAGTTATTTAAATATAGTAATTATATAAAAACTAGTAGGATAAAGAGAAAATACAGAGAAAATTAAAAATAAGTTTATACAATTTCAATCATAAATATAACGTATTTCTATTTTTTGTAATAAGTATTTTTATAAAAACTAGATGAGTACTAATTTCCTATAAACTTCATTTTATAAATAATTATTTTTAAATTTGTTATTATCATAAAGAATTTTTTTTAAGTTACAATTTGATTTTTTTGTTAATATTGCAAAATGTTTACTAACAAAATAAATTTAATAACAATATAAACAATTCTCTTAATATAATTAAATGTCTTAGTATAATTTAAAAAAAGTTTTTAAAACTTTTTTAATAATTTGTTGTACAAAAAATAAAACAACTTACATACATATTATAAAATATACTAAAAAAATATATAAAAATAAGTAATAGAGATGTTAACTCGGTATTTATTTTTAACTGTTATATATATATATATATATATATATATATATATATATATATATATATATATATATATATATATATATTAAAATTAGTTCTTTTACAAAACTTTTAAAACAATATTAATAATTAATCTATTGAATAAATCTAAATTTTATTAAAATCTACTTATTGCAAATAAATATAACGTATTTAATATTATTTTGCAATACAATATTTTATTTTAAATTACTATATATACATAAAGCAATCTTAATTACTTCTCAATTCAATTTGTAATCGAATTTTTATCATTTCCGACTTAAAATTTGCTATTCATTAATAGTTCTTTATCAAAACTATTATTAAAATCAAATAGTTCATGTTATTACCTAAATAGTAATATGAATTCATTCATTCTGATTAAAAAACATTTAACTATTAAATTTAATGAATGTAATAAAATTTTAGATTTTCTTATCAAGAAAAAAATTAATTACATTAATGTATTCCAGTCTGCATTATAAGACTCGATAACTTAATATTAGTAATTATATTTTTAGGTTAAAAAATATGTTTCTATTTATTAAAATATACATGGAAGTCAATTTTATATTAATAATATTTAATAGTATTTAACTTTGAATTTTAATTAGATTTTTAACAATCATGAAATATAATATAACAATTAAAATTTAATAGTATAAAGAGAATAGAATTTTATATCTAATATCTCACGCACGAATTTTATGTACTATTACTTTACTTCTTAGTAAAAAGTTATCAATAATATATAATAATTGATAACTTTGAAAAGTAAATGATTATTTTTATATAAAATTTTGCTATAAATATATAATTAATGAGAAATTTAGTATTGAAATTTTCTAGTTTAGTATATAAAAATATATGTATATGACAATTTTAATTCATTAACAAATAAATAAATACATTGAAGTTGTTCAAATTTTTGATAAAATACATGACCTAAATTTGAAAACATATATTAATAAATATTTACAAATTTTAAAATTCTTATAAATATTGTATATAAATAAGAATATTAAATATCTGATGTTAAAAAATCAATAATTTTATTAACTTCGTGAACGGCATTTATTAAATATTTAATAAAAAAAGTGCTATAGTACAATAACAAAATTATTTGAAATTTTTCAAATAATTACATTTAAATTTCGAAATCAAAGAATTTTATACTTTATTAAACTATATAAATTTTACAATATATATATATATATATATATATATATATATATATATATATATATATATATATATATATATATATATATATATATATATATAGGAATATAAAAAGATACAAGAATAATACGTAGATATCAAAATAGAAAAATGGAAATAGTACAGTCATATATGAAGAAGAAAAGATTAATAAAAGATAAAAAAATTATTGATTGCAACTTAAGGATATAAAGTGCCCAAGAAAATACCTATTGATAAATGGGACAAAGATATAAGAAAATTCGTAGGAATAGTAGAGAAAAGTTAAAAACATACTCCTATAAAATTCACTTCCAATACTTATAACAAAATTTTATAATTTAAAACAAATAATTTCTTACATGTTATACAAATTTAATAACAATAATATTTGTTTTATAAAAATGTTTTATTCATTAGTTAGTTCTGATAAAATATAGAATTTTAAACTGAGTAAACTATCAAACAACTTTTAAATATTCAAACAATTTTAAAAATTAAATATTAAAAACTAATAAGATTTATTAAAAACGAATATATTTCGTTACATTGTCGAAAAAATTAATTTCGAATATATCTGTAATATTATATATTAAAAAACAATGTTGTGTGAATTTATTTCAAAAGTTTTATTTTTAATTTTTTTCTTCTCTATATATATATATATATATATATATATATATATATATATATATATATATATATATATATATATATATATATATATATATATATATATATATAGAGAGAGAGAGAGAGAGAGAGAGATAAATAGATAGGTAGATAGATAAACATTTATTTAAAATTAATAATTAACCACTTCTTGTATTTATTTGAATTTAAAATAAAAAACAATTCAAAAGACTTAAATATTTCAAAAAATAATTTTTAATCAAGTTAGAATTAATTTTTAATTTAGAGTATTTTGTTATTTTTCATATCTGTCTAATTAAAACAAATACTAAGTTTTGTTATAACAATAAAATAATTACACAATTTTCATTTTTAATCAGTTTGAAGTCATAATTATAATTAACAAGATAATATAATCGAATATATATATGAATAATACATACATACATACATATATATATATATATATATATATATATATATATATATATATATATATATATATATTATATATATATATGTGATTTTAGTATATAAATTTGAAAATCAATTTGTAAAAATAAAATATATATAATAAAAAAATTCAATACGAAATAAAATTATTTTTAGTATTTTACTCAGTGAGTTTTATACTTAGCTAAAATATGTAAACTTAATTTTCTTCTAATATATATTAGTATATATATATATATATATATATATATATATATATATATATATATATATATATATATATAAATAAATAATCATTTTTTTTTTTCAAATCAAGTAGAAAACTTCAGTGGAATATTAAAATGGGAGATTTATTACAGACAAAATAAATAAATTAATTTGGAATATATAAAATATATTTAATATATATATATATATATATATATATATATATATATATATATATATATATATATATACATACATATTCAACATTTAGGTCAAAATTGGTTCTTTTGATTTTAAATACTTTGATTTTTATATTTGAAATCTATTTCAAATAAAATTATTATTAAAAGTTTTAAACTCTTAATTTCATAAAAGTTGAGATGAACTATATATAATATATATATATATATATATATATATATATATATATATATATATATATATATATGTTCATTTTAAGTAAATGATAGTTTGTAATAAAATTATGTATAAACGAATTAAAGGACGCATGTAGATTATTAGATGGCACATATATATTTATACCAATATTTAAATGTCACTTTTTATCTTGAAATGTAAATAACTTTATTTATACATGGAATTAGAAAAACCTATGATATTATTTATTTCAACGTACTTCAACATGTCAATCTATATTTAGATATTTGTAAAAATTTAGATATATATTTTGTATACAGTAATAAATAAATTTAATAAATTATAATATTTAGATTTCTAAATGTAACTGACTTTGTTATAAGTTTTTTGTATAAATATATAATTTAGAAATAATTTTTTGATCTGTTTTTTGTTCAATTATTTTTAATTCAATATAAACATAATACTTACTTTCCAATTTCCCTTTAGGCGTTACGACCCGAAACGCGCTATTTGAAGCACCGGAGACAACTGGTCCAGGACTCGGTGTGACCGACGATTCACGGTAAAGTGGTTTTAGAAGACCAGACTGTACGACAGAAATGCTGACCGGACTATCTTCCGTCGGTCCGGAAATTCCGGGCGGTGAAATTCTGCCGCCGTTATCTTCTCTAGATTTAACCGGTATACTAAAGTCCAATGGCATCGGGGGTGGAATCGCACTAATTTCCATATTAATTGAAATTTAATCGGATTTCGATCGATCAGAAAATCAAATACAAACTATTTTATCTAACGTTTTAGAATTATTTTTTTAATGTTTTTAGTGTCACTACCGGAACGTCATTTCGAAAATTTATACAGTTTATTTAGTACAAGTTAAAAGATTGTTTATTTTTATATATTTATCAAAACGAAAAAACATTGTTGATTTTTTTATTATGAAATAGATTTGAAAGAGAATAATGTTTCGTCTCAGATCGATTAGTTCACATTTCGATCAGCCATACTCGGTTTACTGATAACACAGAAAAATATCAAAACGTCTATCGTCTATTTAAATATAACACACAAGTGATTGGAAAGCTCGGAGCTTCCGTTAAACCGTGCGACTTTGGTTGAAGTTCACAAGCACACTAGCAAAACGTTGGTGATAGCGAGGCATCCACACCCCCAGCCGTGACTTCCCCTAGGTTTCAGTTCGCGTACAAAACGATATCAATTTAGACCTTAGCGACACTTGTTTTATCGTTCCGAATTTAATCTAGGGTGGATCTTACCGCACAAGTCCCTCCCATTACAAGTGACGTATTCAGTGTACTAGCGAGACTACAGATAAAAATGCATACTTGATTTTAGTAATATCTTTTTTATTTGAGTTGATTAAGATGTTTCGACTTTGACGTCCTTTTCATATCGTTGTAAACTGTGTCCATCGATATTTTTTTGATGCAATGTTTTTGAACTTTAATTAGTATTATAACGTACGTTTATAATATTTACAGTGAAATTGAAAATGGATAAATATTTTTGTATAGCAAATGCAACGTAACAACAGTTATATATATATATATATATATATATATATATTATTCTGAAAAAAATAACACGACGTAACAAATAACATATTTAGGCTCAGTGCTGAAAGCAATAAGAGTGTCATATTTTGAGTGACAAGCAATTTATACTAAAAAATAGTAGATTTTTTAAAATAATCTTAACAATATGATTTTATTGACAATAATATATCGGCAGAATTTCCTAATATTATAAATTTTAATTATTTTACTTTTATTCTAAATTAATAACGTACATAAACACAAACATATTGCCTTTCTTTCTCATACACACACATTTATCTATTTATCTATCTATCTATCTATCTATATATATATATATATATATATATATATATATATATATATATATATATATATATAAGTTCATTCAAATGTAACGCCTAAATTTGTATTTTTTAAAAAAGAAACATGTGTTTAGGGTGGTGCATTGGGAAACATTTGTATAGTTTCTTTTTAATAAAACACAAATTTAGGAGTTACATTTGGATGACCAAATACATACAATGATCAAAAAGTCAAAAATAATCTGGTACATATATTTTGTTTTACAAATAAAAAATTGTATTATACCAAATGAAAAATTATAAATTTTTAGTCTTTTTAAACAAGACATATATATATATATATATTGTGTGTGTGTGTGTGTGTGTGTGTGCAGGGGTTTGTGAATGCGGATTAATATATTTATCACTTTTGTGAATTTATTTTTCAATTTTGTTTTTATTCTTAAATTCTGTTTGTCATATAAATTCATATTATAATTTTAAAAATGTTATTAACTTTTACATCTGTATAATACCTATAAACCACTAATTAGAACAATTAAATATTTTTAAATAAAGCAATGATATAAACAAAATTCTAAAATTTTTAACGAGTAAAATGATATTTTGTATTGTTATACTATGATATTACTTATTGAATATTGAAATAATTAATTTTTACAATTAAAAGTAATTATTATTATTTTATAAATCATATAAGATATTCGTAGTACTTACTAATTTTTTAAAAAGTTTTTTTACCTCTTTTAGCACGTGTAGTTTTAAAACACAAACACATGCACATACACACACACACACACACACACACACATATATATATATATATAATAAATTTAGGTTATTGTGTAATTAAATAAAAAGACATTTATACTTTTTATTGATTAATATATATTAAATTCAAATGACATATACTGTAAGTATATATGCAGTGATATTTAAATGACAGCTATAATATCATCATTCACATAAATGAATTATCATCCCAACACCATAAAAAGTTGATAAAATGTTGAATAATTATTTATTTTTCACATTCTTTGTTCATAAACTGATTCACATTTCACTGAATCATCAGAATGCTACGTTATTAAATCTAGGTTTTATAAAACAGCGCTCTGATGATGATGGAATTGACATCGAAATGTACATCAGCTTATGAACAATGAATAATTATGGAAATTTTTTCAATATTTTGTGGTATTGGGGTAATAGTTCATCTATGTGATAGTGAATTGTCAAAGTAATAAAACAAATAATAATTAGAATTTAATTTTATAAATGTCGATGTATGTTTAAACTGCACATTCATTTAGTTAACTTTATATTAAATTTAAAATCAAAGGTATATAAGTAATACATAATTGTATATATATATATATATATATATATATATATATTGCTTTATTATTTATTTGCTTGTAATAATATAACCTCAGTGTAGATTGGTACTTAATACCTTTATCAAAATTTCATTTTATACAGTATCACAACATTTAACTGCTATGTTATCAACCTATAAAGATATTGAATATTATGTTACGATATTGATTTTGGCCTTTTATATTCACCTCTTGGGTAAAGAAATATTATAAACTTACTTTATATAACGAAATAACTGAAATGTTACGTTTATAATACAAATAAAAATTCTATAGTAATATGTTTTTAAAAAATGAATAATCAATAGTACATAGTTTATTCGTAAATATTAGATTAATAATTAAAATTTGATATTTTTATATCAGTATTAAATAAATTTGAATGTACAACACAAATATAATTATTATTATAAACCAATAATTACTAAAATCTTGAAAAACCACAGGAAGACAAAATTATAATTATTATCAATACTTGATAGAGATTTATATATTATTATTATTATGAAACTACACATTATTTTGGAATATCTTCCAGAATATGATTTGATTTTGATTTAAATAAATAAAATAATAAAAATTTTCCACAAATTCATTTAAGTGTTATTTTTTCACAAAAAACTAATAACTGATATTAAAAATTCACTACAATCATCTAATTAAATAACATGCGACTTACTTATTTAATAAAATAATAAAATGTTTTAAAAAAAAATAATTTTTAAATTGCTGAAAAATAAAAAGAAAAATTGTATACTTTATAGATTAAGAAAAGAAAAAAAAATAAAGTTATTTTTAACATTAAAAATATTATTTGTTATTTTTGAACTATGACTAATTCACTTTAATACAAATATCTTTAAAAATTGCAAACACTGTAACAAATAATAAATAAGTCAATTTAGGTCATTGAAAAGGTCACAAATCTATGAAAAAGAACCATGTAAAAAACAATAAATAACACCAAACATTTCATACTTGTGGACCAGATGACGAAATGAAAGGAAAGATTCAACCCCCAGTTGTAGATGGATTGAATAAGGATACAAAACACAAATTAGTATATATATAAAAAGATCAAAAAATCTAAACATCACATTTGGATGGCCATATGTAATTGTATTGCAAAGTTAATTTTCATTAAAAAAGTTATAAATAATATTACACAATATAAAAATGTATAATTTTACAAATCATGTAAAATTAACGAACATATTAAATTAATTACCCTAACTGTATTTTAAATGTAAAAAGTGATTTAATATGGAACGAAAATCATATTTGTAATTAATTTATCTCAAGTTTGCAATTGTATTCAATTTTGAATTTCAGTATATTTTTTTAATATTCTTTCTCTTCATACAAACACATATACACAAACCTTTGTTTATTCATTAATATTTTCATATTATATTTAGATTTTCTAAATTCTAAAATTCAATTCATATAATATTTTATTTCCAAAAAGTGCAAGTTGCGATGTAATTATTATCGTTAAGGATTTATTTTGAGTAGAATTGAAATAAAATGTTGTAAAAAATGGGATTGCTATCCTTCCATTAAACACGTCCCTAGGTGGCAGATAGGGAACCACTCACTTGATATAGTTGGATAGTGAAAAAATAAAATACTCAGAAATGACCAAAACTAGTCTGGATCTCCACGTTATGGATTGAGATGATGGGTTTACAGTTCATTAATCATAAAAAAAACTTTAAATCCTCAAAAGAAACTTGCTTAAAAAAGAAAATATGAGAAATGACTTGGGATGTGAAGAATTTGCTTTTATATATTATGTATGTTTATATATATATATATATATATATATATATATATATATATATATATATATATATATATTTACTTTCTTCTTTCTTAAAAACGAATTTCAAATTATCAATAATTTAATACTTTTGCATATCAACGTTTATTATGAAATAAAAGTAATTATACTATATCAAAATATAATTAAAATCATACGTCCATTCCATTTTTTTTTTACTTTTAGTTATTCGAAAACTTCTAATTTTATACTGATAAAATAACAGAAGCAAATTAATCAACATTAAAATTTTAAAGATAATTTTTTAATTAAAATTATACATACCGATTTTTATACTTCTTGTTTTTATTTAATTTCTATAAGTTAGATACAGGTATTTATTTTCAAATAATAATATAGTTAAATCATTATAGAATCAAGACGTCATATAATACCATTAGAGAAAAAAAATTGTGTATATGTTTTTAAATATTTATTTGTTAAATTTATTATGAACAAGTGTTAAATTTTTCATTTTATAAAAATAATGAAAGCAGTTTTATTTATCATGACTATCTTTATTAATCTAAGATGAATTATTAATTTTGAATTATACTTGATTTGTTAACTTATTTCAAAATAAACCAAATTCAAAATTACAATAGAATGATATATATATATATATATATATATATATATATATATTATACAGGAAACCCTCGTATAACACAGCATTCTTACAACACGGTTTTACTCCAACACAGTTGGAGAATTTGTATAACACGACATGCATACAACACGATTTAAGAATTTTGATGATATGAATCCTAAAGATATTCAAAAATTACTGGTGGAAGAAAAGGCAGATGGAGCAAATTTAGAGAAAATGATAATTGTGATAAACCAAACTAATGCACAAGACGATATCGCAGATGTAAACGAAGAAGTTCAAAATGTTATCTTAAAAAGCATAAAGAAAGGCTTAAACTTAGCCGAACAATTGGAGTTCTATTTTCTAAATGCAGATCTTTCCATTGAAAGAAGTCACCAAATTTAAGACAGAACTTTATAAATGCTTAGCTCGAAATTTATAAATATCTTTCAGATAAAAGCAAACAAACGAAAATAACAGATTTTTCCCCAAAAAGTAGAGCATAGAAATCAAGAGTTGCAGATGGAGGTTATTTTGCCATAAAAAAAACTCTCTCATTAAATAATGCTTAGCAGTGATGAAAAAGAAAACATTATATCATTTTAATATATAATAGTTTTTATCAATTATTGTTTTAATAAACATATATCTCTTAGTTATAAAAAGAAAATAGTATATTTTTTTAATTTTTGGAACTTTACCTTTTTTGTACTAGTTCTTTGTTTCGTATAACATGAATTTGCATAACACGGCATTTTTTGGAAACCTAACGACCGTTTTATACAGAAGTTATCTCTCTCTCTCTCTCTTTATATATATATATATATATATATATATATATATGTATATATATTCATATATATATATACGACAGATTGATTTTAAAAGAAGTAAATTAACAATCCAATCATTATTAAAAAACATTACTGATTTCATTTTGTAAATCTAAATCTATTAACTTTCTTTATTATTGTACTAAATTAAAAATCAAATCTAAAATCGAAATGCAAACAGATTAATATAGTAAAAATATATATATGAAGAACAAATCATGTAAAATGAAAATAAAAATCACTTGTGAAATTTGTAAAATGTATCACCACAATCGATAATTCAACATGGGGCAAAACCATTATCGATTATGGTGAAATGAAATAAGCACTTCATACCACATCGAATAAATCGTCAAGATTGTTGTCTCATAATCAAATTGCATCTGAATACGTACCGAATGTATAAAACAAGTGGTTGTTGCGTCGGTTCAACGACGACGCGACACGCTGAGACCGAGTGCGACGGCAACACCGAGCGGACGCAACGTCAACGACGCTTCATTGGCCGACGCGCGAACACAAGCTCCGCCTTTTGAACGGCGCACGTACCGCGCATCCTGTGCACGGGGCCGCGATCGACACGCGGTCGCGTTGTACTGACGGGAGCGCCGAGACGGTCGTGCCGCCGCGGCGCCCCTCGATACACGAAACGTTCCGAAACAACGAGTTCTGATATAATCGTCTATCTATTATATACTTATATATACATATTTAAATATAAATATATATATATATATATATATATATATATATAATGATTATTCTAGATTTATTCTATTATTAAATTTTGATGACAACATAATTGATAACTGAAAACTTCTAAAACAATCAATTTATATAATTAAACAATTTAAATTTTGTCAAAAATCATAAAATAATTAACACTAGATTTACGTAGCGAGCCAATTTAACTTATTTAAGATTTTGTTGCTCTATATATATAGAAAATTTAAATATTATTTTTTAAAAACATGATGGTTTTTAATTATATAATAACATATATGCAAATTTGTAATATAATTTTTTTTGTATATGTGTCATTATGTAATTAAAAACCAACATATGTTTTTAAAAAATAATATTTAAATTTTCTATATATATAGCAACAAAATCTTAAATGAGTCAAACTGACTCGCTCCGTAAATCTAGTATTAAGGTATTTAAAAACTCTTCGTTTTTTATTCACACTGTCATTTGTCGAGTTATTTTACATTTGTTAGCATCAATAGTTTATTTACAATAGTTTATTTAAATTTGTTAGCATCATCAACTAATTTATTAAATAAAAGTTATTTAAAGTAATATAAATAATAACCTATATAATATAGCCTTGATTATACAAGGACATATTTAAACATTGTTTATTTAATAAATAACAGTCTTAAGTTTTTAATATAAACTATTAAAATTTAATAAATATTCAATTTAAATTGTCAAATGAAAAATTATGTGTAATAACTGATACTTGTTTCGTGCATTACTTTTATCTATAAGATCATCCAAATGTGACGCCTAGATTTGTGTTTTATTAAAAAAAAATCATGTATATAGGGTGGTGTATAGGAAAACGTGTATAGTTTCTTTTATTCCTTTTTAATAAAACGCAAATCTAGGAGGCACATTTGGATGACTCTATATAAAATAAAAAATTATAGAAGATATAAAACAATGTATTTACTTAGATAAAAATTCGATTTAATCCTTGTATTTTTTTCTATCATTTTTGGAGTTGAATGATTTCATAACATTGAATTCTAATGATAATTGTGTTATTACTGAAATACCCACTTGAAATTAAAATTAACAATAAATTATTATTGAACAGTTATAACATTTTAACGAAACTAATTAATTTCTTAAAATGAAACAAGAAACACGCTGCAATACTTATTAAAAAAAGTGATACATCAGATATATGTACAATAATTATTAAAGTTTAGAGGATTCATGTAAAAAATTCTTAAAAATATATTTTTATTGATAAAATAGATTTTTATTAATTTTTTAAATTACATATATATAAATATATATATATATATATATATATATATATATATTATATATATATATATTAGGTTGGCAAATATCTCCCTTCCGCCTTCTGGTCTTTTGAATTTCGCGGCTATGTACAAAAAAAAAAAGCGGAAGGGAGATACTTGCCAACCTAATATAATCCTCATTTAATATCTAGTTTATATAAGCCCATTGTTGGGCAAAAACATCAATGAATGTTACCATCCACTAATTTTTAGTCATACCACGCTGACCAGGCGGATTGATGAGGACTTATTATTAAAGGTTTACTTTCTTAGCCAAGTTGATTTTAATATATATATATATATATATATATATATATATATATATAAATATATATATATATATATATAAAGAGAGAGAGAGAGAGAGAGAGACGATTCAATGTCTTTCCCTTCTATTTCACTTCGACGAATTTGCATATGTCTATCCCATCAATCCATGGGTTTCTTTTGTAACTTTTTGTTTCTAGATTTCTATTCATTTTTTTCTTTTGTGCATAATTATATATATATATATATATATATATATATATATATATATATATATAATATTGATTCTTGTTTATTAACGATAATACAATACAATATTGAAATTATGAAATAAATTTGTTAAAAATACCAAACATATCTTGAAAGCTTTCGTATTTCAATAAATATTTAAAAAACAAAACTCATGTTATATAAAAAAGAAAAAAATGAGTACTAATAATAAAATCTAAAACAATGGAGTAGGAATCGAAGGTTATGTTTTTATAATTCATTATATAAAACATTTTTTTTTGTATCGTATATCAATGTATTATAGTTAAAATAACATATGTAAAAACAGATTTTATGAAATAGAAATCTGTTATAAAAAAAGTTCTTAATATAATATATATATATATGTATATATATATATATATATATATATATATATATATATATATATTTTATATATACTATATATATATATATATATATATATATATATATATATATATATATATATATATATATATATATATATATATATATATATATATATATATATATATATATATATATATATATATATATATATATATATTATATTGCATAGTACTAATAAAAATTATTTTGTAATATTGAAAAACAATGTGCAAAACATATTAATAAGGGTCATTAAAAAAAATCGTTAGAAAATATAATTAAAATTTAAGTTCGTACTTACTATTAAGCTGAAAAAAATTCTTAGATAAAAAATATTTTCAATATTATCTCAAAAAATTAAGTTAATAATCTTCTAAAGTAAAAAAAGGATTTATTTCTATTAAAAAAAAAAACTTAAAAATTAATATTAGAACAATTGTATTAATATGTTTTAAGATTAAAAAAAAATAACGTAAAACTATATATTTAATTAATCAATCATTTTAGAATAGTATTGATTAAATTACTAGTTAAAATTACAATTACAAAGAACAGTTTAAATTATGTTATAAAACTAAAATATACTTCTTATAACTACGTATACACATAGTAAACTCCATGAAAATTTTACTGTAAGAATGAAAACTAACAAAATATAGAGAAATTCTATTTTCTTATATATATATATATATATATATATATATATATATATATATATATATCAATGGTGAGTAAACTCCGAATAAAAAATCTTCACCAATCCGCCTGGTTAGCGTGATGAATATGACCAAATACCAGTGAATGGTTAGCATTCATTGAGGCTTTCGTCCAGAAGTGGATTGATATGGGCTTAATGATGTGATGTGATATCAATGGTGAAGTATGACTAATGAAATTATTATTTCTCAAAAATCAAAATAAATTAGAAAAAGAGTAGAAAAATCAGATAAACAACTCAAAAAATTGATCTTATATAAACCATAGCAAAATAAAAGTAATATGCAATTAATTTGTAAATGAGAGGAAAATAAAATAACAACAAATAAGAAATTATATATATATTTAGGACAACTTATTAATAAACACAAAAATAAACATAAAAATAAACATTTATAGGTGAAGTGAATAAGAAAATTAAAATAGCTACTGCCAATTCAGAAGAAATTTTATTATTACCAA
>CP092087.1:39420286-39422786 GCA_029203775.1 Neoneuromus ignobilis
AAAAAGTGTAGGATTAGTTGAATTTCGGTTATCTAGTTTTACTAATTTTTCTCTGCCTGCGATAAAAATTAATTAAATGTTATTATATAAGTTGATACAACTTGATTTATGATCAACTAACATAAATTAAATTATTATTATGTAAAATATAATTGAGATATTAATCAACAAAAAAATATTTAATACTTACTTTCATTCAACATAATTTTCAAACTTATACTTAAATTTCAATTAGCTAGAAAAATACAGATATGATTTAATATTGTATTAATTACTATAAAAATTGTGTAAAAATCTAAACATATAAATTTTACACCTGAATATAGTAATAATTTTAATAAAATATGATATATGCTACAATCTATGAATTCTTTTTACAATGCAAGATTTTTATTTAAAATGACTTAAATTTGTTCTACTTTTTTTATTAAATTGCAGATAAATTATGTTATGTGATATAAATGTTATTACGTTTGTATCAAACCTTTTTATTTTTTCGTATTTAATAAAAATGTTAAACATTAATCACCACTTAAAAAAATAAATAGCATAAAATTATGGCTTAAAATTTTATAAAATCTAAAAAAATGAAACATGGAAAAAAACGTATGAAGAAAATATTTCAACTAAAAAAATCACAGTACTTTAATAATAATGAACTCTTTATGTTTTCAGATAAAATATTTACTTAAATTGTGTACATAAAACAAATTTCGTGTAAGTAGACTTGTAAAACATGTGAATCAACTGTTGAAATGATTTCGAATGCTATTCGAATAGATAAGATAAGACACGAATAAATATTTGAACGTGAACGCACACCTTTCTTAGTACAACCTGAACAAAGCATAAAATCTCTGATTAATGGATTACAGATAACATATTTAATAACTTTTGCAGCAGAAAATTGTACATACAGATATCTATTTTTATTACACATATATCCACATTACATTTATAAATATAAAATGTTAGCACATGTTTAAATATATTTATGATTTTTTGCTCGTAAATCCTTATTTTTATCAAGTTTCAATATAGTGAAACACGGATTTAAACAAATGTAATAAAATATATATCACACGCATATGTATAGAATGGCCCAAATGAAACTGAATGATAATAAAGAATAGTAAATGATAGTAAGCTAGTAAATGTATGTCCAAACTCATCGGTTTTATTTGGGCCACACTATATTTACATTCGTAGTTAAATCAACATGATTGAGTGAGAATTTTGTATTGATAATTTGATAATAAATTATCAAATTATATATATTTTGAAATTAAATAAAAAATGTCATATTTTTTATTTTCCAAAACAAAATAATTGAACTAATTTATATTTAAATAAATAATATCGTTTAAATAAAGTACAAAAATTATATGTTACTTTATATATTTTTTATGAAATTATATTGACCATCAATACCATATATTACTTTATAAATTACTATTTTATATTATTTTATTACTTGAAATAAATCTTTTACGTATTTAATATTTTTAAACTTAAATACAACAAAATAACATGTTTAATAATTATTTATTGTTCACTTTATTCCATCTCATCATTTTATCCTATATATCATAGTCAGAGGTACTATATTATGAAATCGTTATTTTATAAACTATGAGATTTTACTATGCATATTCTGACAATGATAGCATGACTAGAGAAATATGTATAAGTGAATAAAATAAACAATAAATGATTACTGAATAATTTTGTGAAATCCTTTTGGTGCTGAAGTGAGAAATTCATTTATGTTACAGTGAATTTACTACAACATCAAAATCAACAGAAATAACTTTAATTTTTTTAAAATATTAATAGACGTTATTTGTTTATGAAAATTCTATAATAAAATCACTCTTAACTGTAAAAAAAGACTATTTTTAATTTTATTAACATATCATTAGATTCATATAATACTATTAAAATTATTTATATTAAACATTATATATATATATATATATATATATTTGTATGTATGTATGTATTGCTTAAGTATTATTAATTCATTAATATAATAACTTCATACAACAGAAATTCATAGACCAAGAATATATATTCGTAGATAGAGAATTAATGATTGATTAGCATTCTGAAAGAAGTAGTGTACAATACGAAAATTAATAAAAATGTACAAAGCAAAATTTAAAAATATTTTTAATATATTATCATCAAAAGTTTGTTATGAAATTATTTATTAACCTAAACAATAACTTTATATGAATGAAGAATACTATTGCACATATCAAATATCACTAAACAACCAAGAAACATTCTAACCAACTTCAAATTGAAATCATGATATTGGAACGTACAAAATAAAACTTAAGTTCATAAAATTTTGTACGAAATTTATTGAACCAGATATTTAACCAGTAAAAGTTCTTCCAGTTTTAAACAAAATTTCAACCAATATTTTTCAAGATTCTTTATATTTCGACTCTTAAAAAATTGATGAACATAAAAAAATCACTCAACTACGTAT
>CP092087.1:39425286-39505286 GCA_029203775.1 Neoneuromus ignobilis
AACGTCTCGCATCCTGATTCTCTAATTAAGAGAGTAAACCCTAAAAGACAACACTTATTAGTGTTAGGCTAATCGTCCGTCTGATGGTATCTATCAATTCAAAGAAATGAAGAATCTCGAAAAAGGTGATCTCAAAAAGTAGAATCCTTAAACAAGTGCTAGAAATAAAATTGGAAGAAAGTAAAATGAGAAGAAGACAAGGAAGGAGTGATTAGATAAAATTAAGAACTTTGATAGAAGAAAAGGGAAGATAATGGTAGAGATGAAGACGATAGCAATGGATTAAAAAAGTATAGTAAAATGAGTAGAAGCTCATCTAACGTCTGAAAGGACTTAAAAAGAATGAACAAAAGAAAAAGTATTTTATTTTGAAATTCATTTATATTTTTGAATTTCTTTTATGTAAATAAAAAATACTATATTCAGTTTAGGATAACGACAAAAAACGTGTATTTAAAAATTCAATTAAAAAAATAATTATTAATGTAAATAAATTTCAATAAAAAAATTATACACTATTTTCAATTAATTAATTTTATAAAATTTAAATTTTATAATTTCACTTTTTAACAATTAATCATTTGATTATTGAAATGTGTATAAGCATCGAAAAACTGAATTTAAATATAATACATAAACTATACATATATTACCCCTTTCAATTCTATGAACGTGTTTACTCGTCCGGAGAATGATAAACTGTAACTGCTAATTGATAGTATACTCTAAGATTTAATTTAATGACGTACGTTTAATTCTTTTGCCATCGAAGATAGAAATACACTAATTAAAAATTATTTTTTGTAACCTATAACTTTTTAATGTATACTACTTAACACATTTGATTTCATATTTAAATAAATCATGACGAGCAATGTATTTAAACGCTAAAAAGCATTCAGCACTGAAAGGGTTAAAAAATTGAAAGTTTTGTGTGTTTTACACAAATAAATCGTACATTACAGTAGTATAAGATTTTATAAATGTGTTCAATAATCAATTATTGTTAACTGATTTCACTAATACTTTTTTTGATAATTGTCATTATCATCAAATTATGACATTCTAAAATGATTAAGAGATTTTAAATTATATTTATAAGAAATTTTATAATACACTGTGATGATAATGACACAGCTACTAAAATAAGCAATAATGAAAGCAGTATACAATAAATGACTATTGAATAATTTTATAAACATTTCTATATCAAATTATAATATCCATTTATTTCGAAGTAAATTAACCACAGCAGCAAAACAACTGTACACTAATATAGCGCTTGAAGTTTTTAAAAAATATTTTTTATCTGTAAATATACATAGTAAATTTTATTATTTACACACACACACACACACACACACACACACACACACACACACACACACATATATATATATATATATATATATATATATATACATTTAAATTTGAAAATAAAATTTTACTTTTTTATTTCTGAAAAAATGCAATAAAATTTTTAACTCAGTTGTGCTGTTTTAATAAATATAATTATTGGAAATTTTTATGCTCATTTATTCTTGTTTTTTAACTTTCAGTATGAAGTTTTATAAATATTAATTTTTAAAAAAGTGTTAAAAAATAGTAAATAATAAGCCTTATTCTTTAATACAATATGTGAAATAAAAAAATTATTTTATTTGATTTACTGAATGTTTTATGGAATTTATAACGTGTATATATATATATATATAATATATGTATATATATATATATATCATCATATCATAACTTTAATATGTATGCTGGTATTTGGTCATATTCACCACGCTGACCAGGCGGATTGGTGAAGATTTTTTTTATTTTATTTGATTTACTGAAAATTTCGACTTGAAAACGAGGACTCTCCGACTGGAATTTATAACGTGTGATGCTAACCACTGTATATATATATATATATATATATATATATATATATATATATATATATATATATATATATATATATATATATATATATATATATATATATATATATATAATATATGTATATATGTATGCATGAATTTCATCGGAATGGATTGGAAGAGGAAAACATTGGATCGTTCGAAGTAGGAAATTAATAAATATATGTAATACGCATATCTATATACAGATGATATATGTATATACAGGATGGCCTAGATAAAACTGAAGTTTTAGACACACATTTACATATTACATTCTTAATTTTTATCGGTATTTGGGCCACAGTTTATAGTGTCCTAGCTTAAGCTATATATATATATATATCGTATATATTTATATAGTCAAGGAAAAATTTACAAAATGGTTTATATAATTTTATAATTTTTACTTAGTCTAATAATCTAACTTAACTAACTTAGTTAACTTAACTAACTTAACTTTTTACAATTACACTAGGGTGCTTATTAATGACTTCAGAATAAAACTAGTTGTATCCGAGAGTAATTTTACACTTATTCTATTAAAAGATTAACTTTTATCTTTAATAATTTTCTTAAAACGTATCGGTCTGATATTTTATTTTCTTGGATCTTTTGGTGATCATCTTGGTGTGGGGTGTAGCTTCCCGGGGGGTGTAGCTTCCCGGACATATTACATTCTTCATACATATTACATATTATTCATAATTAATAATATTCTTCAGTCTATAAATATATATATATATATATAAATAATAATTTTACAATTACGAATGACTTCAGAATAAAAAATAATTTTAATTATTCTATTAAATTAACTTTTATCTTTAATAATTTTCTTAAAACTATCCTATATTTTACGTTTTTCAAATGATGTATAACGTATTATTAAATAAAATAATAAAGTCTAAAAAAATATTTTTATTACAAAAAAAGATCTGATATGTTTCTAATACAGATTGGAGACCACATGTCAATATATATATATATATATATATATATATATATATATATATATATATATATATATATATATATATATATTCTGTATGTGTGTATAAAAATTGCATTTATCTATTTAATATACTTATAATTATAAAACAAATATAATAATAATTACACCATCTATATATTTAACAATATTGAAACACCATCACATAATTTCGTAAATATACAATTAACTAATTTTTTATAGACATTTATAATTATGTTCAGCGTTGTTTATATATTTCAACCTAGATTCAGTTTTATGATGTTTTATCGATAACGTTTGATTTTATAACAAACAGCACAAATTGTTTTACTGCTAGTTATTATTGAAAAATGTAATAATTCATGTAATAAAACTAAAATCATTTACACACGGTACGTTTGATTCTGCCGAATTTTTTTAATTTCAACATAATAAATAAATGTAGTTTTATATCCTCAAAAACCGACAAAAGATAAAGTTTATACTATATTTAACAACGATTTTAGAGTATGAATATACAATTAAATAATTATTATTTAACAGATACGTATATATACGTACCTAAATAATATATAGACACACACACACGTGCAAAACAAACAAAAATACATGCATACATATATATATATATATATATATATAATTTATAATTTATAAACAACATTATTTTCTCAAGAAGCTCAGATGAACTTGATAGAAAAATTAATAATTTAAAAAAAGCAACTCAAAAATTAGTCTTCTGGCGAAACACAAAAAGACAAAATTATTGTGCATTGAATTCGTAAATTAGAGAAGAATAAAATTAAATAACGCAGAAATAGAAGTTAAAAACAATGTGTTTTTAGATAATTCATTGACACAAAAAGAACATTTGTAAATGAAGTGAACAGGAAAATATAAACGAGATGATTTCAATTCGGAAGAGAGTCTTATCTTTTAAAGTTGAATAAATCTCTCTGTATAAAAAATTTAATCAAGTCATTCTACCATTTCTTACTTATGGTAGCGATACATGAACTTTAAATTCCACAATTATTCACAGACTCCATACAACACAAAGAAATATAGAAAAATGCATGTAAGTAGTAACATATTAAAACAGAAAGAGAAACAAGTAATTCTAAATGAAAACAAAGATACAGGCATTATAAGAAAACTGAAAACATTAAATTAGAAATGAAAATATACAAAAAACAGGAAACCATCGATAGGCAACAGAAACTATTGATTACTAATCATGATATGTAAGGTCATCTATATGTGACGCCTAGATTTGTGTTTTCTTATAAAGAAACATGTGTATGGTTTCTTTTTAATAAAACACAAATCTAGGCGTCACATTTGATGATCATGTATATGATCCTATATATATATATATATATATATATATATATATATATATATATATATATATATATATATATAAGTATCTATATATATATATATATATATATATATATATATATATATATATATAATAAAATAGAGATATAATAAAATTCTTCAGTGTAAAATAGAAGAGAAAGTCATTGAATTGCTGAAAGGGAACTCTTGAGAAAGACCTCCATCTAGCAATAAATAGTCCAAGAAATGCAAGTGCACAAAGTTATCACATCTGATCTAAAAACATTGTATATTAACAAACAATTATATTTAACTAACATAGAATAACATTTCAACAATTCTTTACTAGAATTTAATTAAAAATAGAGCATAAAATGAATTACTTTTCACTATTGTCATATTAATTAGTATTATCGTCAATTTTTTTAATTAAACATATTTGTTAATATGAATATTTCTTTCTATTTTCAAATAATATTTAAAATTTATTTTCTTCAAAACTTTTTCGTATATACTGTATTTACATTTAAATATATATATATATATATATATATATATATATTATATATATATATATAATATTTTCCTTTTATTGAATATTGAATAATAATGACGAAAATTATTCTGTTTTATTGAAAATATATAATTTAAATAAACTACAAGATTTACAGAAAATATTGTGATCATTTGAATAAAATGTAAATTTTATTTTTTTTAAACAAAATAATGAAGAAATAAAAAATAACATAATCTGAGATATTTTCCTATAATTTTATTGTATAAAAAATATAAATTTAATAACTGTTAGAATTATGTAAACATAATTATAATATATTAAATGAACTAAATTTGGTAATTTGTTTCAGGTATTAAAGAAAAAGTTCTATAAAAATAGATTGACACGAAGGGTCGAATATTGACTGAAAATTAAACTATCAATGTCATAAAAAGTTTTAATGTAAAGTACCATATATACACAAATACATACATACACTAAGTTTTTACAATTAATATTCATGAATGCCATTGCTTTTAATTACCATATTAACTGAGTGAATGAAATAAGCACAAATTATGATTAATGACCTAATATATTACATTTATTTTGATACAGTTTTGTATTATATTTCTGAGAATGACTATAATTTATAGATTTATGAACTTTACATTGATATAAACATATCCTTAGTTCTGGATTGTATCCATACATAGTGTTATAATTGTACAATGTATATATATATATATATATATATATATATATATATATATATATATATATATATGTCTGTGTGTGTGTGTTTGTAAGCAGATATAAAAGAATTTATTTAATTTACTTCATTAGGTAAATACTAGCCTGTCAATTAAAAATGCTAAAAGTCATTTCTTTTAAAATAATAAAAAACTTCAACTCATCACGATGTAATACTGAAATTTGAAATGACTAACAAAGAAATACTTTAAATGTGAACAAATTGTGTACAGGTCATGAGATATCTTGTGCTTAGTGAATCAAATTTTGAAACCGAATTTCGAGACATTTTGGCTCGGAGAATTTCAAATAATTCTATATAGTTGTTACAAACTAATAAAAGCCTATAGCAACTTATAAAATAATTCTGAAATAATGCATGCTGAAATACAGAAAAAGTTGAGATAAATCAATTATACTTATTTTTCGTTATTGAATGGAAAAAGTCTAATTTGATCGTGTATTGTATCACTTAAGCTATTTACTATTTAACAGCAATTATTATTATAGATTATCAAAAAGTTCATGTTTTTTATTGTTCTTTGTTGAAAATCGTCTTATACTATACATACATGGAATAGAATCGTTATTTATCTCAAACAATACTTTAACAGTGGATGTATTTTTTTATATTTTATAAAGATTTTCAAAAATTGAAATTATTAATTTTAAAGTACATTTAGCCACATAATGTATGAATTTAAGAAGAGAAACAATACAACAATTGCTACAAAAACGTTTATATGGTGAAAGTACTGTAGCCAAAAAACTGCATAGATTCGTTATATTTCATACTAACAACAAACAAATTGAGTCTCAAAAATGATTCATTCAAGAAATTTGTCCGATTTTGGTAACATCGGACAAAAATTGTATTAAAATAATAAAAAATAATACATGGGAAAAAGTTTAACTTGCCTGTGTATCGGAAATGTTAAATTCAACAGATCATGACCACTTATAGAAGATCTATAAAGTGAATTGATATGTTTTATGTGTATTGTATTGTATTTTTTTAAAAAAATGGTCAAGTATAGGAAGTTTGTATGTCATTACTCAATCGGAAAGAAAATTATCCATTTTCTAATCATTTAGTTAAATTCTATACAAAATAGATACTGTACAATAATAAAGAAGGAATAATAAGGAAGGAAAAGTTGGTCTAAATTTATAAACCTGTCTATGCTACTTCAAAAACTTGTTAACAATAAAAAAGCATCACTTCGCATTTGATGGAATTGTAAAGGTAAAATTTTATTTAGAAATCGCTTTGAATAAATGAAATCCTAAATATTACAAGATATTATGTTCAATTGGAAAATCTGAAAGAAGCAATTCAAGAAAAATCTCTCTCCCTTACTAATAACTACAAAGTTGTGTTTCATTAGAATATTAGGTAATTTCATGTTGCAATTAAATTTTTCAAACATAAACATTTCCTTAATAAAAACAGTTCAATAAAAAATATTGATTAAAACTAATATAAATATTGTTTTAAAAATATTTGAATTTTTTTTTTGATAATATTTACTTTTTTAAAAATGATCATAAAATTGTAACAAATTTATTTAAAAGTATAATGATTACTTTTCTTGAATTAAAAATCTAACGAAAAGTGAAAATTGAATCTCAAACATAAAAATAAATTAAATTCTCCAAAACTATAAAATTTCTAAATATTTATAATTAATCATCTGTTTTGAATAATTTACCGAAATACTGACAAGCTCTTCGATGAAAATGGTATCAGTTTCAAATAAATTCAATTACAATGAGGAATTCATATTCGAACAATTAAGAAGAATTACTCTGACATAACACACAAGTATTCTTTTATATACAATATAAATCGCCGAACGTAACTTTATGTTTCCAATGAAATGATATTTTCAATTTCTAGACAATCCAATTAATCTACTGGCGCCGGTTTAAGACAATGCATACACATTTTTATGGAACGAACGCAACCTCACTTCCGGACCACGTACGGTGTCTCACACAAGGCGCCCACTTTTCTAATTGGTTCAAATAGTCAGTAATGTGATTTAAATATTTTAAGTACACATATTCATTTCCAAGCTTATAACAGTACTGTTAAAAATTTTTGTCCCGAAGTGAACCCGTGTAGAATGATGTTTTTTAATTGCTTTGTTAACGATGTTATAGTTTTATGGTATCATTTAAACATCCTTATTAAACGGGATTTTTTAGATTAAAAGTTATTTCAATAAATTGATTTAAATTACACGACAGCCGAGTTTATATAAACATAAGCACATTGTATAAATATATATATATATATATATATATATATATATATATATATATATACATATTTGGTTTTTACATATGAAATGGCAACTTCTCTAATGAAACTTCTAACATCTCTTACATTTGGACTATTCTTTCATTGTTAAATATTCCTAAGACAAACAAATATTCTACTCTTCAAAAAAGTGATAGTATGTTCGCTAAAAAAAGGTCTAGTAAATATGATGAATGAGAAAGAGTCCTATAATACAACTTCTGGAAATTTTTGAACTTTCGTTCTTGCAATATGTGATCGAGTAATGTCATGAAGCAATATAACTCCTTGTCTGTTAACTAATGTAGGTTTCTCAACGCGTAATTCCTAATACATTTCCTCCAGCTAGGAACAATATTTCTAGGTATTAATGCTTTCACCAGATTTCAAGAAAAAATAGTAAATAATTCCATGCGCAGATCACCAAACAAGGTTCAATTTTGGCATATATTTTAGGATCTTGCCAACATTCAGACATTTTGCAGATTGGTGTCAATTGTATGGAATCCATTTTTCATCACATGGTACTTCTTTGCAAAAATGGCTTGCTTCCGATTCGGTAAGCAGAAAACTGTACCTTCCATTCGATGTATCATATTTATATAAATATATATATTATACATAAAAGATATTTTAGGTTAGATAGAACTTTTGATAGGGATTCAATTTAAAATTCTATCACGCTTAAAAAACACCATATATACATTTTAATTTGAGAATAAAACAATGTACGGTAATACCTCGCATAGTCCGGCTTAGACTAGTCTAGTTTTACTATAGTACGATTTGAAATTTCAAAAAAAATATTTTACTGGAAAAAAGTCTACTAAAAAGTTTTTCTTGGAAAAAATCCAAAAAAATTAATATATAAAATTATTTTTGTACTCAAATTTTCAAGTTTTTCTCTTTATTATAAAAATATAATAAAAAAGAAAACCGAAATCGTATATGCACATTATGCGCAACGCATGCGCAGTTCTAGTTTTGTGGTCTTTTTCTATTAGTTTTCAATTCGCAACTCTATAATAAAGTCGATTTTTTGATAATTAAATTTTAATTACCCATTTGAAAATGAATTTAAAATGTATTTAAAATTAATGTATAAACCCATGATTTTGTTTTGTTGATACATATAAACATTTTAATATATTATTCTCGTTTTATTTACTGAAAAACAGGAAAAAAATTTGTTTGGAACCAATTAATGTTTTTTGTATTTAGTTAATGTTTCGATTAGTCCAGCTAATCAGTGAAACCAATTGACGGATTATGCAAGGCATTCCTGTATATGATAAATATATTATCTGTCGCTTGAGCTGTTAAAATTATTAGTTTCAATTCTTAGTTTGATTGTTGACAAGAATAATACTTAAAAGAAATAAATGTAAAAAGAAATTGACCTATAAAGTCATATATATATATATATATATATATATATATATATATATATATATAAACATTGTAATTTTTATGATCTTATTTTGTCAATTAAAGTTTTTTGTCCATCTCCATCTCTACACAGGAAGCATTACAAAGCACAAATTGTATATTAAAATAAAAAGCATAAATTGTATATTAGAGATATAAATGTAGAGCACTTTTTAATTCCTCAATAAATGGCTGTAAGAATTTTTATCTGTCAAGATCTTATTACAATATAAACAATAGCTAATTAAATAAACATTAAAAAAGTATGTAATGTCATCAACGATTGTTTTTTTCTGACAAGAAATTAAAACATAGTACAAAACACTTCAATGCAGTTAACGGAGTCCTCGTGCAGATCCCGGAAAAAAATCCGTGATTAATGACAAAGAATTGCTTCGAATATTATTTTATATCACAACTGATACAGATGACATTTTCGTATGTCGTCGAAATCCTCCTTTGACGTCATTCTTCGAGTTAATCTACACTCACGAGCTCTTTTTATTGGTAATTTTCATACATTAATCATATGATTCGTGTGTCTAACAAATGTTTACAAATGAGGACAGTGTCGACACTTCTAAAACATTGTCTCGCGAAAGAACTCTTTATAGAGATTTCATTAATCTTGTACTAATATTGAACATTTTTATATAAATTAGTTACTGTTATTTTTCAGTTCTAAAATATCAAATCATTAAGGGATATCAATTCACGATAAAATAATTTTTATGTTTGGTTTTTAAATCTTTCTTTAAAAAAGAATGTACAGGAATATCGCATAGTCCGGTTAATCGGTTCCACTGACTAGCCGGACTATTTGAAACAGGACTAATCGAAACGCTAACTAAATACAAAAAATTGGTTCCAAACAATTTTTTTCTTGTCTTTCAGTAAATAAAACGAGGGTAATATATTCAAATGTTTGTATGTATCAACAAAACCAAATCAGAGGTTTATATATTCATTTTAAATACTTTTTAAATTCATTTTCAAATGGGTTATTAAAATTTAATTATCAAAAAATTGACTTTATTCTAGAGTTGCGAATCTAAAACTAATAGAAAAAGAAAAAATACCACAAAACAAGAACTGCGCATGCGTTGCGCATAATATGCATATACGATTTCGGTTTTCTTTTTTATTATGTTTTCATAATAAAGAGGAAAACTTGAAAATTTGTGTACAAAAATAATTTTATGTAATAATTTTTTGAGATTTTTTTTGAGAAAAACTTTTTAGTTGATTTTTTTCATGTAAAAAAATTTTTTTTGGAAATTTCAAACCGGACTAATCGAGGTATTACTGTTTATTCATATATACTTTCAATATTTCATTTATAATAACTACTTTTATTTAAATCGTGTGCATGTTAAATATCTTCATTAATTTCAATTAAATTGAATATATGATATTGAATAATATTATTTAATAAGTATAAAAAAAATTAAATTGTTATATATTTTCAAAAATATGTCTCAGTATAATTTATTGAAAAATTAATACTCAGTTTTATTATATAAAATGACTAATTTTTTCTCAAAAAGTGAAACGTTATACACAACCTGATAATATACTATATTATAATAAATAGTTAAAAATATTTATATCACTTTATTCGATTTGAGTTTTAGAACATATTTTATTTCTGAAGAAGTTTTGATTTTTTGATGAAATAATTTTTTTCAAATGTTGAATGATTTTAGTTTAGTTTAAAAAGAATACATTAAAGAAAACTTCAATTTTCAATTGTAAAGATTATACAACCTAACCAGTAAGGTTTTTATTTGATCTTTTTCCTTTGCTGTACTTTCTTTTTTGTACGTATATATATATATATATATATATATATATATATATATATATATATATATATATATGTATGTATGTATGTATGTATTAATTTATGGAAAAAAAAAGATTTGATTAATATACTCTACGTATTCTCACTAATAATAGTACAACATAAGTTTTAAATAAATAATAATTCAAAAACTGAAAACAAAAATAAGCATTAAAAGATGCATGTTAAGAATAACATGTACAGACATAAAGATGAAGAAGTGGGTCAAAAAAAAAGTTACGTATGTTAAAGTGAAGTTTCAAATGAAAATAGGCCGGTCATAAAGCAATAAAAGAATATCACTGATGAACAAGAGAAATTATCTATTGGAAACCAAGAGATGTAAAAAGAGTCGAAAAGAAACCTATGAATAGATGTAATAGAGGCATAAGAAAATTTTTCGGTGTAAAATGAAAGAAAAATGCATTGTATCGTTTAAAATGAAGTGCTTCGAGAGAGATCTTTTTTCAGTGGTGGACAGAAAAAGCCAAATGATTATCATGATGATATATATGATCTAGGGAATATGTTATTACTGAAAGAGTCGCATAAATTTTAAACACAAGATTCAAATAATTAGTATCTGTTTATTTATTTACTAGAAAAAAATCCTATATTTCTATTTCTATAAATGGATTAATATGGATACATAAAAGTATAAATTTTCCACGCTTCTATAATATTTTATAGATATTTGTTCTATGAGTATAATTAATAGAAATGTTAAAATACTAAAAGTTTTAATCTTCAACATAATATAGGATACAAGCGATAATAGTGGAACTTATTTTATTTTAATACTCTATATATTTTAAAAATAACGTAAATATGTAAAACGTTTTTTTTTAAAAAAAAAGAAAGAATAAAATATTGTACTTTAAAATATACCATATGTACTTTGTGATTAAACCGAAATTAGTAAAGATCCATTTTCTATTAAACATCTACTAATACAATATTTTGTAATAAATTATTTATAAAATTTCACAATACAACTTTATTTCATAAAGGTTTGCTGAAAATCCAACCTGTTAACATAAAAATATGTATGAAAATATCACTCTTTATCATTTGAACGAAAATCAGAATAATTACATGTGAAAATGATTCGTCGCGACAACAGAAAAAGATTTCATGTTTAAATTAAAATATAGCAAAAGGCTGCGAACCTCGATTCCCTTTGATTTAACATGTTCATATAATATTCTGTTTTGCGTCTCATGCACGAGATCCGGTGTATTTTTGCGATCTTTGCCTGAGAGTGTGATTATAATGTACACACGGGCGGCTTTTTATCCATTAGTGAAATTGCCTACCGCCGCTACAACAGTGCTTATGGATTAATCACATACGCGTCGTTCAATATCGCCATTCTTAGTTCAACTCCCGTGGCTGTATACATTTCTCTACCTCCGACAACGTTTGTGATTTAGATTTTCGTCCGTGGATTTGTATGTTACCGGGCAATTTGTCAACTACGTTTATGAATTTTGTAAATAACACACGGTCGTTAAAGCCCGACGCCAGCTAAAAAGTCTTGTGGAATATACTCGAAAGTGATGAATTTTAAATTAGACAATGTAGTTTTGACCTTCTCTTTATAAATGATTACATTCTTATTTAAGCGTACCTACGTATACGTTCGGGAATTAGATCTGTCAGTATTTAAATCCGATTCAGTGGTCTGACGTTTTATTTTTCACAAGGTACACAAATCATTAAGCTAAGAGCTTTATTCATAATTTCATCAGATTTTCGTATCTTTTAATTTTTTATTCGAATATTCTTGGTATTTTTCATACGTTATTATTATTAAATATATATACATAATGGCATACGACCATACAAAAATACATATATCCTCACACACATCATCAGTCTCTTTCTATCAACTATTAAATAAAGACTTTTTTAAAACTTTTTATTTCTATCAAGTCAAAGATTTTCTATTCCATTGCATACTGACAAATTTTCTTATGTTTATATCATCTATCCAAAGGCCTTTTTTGTACCTTTTTATATTTCTGAGTTCTCAATTAATAATTGTCCTTTACCATTTTTCCTTAACTATATTATCGGTCTATCTCCATTTTAAACTTTTCATTTTTGAAACAATGTTTATAACTTTGCGTTTCTTTCGAAAACACTCCTTCTCCTACTTGTCTCTACATATTATTTATAACAAGCATTCATACTTTTTTGTGTTGTCTAGAGTACGAAATTTTTTAGAATTCAAAATCTATGTTTCACTAACACAAATAAGAACAAGAATGATGAATGATTCAAAAACTTTTTTTTTGAACATAGAAAACTATTCAATTTTATACTATAAGAATTTCCCCCAAACTGACATTATTTCATTTTTAATATCCTCTTCACTTTATCTATGCGACCCACTGCGACCATTTATCCATGGTGAATCCGCTTCAAAATTCTGCTTGAACTTATAGATGTTAAATATTATTCTTATAATCTTAGTTTTTTTTAAAAAAATATTTTCATAACTGATTTTGTAGCAGTCTTGAAATAATTTTGGTAAAATTTTTACCAAAATTATTTCAAGAGTTTTATATCGTCGGAGTTAAATTAATTGGTTATTAATACTTTGATTTTTCCTTATTCATTTTGTGAATACAAATAAATGGATTAATATGTATTCCACATTTACCCACATATCAAACATCATCATCATCATCATATCTAATTTGTATCAGCCCATTGCTAGACGAAAGCCTCAATAAATGTTACCATTCATTGGTATTTGGACATACTCATCACGTTGACAAGGCGAGTTAGTAAGGATTTTTTGTTATATATATATATATATATATATATATAAATATATATATATATATATATATATATATATATATATATATATATATATATATATATATATATATATATATATATATATATATATATATATATACATATAAAAATATAAAATATGAATAATAAAAAACATTTTTATACTAAATATTATTTCATTCATTACATATAAAAATCCAAAATAGTGAATAATAAAAACATTTTTACTAATGTATAATCATTAAATAAGTCCAATTTAAGTAGATTGTACTAATTATATAATATAAACTTTATGTAACAAAAATTCAATAGATAATTCACAAATTTTACTTTTTCTACTTCATACATTTTCAGTTTATCGATAAAGAAAAATAAATATTACATTTTTGAGATTAGAAGAATAATTTCTCATATTATTATAAATGTTATATATATATATATATATATATATATATATATGTGTGTGTGTGTGTGTGTGTATGAGTGTATATGCGTATATAAATCTTAAAATATTCATTACACTTGAAGTACTTGAAAAATTTCATCGGTTTTTATAATTCATAGCCTCACATTCATTTTATAAAACAACACCAAATCATTCAAATTATATTCTATATTTAACTTCACATTCTTTTAATTTTATATCAAATAAGGTAATATTTAAAAAAAAATTAATAAGAATTATCACAACATTTATATTACCGAAAATCTTTTATATTTTTTGTTTGATAATATAAAACATTTTTCTGTATAAATCTAATTATTTCATTTTTTCGTAGTATAAATTTAAAATATGTACAAAATATCTGCACTTCATACATTTATCAAAAAATATAATATACTTTTTATTAGAAATAAAAACATATACTTTAAAAAATAACAAAAATGAATTATTATACTTACAACATTTGTTGTATTTGAACAACTATAAAGTCATTGATAAACATATTTTACTTAAGTGACAACTTGAAATTCTCTTGTTGATAATTTTTGAATCAATTACATTCAATTATGTTCACGCAGTGCTAGAGTGTCCATACATGTTCTAACAGAGATTTCAAGTCATAATTATTATTCATTCATAATACACACATACATATACATATATTAATATACAAATCTATATATTTGTTTGCATATATATATATATATATATATATATATATGTGTGTGTGTGTGTGTGTCTGTGCTTGTATGTATATGTATGTGCGCGTTTTATGTTGAAACACACACACATACATACACACACACATACACACACACACACACACACACACACATATATATATATATTATTAAAAACAGAAAAATAAATATATAATAAATAATACCATAATTTTCATTTGATTTATATTTAAATTTATGTTAATAGTGAATTTAGGGAATGTAATGAATAAAATATTTTTTAATTCGCACAATGATTAAAATATAAGTTTAATCTCCAATAGAAATAATTTTTCTACACAAAAATCATACATTTAAAAAATCAACAAGAAACTGAAAAACGTATTACGTATTTACGAACTATTCTCATTCGATTAATAAAATAAGTATATGCAATTTTATAAATTTACTCTTTTATTCTTTTTAAATCAATTTACACATTGAAGATTTATTATAATAGATGTATAGTAACCTGAATTTTTATCTTGAGTTTTTTTATTTCTTATTAAATAAATATAATTAAAATACAAAATTTTGAGAAATAGAAATAAAATTTAATGTAATATTTTAACAAATATACATTTTTTTAAAAAAATATACATGTGCAGTTATGAATATATATATATATATATATATATATATATATATATATATACACAATTTTGAAAACAATTTGATGAAATTAAGGTATTAAATTTTAACTTAAATATTTTTGAAAATAAATAATTTAAAAATACTGAAAAATATTTAAAAAATTTAAATAATGGAAATAAAATTGCCTATTTTATGTACAGTTAAACATCAATTGATATAAGTACTTTATAAAGAGTTAAATCTTATGACAAAATATTTTTACCTGAATTTTAGTCAGAAAGAACTTTAAAATTTGTAAATGTTATTATTAAAATTATAGTATTATTTTAATATAGCATATGCTTATTAAATATAGGGTCATCGAAATGTAACATCTAGATTTGTGTTTTATTTAAAAAATAACAACAACTATACACATGTTTCCCTATACATCACCTTATGCACATGTTTCTTTTTAATAAAACATAAATCTAGGCGTCACATTTGGATGATTATATATTAAACACTGAAGATTTTGTAACAAAGTTATTGTAATGAAAAAAATATCATCACATTTCGATCTGTATTGTGTTACGAAAATGTACAAAAAAATGTACAAAAAAACTTTATCAGAATTCTGTTGTATAAAATTTTTATCAATTTTTTATAATAGTAGTTTCTTTAGAACTATTTCGTAGTGATAGAAATCAACCAATGTCTATGCTAAATAATACAAAACAGAATACAATTAATCATTGGATATTTTTGTAAAGAACGTCCGCGTGACAAGATCTGCGATGTTCGAGAGACGACAACGCACAATGATAATTGAGTGTCTGAACAATTCATAATTTCTGAAATAAAACAGTGTCGCTCAACAAAATGACAGGGCAGAGAAAACATATTCGCGGGATTAGTAATCAGACGTAGCGCAAGCGTTGAAATGCATGATGATAGATTGAGCGAGTTGTCTGTAACAATGGGAAGGATTTGAAACGATGTATTGAAGATGTGTTGTTGTCTACGGAGTGTTAAATGGTAATTGTTAATTCCCTCTCATCAGCCGCACGATCCCGTCCGGGTTTGCACCCCTGCGTACCACTTTCACTGTGCAACCCCATCATTTGTTTACTAGTGATTTAAGCCGGCTTATTATGTCACTACTATGGTCGGATTATGAACTCTATTCTTTAGTATGGTCATGCATGTTCTTTATGAATAATAGTCTTTTCACTAATCGATAAAATTTGATTGCTTCGACATATATCGTTTATGTCATTCTTCAATTCAATCTTTTAACATCCGTTTACAAATTAATTCACGAGAAGTTTTTTATTAATTAAATTGTAAAAATGCTTTAATATTTTTAAACTAATAATAAAAAAACTATGTATAGCTAATTTCAAATCAATTTCATAGAACTTCTTATTTTGTTATTTATTTCTAAAGAACGAATTCAGAAAAAATATAACCGTTTCATATTAAACATACATTTTAGGTTAAATATAATAGTTTTATTAAAATGATAAAGAATTTTGGATAGGAGAGTTTAGAAAACAGAATCGCAACTTTAATTTGCATTTTAAAGCTTTTATGGAATATTCAGCGTTAAGAATTTTATCAAAGAATAGCTTTCTCTTCTTTCTATAGCAGAAACAAACACATGATATAATTCAACTGAAAAATTACAAAAAAGACGTAAGTGAAAGATTATTTTTTTGCGGAATTCTTCGAATTTAAAATATTCATTATCTAATATTTTAAAATTACTGTCATCTTTAATGAAAGTTTTTAAACATGAATTAAAGAGTGGTACAATTAATGAATATTGTTCCTTATTTAAATTCCTATCGACAGATATCAAGTTTTAGACAAATATATTATTATTGTTTAAAAAACTTCATACTGTAGGCAGATTTTAATATCTAGTACTTTATTTTTAATAAAATATTACCTTTTTAATAAAAAATCATTTTTAAGGCTCACATGAATTCAAAATCAAATAATTCATACACGATATTAAATATATAACAGCATAAAATATAAAATATATGAAATATATTTTATGTTAAATATTTTCAAATATATATATATAAATATATATATATATATATATATATATATATATATATATATATATATATATATATATATATATATATATATATATACATCAAGTATTTTAATATTTTTGGATTAAGAAGGATAAAATGTAATAAATAAAAGATTTTTCAAATTTAAAGCTCTTTTCAGAGAAAATACAAATTTTAGAAGGCAAAAAATTAAATTTTCAAATAAAATACATTTATTTACTATTTGATTTATACACGATTATATTTGATTAAAATTATTCGATAAATATACGATTTCTTCAAGTGTAACATCTTGAAAAAATTTTATTTTATTTAAGATCATAAAATTAATTAAACTCATAAAATCAAATAGGCTCCTAAGAAGGTATTTAAATTGTAATACTATTATAAATTATTATATTCAGTATCAGAAATATTTTGTTATTGAATTATTATTATAAAAAATATATTATAAAAAAATATATTATATTATAAAAATTATATTATTATTATAAAAAAATGATTTAAGGTAAAATGAAAATATTAAAATTAGAAAAATATTATCTAAACTGAATGATTTTGTAATATACTTACAATATTTATCAAAATACCATTTTTTAAGTATTTAAAGATATTTATAATTTATCAGATCTTATTGAAAGTGATTTATCTACAACAATATTATGCAATAATTACTATTGATTGATATTTTTTCATTAAAATCACATAACTCATTTTATGTATCAAACATATTTTTATTTCACTAGTGTTAATAAATTTATTTGTAGAATAAATTAAAACGTTTGTAATTAAATATAACAGTAAGCTGACATAGAATATTTATCTATAATATATAATTATCTATAAAATTGTTGTCAATAAAACAACTGATATTAATCAATACACACACACATGCACACACACACACACACACACATATATATATATATATATATATATATATATATATATAAATGTACATGAATAAAATATTTTTATTATAAAATTTAAAAGTGAAAAATAAATAATTATCGTACCTTTTTATAAATTCGTGTACTGTTGGAGTGAGTGATTGATTTGTATTAAAATACATTAATGTGTATTTTAATAAAAGCAATTTTTTTTATGAAATATAAATAATTTGCGAAATGAAATTCAAATATAATTTCTAAATTAAAACCGGACGATGATATCATATACAGAGGTCAATTTTTAAATGAATTCAATGATAAATCACAAAAAGAAAACCGAAAAATTATAAATATGTAACAGGTTATAATAAAACTGCATGGAATTTATAATTATCCTAATTCCCCAAATATCATTATTTCATCCCTTCCGTTTCGAACTCATGCCCCATACCATAACCAGTACCCTGCATCATATACACATACATGTAGTTGCTGAACGAGTCTTCTGCAGAACATATGTAGTGTGTAATAGTCATACATTACGTTATTTAATGTTCGGGGTTGGATTATGGCTCGACGGAACAATGGGGTGGTAAGACTACTAACGCCTGCGGGGGTTAACAAGTGCGATTGTTCCGGGGGATTAGGTCTACCGCCCCTTGTTCCTCTCACGCACACGAAATAGGCTCCAGCTTTGACGATAATGTAGCACTGATGTTAAACTGAAAATTTCATGCAATTTTTATTACAAAACAAATTACTCGTTCAGAAGCATCCTTTTAACAGGAACACTTTTTTGAATGGAATTGATTATAACGAAATTAATTAACTTATGTATACACACTCACATAAACACACAAATATTTATATATATATATATATATATATATACATATGAATTAGAAATTACATTCTCTGCACCTAAATTATTTTATAAATAAACTAACAGCTAAAGAAAAAAATTTGTAATCTTTAATAGTTCTTAAATCATTTTAAATGATTCAGTATTTACTACAAAATAGATTATATAAATTTAATTTGTTATACACAAAATAAGTAAAATATTTTAATAATTATAATATTTTAAAATAGACTTTTCTATTATTATCTTAGAAACAAATACAAAATTCTATTAAATATTTCTCATTGCAATTATTTAATAATATTATATATTTTAAATGTAAATAATTTTCTATATAATACTTTTTAAACCATTTAAAAAATTATGAATTTCACATAAATTCTCTAAGAAAACTAATACCTTTATTAAAGTTAATTAATTAATAATATACTCGTTTTTAAAAAGCATTATACGAGTAAATAATACAATATAATTTCATTTAGGCTTTGATTATTTTTCTCTTTAGTACCAATTATTAAATTAAATTACAAATATAAATCATCATAATACTGAACGATATATTAAAATTAACATATAATGAAAATTAAAGAACATTGATTAAAATGTTATCAATCATCCATCTTATTTAATTGCTATTAAGCTATTGTATTATTATTTGAACCGTTCCCTTTAACATTCTTTTAAAGGAGAAAACTTGACAATATCAATTATATCAAAGAGTACCTGAACTATTTGTTTATATCAAAACCTGAGAAATCTTTATATTGTAAATGATATTGAGAAGCTGACAGTGAAATAGAAGTAATAAAAATAATTAAAATAACATAATTGATTAAAAATAAATAAAATGTTAATATATATATATATATATATAAAGAGAGAGAGAGATGGGGAGAGAGAGAGATGGGGAGAGAGAGATGTATATATAAATATTACTTTTTAAAAACAGCATGAATTATTTGAATTATCTAATATTTTATATGTTATAAAAAAATGAAAACTTTCCTAAATATAAATGTATATAAAATAAAACGTTTACATACACTTATACTTGTTTTGATAATATAGCAAATTAACTTTGACATAAATAAATCACTCACACAAATACTCTTAAAATATCTCTTATTTTTTCTTTTCAATTGGATCGCATTTAGAATATCATATCATCATCGTTAGAGTGTTGTATTATAAAATTTAAAAGTGAAAAATAAATAGTTATCGTACTTTTTTATAAAATCTTGTACTGTTGGAGTGAGTGATTGATTTGTACTAAAATACAATTATCTTTTTGATATTTTCAAAAAATAGGGTTATTCAAATATGATGTCTAAATTTGTGTTTTATTGAAAAGAAAAATTTGTATGAATAAGCATGTGTATAGTTTTTTTATTTCTTTTTAATATAACAAACATCTAGGCGTCACATTTGGATGACCCTATATAATGCAGCTTTTGATGTTACAATTTTATTATATAACAAGTAACTTATTATAGTAAATATACTTGTCTTTTTTAATCCAAAAACGATTTCGTATTTAATTATCACAATAATATTTTGTAAACAATATATAACATTTATGTTTTGTAAGTGAAGATATAATTCCATCAACTGTAATGGAATAAAAATTTAAATTATTTAAATGATACAATATTGTGTATGTCAATTATTTTCATCAAAATAGAGTCAATAAACATCAAATTTAAGCATACTTTATATAGCAATAATGATTGTACGATATCATTTTTGGAGATTATATTGGAAATTTTTTTTAGAAAAGAATTAAAAAAAAATTCTACAATTCCATCAAATAATATTTATTACTAAAAAAATAATTTCATAGATTAAAATTTCTTTAAGTGCTATTTAAACATTTGTAACTTTATTCTGCAATGACAATTTAAAGGATAAATAATAAAAATTGATAGGGAACATATGTTAGCAAAGAAAATATATGGCCATATGGAATAGAAATGTGTTCAAGTAAGTAATAACAATTACTGAAAAAATAGGCAATGGAATTTTTAAAGAATACAAGATTGATAAAGAAATGAAATATTTAATTAAAAATCCATCATGAAAACTATTTATATATCTATTTACTTTACTGGATGAAAATTCTAAAAATAAAAGTTGTTAAATATTTATAAAAAAATCGTCTAAAAATTTAGCAAACAAATTTGATCATTAAACAAAACTTTTCTAATTTAGGACTAATATATAATTATTTTTTTAAAAAATTACTTTTGATTACATCTGAAAATATAGGGTTTTCCAATAAGAATGTCAGAACTTCAACAGCTGATGGCAAACATGTTTGAATTTTTTTAAGCCCATTTTGATATTTCAACTCAGTATCGTTTGACAAATTATCATTGAACGTTTAACACTTCAATAAAGTTTAAAAATTGTAAAAACTTCAATAGACTTATTGAAACAAATGAGTTCATTATTTCACGAAATGGGCCCATCAATTGACCATTAAGATCTTATGATCTAACTCTATTAGATTATTTTCTGTGAGGTTATATGAAATCATTTGTTTTATGCTGATAAACCACGAACAACAGAAGTATTGAAAATAAACATTAAACATGTAATTCATGAAATTGGACCACAATTACGAGAAAGAGTGATTAAAAATTGGGCTAAATGAATGCACTATGTCAAGCGAAGTCATGGAAGTCATATAAATGAAATTGTATTTCATCATTAATGCCATTGAATATGCTTAAAAATAAAAAAAGGCTAATTAATTAAATACAATTTGTTTTATTTCCATTTAAACTTCTGAAGCGTTTATTGGAAAACCCTTTACATTTTTTGATATCCATTTATAACTATATAAAAAAAGTTATGATAAAACATAGTATTTGTAAATTAAGCAAACGGAAAGAAATATTTCATTTGAATAATATTTTCTCATATATTAAATAGTAAGATTTTTTCAAATTAATAAACCGTTATTACAAATAAATTAAAAAAATAAAAATATATTATATATATATATATATATACATAAGTGCGTGTGCGTTTGTGTATTCATGTAAGTGTCATTTAAACGACGGCATCCAAAACGTACTGTTCTACTCGTATAGTTACTTTTCATATAAATATTTAATTATCAATTTAAAACACAAGTTTGTTAATTACAATTCTCTATAATCGAAAATAGAACAGTGTCTTTAAAAATTCAAAAGAGAAATAAAAGAACAGAGTACAGCGATCGTTGAAAACAATAACAGACAATTGATAACCTAGATAAATTTAATTGATGTACACTGAAAATTATGACGGTTTTTCATAATGGTTGCGCACGAAATGTCGCGAGTGCGTAGCACGAGACGTGCATTCAGTTCCACGCGACTCATTTGCGTACAACACGGTAAGAATTTAAAATTCATCGGCCCGAAAGCCATTTAGTTTATTTACACATCGTTCCCGTGTCCGTGAATAAATTCAATAGATATTAAGAAGCATATTTTTGATCCCCGTAACGGCGTTACGTGGCGAACACAAAAGAAATAAACAGTCGTTATGAGGCGTTCGTGTGACGTTTTCATGATAATGATATCTTCAAAATAAAATAGAAACAAAGTGCCACGTATGATAATGTAATATCATAATTTAACATGCGCCGCCGTCATCTTTGTAGCGTTTTCAGGTGAGGATCAAACGGGGCAATTAGACGTCGTAAACGTCGTTCCACGAAATACAACGCACTAAAAACGACAGTAACTGAAGTCGCACGACCAAACGAACGTGTGAAAAAATAAATATTATCTAGTCGTATTTGCGTGATACGATTTATAACAGGTTTTAATAGAATTTTATGTCTCCTCTTCACTTCCGCCATCGAAACATGTACGACATTCATTCTTTGGCGATCGTAAACAATTCCATTGCGGATTATGTTATGTGTTTAAAACAGTTTCTGTATTATGAATGTTTCTTGTGGAAAACACATTTACAAAACACGACAATTGGATGATTATTCTTTTCTCAGTTAAAAAGAATTTTTAATATAATAAATATTTTATATTAAAAACATAAATATTTTATGTTTTTCAAAATATAAAACAATAATAATAATTAATATAAATATTATTAATATTTTAATAATAATAATAATTAATAATAAACTATTAAGTATTCCCACTTACTTGTTTTTAATATCTAATTTAATTTTATCTGTAATTTTTGTATATAAAATTATCAATTTAAAAATATTTTTTCAAGTCACTTTACCCCTTAAAATGTTCTTTGTTTTTTCACATTGAACACCTTTCTCTCTCTCCCTTTCTATTTCTATTTCTCTCTCTCTCTCTCTCTCTCTATATATATATATATATATATATTGAAAGAGTGTAAAAGAGATTATGGGTTTTTAATAATATTGTAGCCAACATTGTTTTATCATAATATTAACAGACTTATTATTACAATATATTATGTCCAAATGTAACGCCTAGATTTGTGTTTTATTAAAAAGAAACTATACACATGTTTCTTTTAAATAAAACACAAATCTAAGCGTCACATTTGGATAACCCTATATAATTTAATAGACACAAACTCACGAATTTCATGACAAAAAGTCATTTAAAATTTAAGTGTTGATAGATACACCATATTTCGATATGAATAGAAATTTAGATACACTTTAAAGCTCGATGTTTGGGTATCTAATTTATTAACAAAAAAGAACAAAACCTCTTAATTACTTAAATTTTCTAGATCAATTACTTAATTTTTTAAATCAATTTTTAACCTCTTAATTACTAAAGAAGAAAAATAAATCAATTACGACAATGTATATAAACACATTTGGAACCAATCAAAGAAGAATAAACAGGATATTCCAAAAACCGATTTTTATCCTTAGAAAGTGATTTATCTGTATAAATAAATTCCATAGATATGGTCTGCTATCGGTTGATAAAAGACTTGATTTAGAAAGAAATTGTTATCAATTACATAAATTAAAAATAATAATACAAGAAAAAAGTTTAGTTTTGGCTAATCATAAAACAACGCTAATCGTATTATTTCATGGTAATATAGCAAATTATCCACGAGTTATTTTAAATTAAGAGATTGTAACACATCTGATGATATCTCCTGGAATAACTTCTTTAGTTATAACATGTTTTGTTTTTCGAACCATAGATAAAATAAAAAAATTAGCTTTTTGAAGATTTGAAAATTCATGCGTATTAAGAACAAATCACGCACTTTTTATAAAAGAGGCATCTGAACATTACAAAAAATTGAAAAAAGATGGTAGAAAGAAATGACCACATTTGGTTTAATTAATAATTTACTTCCAATAAAATAAAAAAGTCTATATTTACAGCCTATTATCTCTTTTATACTATAGTTAATATATATACATACACACACAAATGTGTATATATATATATATATATATATATATATATATAAATGTTTGTGTTTATGTATATACATAATAAAAGTACTTTTCCAAATCTGCATAAAGCACATTGAATAGTTATTAATTTAAATACAAAAACACTATCGTTCAACAAACAAGCCTTAATCACATATTTTTCAAAACGTCACATGTGATATACACATACAAAGTTACAAACACGCATAGAGCCATAATAAAAACCTATTAAAATCAACATTCCGTACAAACAAAACACATACATATCGCTAATTATCTTTACTGCTCAGAACACAGTATTAAAATTTCATATTTTTTTTAATCGATATTCGCCAAGTATGTCACATAGACAAATGTCGCATGCGAGCCGTTGAAAACAGCAGGAGTTTACTGTTAGCTAAATAACATAAATGATGGAATGGGCTTGCACCATAGACACATATACACACATATATGCTCACACATATTTATATATGTAGGTGATACAAATGGCGTAATCTATAGTAACTAGTAACCCCTCGACTATAATAACCGGCTTCGGAATATTATTGTAATCATATTTATGATTCCTCCATGGTACAGTATACACGCCATTTGAGGACGTCCTGCTCGGATATTATGTGTCGTTACGTTCGTATTTTCCAGCGTTAATCGGAATTTGACGGACGTTTAAGTTGTTTGTCGCATAATCTTCAGTGACATTAAGGTTAAACTTGAATCGAATACCAACGACTATAATACATATGCACTACACAAACATGTTCAAACATTTTGTTATCTATCAATAAATCTATTTATCTATCCATACATAGGACAAACATATGTGTTTATATATATATATATATATATATATATATATATATATATATATATATATATATATATATAGCATATATACATATATATAATTAGAAAAAGTAAAAATGTTTATTAATCATTTTACGATATGTTTTTATAAGTGAATTTTGTCCAGAAATAAATTTTATTAGTTGAGAAATATATCACAACATCATTTTGTATAACTTTTATCAATGTATCTTGTAACTTATTTAATTAACACAAAATATGCTTTTAAATAAAATCTCTAATTTTTTTTAAATTAATTATTATCTCATAAACTTTTCAAAATTTACACAAGTTGTCTAAACTACTAATAGTGTAAATACATAAAGAAAAATAATTTTAAAATCTCGTACATAAAAAAATAAAATTAAAATACTATGATATTTAAAATGTGTAAAATATGTTTTAATATATTTTATTTGTGTTTTTTACGTATATTTATTTTTCCTGCCGTTATAATCAGTTTCATTTTTTTTACTAAATTAAAATTACCTTTTATTAAAGTTTTCTTTTGAAATTCTGTTTTAATTTATCATACACAGTTTTCAATATATATTTGAAACAATTTAACCAAATATTACAGAAAGGTGATGAAAATACCAAATGTACTAAGTAAGAAAAACAGAATTCATTAAAAAGCAAACAAAAAATATGATCAATAAATCTTCACAGTAGTGGATTTTTCCATTTTCATTCTTTAGAAAAATACAATATTTTTAAAACTGATGATATGTAATATACATCATTTTTAATGGACAAGTTTTTATATTTTAAAAAAATATTAATCGAACAACAACATCAGATTTTATTTGTATATTTAATAATAATTTTTTATTTTATTTAAATTGGTATATTATTATAATAACATATAAATCCTCTTTACATAAAAATTAATAAGAACATTCAATTCTGAATACTTCAATTATCCCTAAAGAAATCAATTGACTTTTTTCAGAAATAATATAATTATTATAATATAAATGTCTATATTACAACTGATAAAAGTAAATTAGTACCAAAATATTTTATAAAAAATATTATTCGTTTTTTTACTTCACATATTTCAATGAGAAATCTCATTTTTAGAGTGTGACACACTATCTAAAAATGTCTTAAAATCATTTATTATGTATCTGTTTTCTTCATGTTAAAAATATTAAATCAAAATTCGACCAGACTTTTCCGATAAATTTCTTTAGAAACGACTTTATTTTCGTACGTAATTCCTAGCCTATAAATAATATACGATATCCTCAATTGACAATTTTATAACGCTTTTTAAAAAAACATCCAATTATATTTTCGCCAACTAATGTTCTTATTTCTGGAAAGACAAAAATACATCGAAAACAGAAAAAGAATTGTTCTATGTACATATACGATTTTACAAGATGGAAATTGTTAAAAATAATTTTCTTTGTTCCAAACCGATGATTTTTCTTTGGAAGGCATTACATAGTTAGGACGATCTTATATTGCCAAATTAATTGAAAATAACTATCACAATACCACAAAAGAATTACTGATATTTTTAAAGTATTTTAAGCCAGTTGTAAAAGATTTGAATAAGCTATTATATAATAAAAATAGATAAGATATCGATGTATGTTAGAGAAGTAAGAAACAAAATATACCACATTTCTGTTTACAACTTTGTTCTGAAATAAAGCAAAAATAGTTAGTTTTTGAAGCGATTAGTGACGATTAGCAATTGATCCTACATATTCGTCATATATTATATTACATTTACAGATAACTATAATTCCAATTACTTTAAAATAATATATACAGTAAAGAGTTTAAATCTTTGAAAGTCATCAAAAACTAGGTCGAGACGCTTTTAGACTCTTTAAACAGGACTCTTTAGACGCTTTAAACAGGTAAAATTCATTAACAATGAAATAATAAATCTATTATAAAAACGATTGAAAGTTCTTGAAAGAAATACAAAATATGTAATTTAATGAAATAATACAGTATCTTTTAATATATGATTTTTATGTTTGGCTTAACGTCTGAATGAATTTTTAGTATAACAAAATAAATTAGAGTATCAAATATACTACAAAGAAAAATTAAAGTTACACTATTATCATAAGTTTTATTAAGTTCTTTTGAACGGAATTATTCCTTAAAATAAACTATATTTTGTAGATTTTATAATTTTCATGTGGATTTTGATAATTTTATAATTAAACTGAATCATCTTTTTCTAAAAAAAATAAAAATCACGTTAAAATTATAAAAGCGCAATAATAAAAATTACAAACAGATAATAAAATATTGAAATACACCTTATGAGTAGTTAAAAAAACTATTCAAAGAAAATGAATACAACAATAAATATTTTAAAATTTCAGTGCAAATTATTATTATTTAATTGAATTTAATGAAATAATATAAACGAAACACTTTTTTTATAAATTTAGAAATATCAGTAATAAATTTTAATATATGTATCATTCATATGTTCTTGTGAATATATATATATATATATATATATATATATATATATATATATATATATATATATATATAAACACAGAGATATAAAAAATAGGAAGAGACATATGGAGAAAAGAAACTTAAGATAATTTGTTGGAATGTAATAAAAGAAAAAAGCATTGAATCGATCAAAATGGTAAGTTTTGAGAGAGACCTTTATCCAGCAGTGGATGAAAAAAGTTAATGTATATATATATATATATATATATATATATATATATATATATATATATATATATATACAAAAAGATATAAAGATGTAGAATGATAATTTTTTGTATTAAATTGAACACATCGATTTATCATGAATATGAAATAACTTTACTTATAATATTATTAATTTTTTCTAGAGAAATATATTCAAAATAATTTTATTTACAACTTCTTCAACCGTATTTTAAATAAATTTTGTTTTTTAATTAAAAATAATTATAACATATTTTATAAATTGATATTCTTAATTTATTTTAATTATTTTATAATAAATTCGTTTATGTTTTTATATAATTTATTTACCACTATTCTTTAATCGAAATTGAATAAATTTATTATAGATATTTTGATGTTTATAATAATTTCATAAAATTACATATTATTAATACTTTCAAAAAATTAATCACTTATCCCTAGTGGAAGATTTTATGAGTATTAAATAATAATTTATTGTTCAATTGGTTACTTGAACTTGCTACAATGCGATTTATCATACTAATATACTAATTTTGCATGCAAAATAATTTTACATAAATTTCACATGTTTTAACATCATAAAAATATTAATTAAAATCTAAACGTTATAAGCTTTACATTTTCTAACAAATTAGAAAACTTAGTAACCATTATATTCAGTTTATTAGCATGTAAATGTATTTTGTACCTTTTTAACAAATCTATACAAAAAATAGTTTTCTAAAAATTATGGGTAATTTTTAAGTGAGCATAAATTGGAACACAATATAATTTTAATCTCAAAAAATATCAAATTTTCGCTTCGTGTAGGGTGTAATAGCTATCAAATTATTAATTAATAATTAAAAAAATAACAATATTCTATAGTAAGTTTATTTCTTCAGAAAATTACAAACAACTATGATAATTAAAACTAATATGAACGTTGAAATTAAATATATAAGAAATTAAAATTAAATATGCTGAAATCATTATCGCACTTAAAAAAGTAGTGGATGTTTATATAATGATTTGAAAAAATTATATTTTTTATTAAATAATTCAATTAGAGTTGAAACAAATTTCCAACAAATCTAATTTAAATTTCAAAATTAAATATAATGTAATCAATATTAGCAGAAAAACGAGAACTGATTTTGTTATATAACACTTAATTCCATACATCATAATCTACTATATTAAAATCTTGTTCACTAGATTTTCTATTGATAAATTACCGTCTATATCATTACTTAAAGTTATTTTTTTAAAATAAAATATTCAAGAACCAGGTGACTGTCATCGAAGCTTTGGAGCAATTTATCAATTTTAAAATAAAATCAATCCAAGTTCATCATTTAATATATTTTTTAATTCACACATACAAGACTAATAATATAATTTATTATAATCTAATACAATATATGAATTCTTTTGTCATATAAAGTGAATTTACTCGTTTTATTTAATATTCTATTTTATCATAACAATATATATTTAGTTTTTTAATAAATATTGTTGTAATCTGATAACATAAAACAAATATCCAATTGTTAACAATCAAATTTAAATCTCATACTACTTGTATTAGGTTAATCGAATTTAATCAAATTGCAAATTTAATTTTTGTAGACAAAATATAAAACATTAAAACAAAGTTCATTTTCATAACTTAATTCTGTATAAAATATAGTGATTATTTTAAAATGTATTCACATCGTTCAAAATAAATTAAATATTTTGTACCTGTTGATTTAATTATTTAATAATACATCAAAAATGGAAAATGAAAGAAGTAAATTTTATATTTTTGTAAAATGTAAATTTATGATTAAAAATTGAAATAAATAGTCCATATTTTGTATATATATATATATATATATATATATATATATATATATATATATATATATATATATAGGTATATAAATATGAAAATATAAATGTAAATACTATACATGAAGGTTTTCTTATGGAAATTTATCTTCTTATTTTTATTAATATTTTTTTCAGACAATAACAATATATAAAAATAATAATTTAAAGTAACTTTAAAAAATATATTTATTATCAAGGAAGAAAAAAATTATATTGCACATTAAAATAATTTAATTCAAAATTATAAATTATAAAGTTAAACAAAACGTACCATCCTAATATAAACTCATGAAAATTACTGTTAAATACTAAATAGTTAAAATTTATTTTACAAAATAATAAAGACCAACATTACTAAAAAATATTCAAGTACCTCAATATCTAATATTTTAACTATCAAACAGTATTTTAATTTATATATATATATATATATATATATATATATATATATATATATATATATATATATATATATATATATGCATGCATGTCTCGATTCTATATACTATTAATATTCATTTTGAATGATGATAAAAGTAACTTTTGTATATACAATATTTATATGAAAATACTTTAACATTAATTCAATTACAAAAATATATAAAAATTTAATAGCTACATGTGTGTGTGTATATATATATATATATATATATATATATATATATATATATATATATATATATATTATATGGTTGAATTAATGTTAAAATATTTTCATATAAATACATACAAATGTTACTCTTATCGTCATTCAAAATGAATATTAGTAATATATACAAAAGAAATATATACATATAAAAACTCATAACGTTATCTATTCAATACCCGATCGTGCGACACTGATATATATTCATCGAATATATCAAATAGTGCACATGGGTGGAAAGTATAGATAGATCTCGTTTTAACCCTATAATACCAACCCTGCGGCACGCTATTCCCCGACGGGCTGCCGTGTTTACCCTGCGCCTGATGCTACCTGCTGATAACACTGTTCAATCCTGATGCTCTCTACACGTTTTCTAATGAATCATTTATCACGTGGTCAAAAAGTTCATATCTAATTAATTTGATTTCGCAGTGCACACATACACACACGTTACACGCATCCGGTTTATATATTTGAATGTTTTTTTCAAAACGATACCGAATTCAAACAATGACCACGTCCACACAGCCATCCATTGATTTATTCATATTAATTCGTGCGTTTTTAACATGAAAATACACTTTTTCACTTCAATGACAATGATTGTATTTAATTATGTAATTGTAAAAATCTGACAATTAGATTATCTATCAGTATACGCCTTCCGATTTAATTAGCGCTTCATTTATTTTTTAGATTGTATACTACTGAATTTTTTTAAAAATAATTAATTAAAAACACTGAATGGATATTCTTTCCAATATTTTTTAATTATTACGTTCATGATATATTACGAGATCATACTGCAAACAATTTTTATATTCGGAAATTAATATATAGTTTATAATTCTTAAAACATATTCTTATCTGATTTTTATTATAATTGAAAATGTAAAAAAATATATTAATTGTCAAAAATAATTGTTATTAACCTAATATAAAATTTTAATTATTAACAAATGTTTTCTATTTTTCTTAGAAAACTACTCTTATATAAGTTTTTATAATAGAAAATTTATTATTATTTATAAATTACATATTTAATTTTCATTTTGTAACTTAAGCTTTAAAAAACTTTAGTACAAATCGGTAATTATTTTAATTATATAGGATTATCCAAATGTGACGCCTAGATTTGTGTTTTATTAAAAATAAACTCTACACATGTTTCTTTTAATAAAACACAAATCTAGGCGTCAAATTTGGATGACCCTATATTATATATTAAAATAAAATATTACCTATATTTACATTATACCTTTTTATAAAAAAAAGAATTAGTATGTCAATATCCAATATTTTTATTAATATACAATATCTGTTTAAAAATTACTCTAATTAGATTAAAAAATAAATTTTCGATTTAATATTTATGATTTTTCTTATTGATTATTCAAAATACATTCCTTTTGAAGAAATTCAGTCTTCACAACGACTATACAACTTTTCAAAACTTATCTGGTATTCTACTTTCCGAATAGTTGTAATAGTATCAGTCAAAATCGATTGAATTTGTAAAACATTGTTAAATCAGTTTCCTTTTAAATTCATGTCAAATATTGAAAACATTAAATACTCATAGGATATCAAATTAAACGAATAAGGTAGATGAATAAGCATTACGGCACTTTTAAAATTAAAAAAGTGCGTACAATGAAAGATATGTGCATATTTTTGGTCAAAATGAGAAAACTTGTAATTTACTAATATCAGTGATATCCTTAATTAATTTTACAAACGTTCAACAAAAAATTAAAATTATCTTCAATAAATTCGTGCCTTTGTCACATTTTTTTTGGCCAGTTGAAGGACTTTATAACTTCGAAACTTTGCGAACCACCCATAAATTGTTGTAAGTGATAAAGTTTCTTCCCCATAGACTTTATTTTAGACTTGAATCATTTTCTTATTTTTTTAAAATTTAATATTAATTCTATACTGATTTTTTGAAAAATGTAAAAAGCACTGTCACTTCTAACATCGTAAATACTAACACATACTTAAAAATAATAAAGTGTTAAGTAAAAACACTCTATTTCAAAAGACATTGTTAATAATACTGTTTGTGTAATTTAAGTTCGAACACTTTTACTACAAACCATATATATATCAATATAATAATAATTTATTAACAATTTAATATATATATATATATATATATATATATATACATATATATCAATATATTAATAATTTATTAACAATTATATATGTATATATATATATATATATATACATATATAAATTGATGTAAATAAACTCTGACTTGAATTTATAATAAAATTTGTAATAGAAAAGTCATGTCATAATTCTAATACAAACTTCATTTTGTACACACATTAATAAGCAAAAATACAACACACGGATGAAAGAAGAAACAAGTCAATTGATTTTTCCTGTTTGCCTACTCATCTGCAAACGTATTCATTCTGTAGTCGCTAAACGGTTCGATCAATTTTAATAAAAGTTAATACCTATATACATATGTAGTTTATTCAAAACAGTATGAAGTATTTACAATTCAAGCAAATTGTTAGTAGCAAATCATAGTGTATTCTAAAGCAAAAACGCGCGTTTATGAATTCATTTCTAAAAATAACATATTAAAAAATATTCACTTTTTATATATTATATTAGCATTTCATGTACTAATGTGAATATAAATATATAATAATATTAAACATAAATTTATTAAAATTGATATTTTTATAAAAAATATTTACAACCTAATATACTTCTAATATATATGTAATAAAACATCGAAAATAATGTACGGTAAAAAATAATAATATAGAATATAAGAATAATATAAATTTAACTTACCCTTAATATTATATATTCCTTTTGATATATATGTGTCTAAGCATTTTTCATATGTTCTCGAATAGCTGTTATATCCTCGATGATTCCTTTAAAAATAAAGAATTTACTGTTTATTATCTTTATAATTGTTTATGTGTAAACACACATAAACACACACTTATGTGTGTGTACATATGTATGTATATATATATATATATATATATATATATATATATATATATATATATATAAATATATACATAAACTCATATATAACATCATATATTAAAGTATATAGATGTAAAAAATAATAAAATATTTTTTTTATTAAAATTATAAGCAAAATAATTTGTATTTTAAACATGACAGCATTTATATAACAAATGGAAAAATATAACTTGCAATTTTTATTAGAACCTTATATATATATATATATATATATATATATAAATTAGGATCAGAAACCACCGTTTTAGAACAAAGAGTTCAATAAATATAAATAATGTGGAAGAAAATATTAAAATCTTTTTTTAACAATTTGTAATTAAAAAGAGAAATATTTTTTAAAAAAATATAATAAACATCATTTAAAACTTGTGATTTTTCCTAAAATTTTAAATTATTTCTAATGATTTTTTGATTTCCATTACTCTTGGCACTATAGTTTTATAGATCCTTGACCCTGTCAATTCTTGCATAATAGAGGTTTTCTTATCAGATTTTTATGACGATTGTTTTTTACAAGATGAAGTTGTCAGCTCCATACCTGACCCTCAGTTTGAGAGACTTTTCAAATAGGATCAAACATAATATTTCATATAACAGGCAACGATCCATTCCACTACATAACCAGTCAGATCATTTTATGATTACAATTTTCTATTTTAATTTCTATTGTATGATTATTTTTTCCACAAAAATTAATTTAAGTTATTCTTTAACTACTTCTCTGTTCATAACCTTATGAATGCTTAAAATATATAAAAATATTTATATTTATATATATATATATATAGAGAGAGAGAGAGAGAGAGAGAGAGAGAGAAAATAAGGAGAAAATTTGGAATCGGCATTCTATATGTATTAAATTGGGAAATATAGAATGAATAAAGTGTACAGACACTTATTTCATTTTAGATAATCATTTATGATAGAATAAGTGCAATAGTAAAAAATGATTTGATTGAAAGTCTAGACTTTCAATTTTATTTTCTTATTTTTTTATTTTCTTATATTCTAGAATATAAATGAAAATGTTAAATCTTAGTTAGTGTAGTTAATCGTAAAAAAATAATAAAAAAAATAACTGACGAATATTTGCTTTTGTCAAGAACACACATCTGCAAGATTTTTATTACAACAGCGAATGCATTATTTAAACAAAACCATTATCCTATATACATGCATGCATACATACATACATATGGATATATATATATATATATATATATATATATATAAAGGGTCATCCAAATGTGACGTCTAGATTTATACTTTATTAAAAAGAAACATGTGTATAGGGTGGTGTATAGGGAAACATGTGTACAGTTTCTTTTTAATAAAACACAAATCTAGGGATCACATTTGTATAACCCTTTATATAATATAAATATGGAAATGCCCATCAGTTAATAAATTGAACAATAAATAATTATTGAACATTTTCATAAAATCTTGTAGGGTTTTATATCAATTAATTATTTTTATTAAATAAATTAAAATTAAAATAATAAACTTAAAAAGTGATCTTGTAAATTACTATATATATATATATATATATATATATATATATATATATATATATATATATATATATAACTAAACTTTCTATTCCAATGTTATTGCAGTTGTTTATAATAGAAGAAAATGTCGATTTCTATTGTAGAATACACATCGATACTGACACACAGTCCCCATTGAACCAGTATACTACATCCTATTCCCTGTTCACCGTCGAAGAACTAAATTGTACATTCGTGACGTGCAAATGTATCGCACAGAACAGTTGCGTGTCCGATGCGTATATTTCAATATTTGAATATTTCAGTTTCGTCATTCACTTCAGACTAAAAAAATATAACAGTCATTAAGGGATGATTATTCGGATTTCAGAACGAAAATCTTGACTTGGAATTTATGGCGGCGAGTGATGTGCCCGGATAATATTCTAATTGTATCGCTATGATTTTTTGCTCGACGACGCACAGTTATTAATGGTGATTGAATTCCGGAAATTTTACTATTCGTTCAATGCTTTGTTTGTGCTGTCGTTTTTTGAATGCAATCTTGTTAATTGGAATTTCTACTTTCCGGGTATTCGTTATGTACCTGTTTCGCTTATCGTTTATGTATTTGAAATTTGTCGTACGCACGATTTATAGCCTTTATTTTAAATTAAATCCGTATCTGTTCATGAATCTAATGTTTATCAATTCCATATGATTTTATACACACCTATTATATATATATATATATATATATATATATATATATATATATATATATATATATGAGTATAAAACATTTTTTATTAAATATATCTACACAAAATTAATTTCAACAAATGAAACTTTGATTGTATAAAAATAAAAAGAAAGTTGTAACAAACACATTATCTAATTTTTTTAATTAATACTTTTTAATTGTATACAAATATTTATATCGATACTCTTATTTTGTCATTAAATATAAAACTTTGTGTAATAACATAATATATATATATATATATATATATATATATATATATATATTAACATAATTTAATTATTATTTATATTGTATTTATTAATTTAATTACGATAAAGTTTAATTCCACGAAAATTAACCTGATAATTATAAATACATAATAACAACAAATTTATTTTTATTGAAAACATAATTTTCAAACTACAGAGGATTTTATAAAAAAAATTAATAATTATTTATTGTCTGTTTCTTCGTATGAATTTCTTTAACCATTTTCAAAAAGCAGTATTATAAAATTCAAACTGTTTTCAATTGAATTTTCCTATATATATCTAATAATTTCTTTCTTGTTATATTTTTTTAGTATATTTCAGTCATAATTAAGTACGAACAACTCCATGATATGAATTTACTTTCAGATTCTTCTTAATAAACAGCAGAAAGCTGAATATCGTCTAAAAGTGTATAGCGTCGTACAAATGTGACATTTAGATTTGTGTTTGATTAAAAAGAAGAAAAATAAACTGTAACAGTATTTCTCTATACACCACCCTAAACACATGTCTTTTTTAATAAAACACAAACCTAGGCGTAACATGTGGATGACCGTAGATAATATTTTAATTAAAATTTGTAATCGTTGAATAGTGCATTTTTTGTTTCATAATATTATCTAATTTTAGTGGAGGATATTCATTTTATTTTAATTATTCTAAACATTTGATGCACTCCGATCGCTGATGACCATCATGACTCCATCGAGGAAAGAATCTCCGGCCACAGGCAACTAACGTGGCAATCAACGTGTTAAATAAGTACAAAAATATTTCATGAAAATGGCGCAAAATTTTTCTCATAATATATAAACAAATAATTCATAATTTCATAAAATATATAATTTTTTCAAATAAATTGTTAATAATAAATTATCAATTGGATGTTACATTATATTACAATTTATTCATATATATTTATATATATATATATATATATATATATATATATATATATATATATATATAAATAAATGTATATTTGTATGTATTTGTATCTATGTTTAGATTATTTTCAATTATATATTTTTGTACCATTAACTTAATATACCAATGAAACATATTTTATGCCTTAAAATATTATTTCAATTGATTATTAAAATAGAAAAATAATATAACAAATAAATTCTTTGAATATTAATAAATATAATATTTTATAATAATGTGTATTTATCCAAATTATTTATTTTATTGGAAATTAGATTTTTTATAAATAATGAAAATATAATAAAACTAATAATAGTTTATATTATTATTATATTTTTAAATGTTATTAAATTTATATAAGATATCTATTATATATTACATAATTATGAAACATCATATAATAAATTTTGAATGTTACACATGATATGAGAATTAAACAAAAATTAAAAATGTTTATATTAATAACGAAATATGCTAAATATTTTTTGTATAAATATATAAATATTTTCGTTATTATTGGATAAGTCAACGATTTTTTCCTTCTAATCAATGTTATTTAACATAAAACTGCTCTAATCTTCAGTGAAAAGAGCTATGCTGAACGAATAAAAACGGGAAAAACGAACGCACATAAACTCTAAGCCTTAATTCGAAATCTCATTGCTGCACCGGTCATCGCGAGGCGCACAATTAAACGTGCCCGTCGTGAAACGGACAACATTCATCAGCGCGGACGACAAAAATCATCATCATATCTCATTTCGGCGTGACAGAGCCCGACATTCGACACTGCAGTACATGTCACTCACTCGGTTGGCGTGCGACGTAGCGACGTCGCGGCGAGGCGCGTCGGACAAATGAGACCGTCTGTTTTCACGCAACATTAAACCGCTGCTAGAACGCAGACACCGGCCGGACGGCCGGACGACCGACGAGGCAGAAGCCAATGAGCGACGAACCACCGCCCGTCAACGCTCACTTCTGTGTAACGTCTGCGGATTAATTCGTACCCCATGCTGAACACGAATGGGATTCTTTAATCTTTCCTCAACGTCGTTCGAGTACCGCAGAGATCCATAGTCGTCGAATCGTCGTATATGATGAGGGAACCATAAAAAAATGGAAAATTTTTATAAAAAAATCAACTTTAGAAAGTAACATGGTCAACAAGGTACCTTTTAATATTAAATAAATATATATTGGTGTAATGACAATTACTATAACAATAATTTTTTTTAAGATTGTAAGTACTATGGAAATAAAATCATATTTCTATGCAATGTTCAAATGTTATCTCATTTTAATATAATTCTTAGCTTTCATTGAGGAAACAATGGTTTTGAAATAGTGGAATATAGAGAATTCAAAGTCAAAACATCTCTATGGAAGATCAAATTTTATCATTTTGTTTTTTATGAATATATTAAAAATATTAATTACATATATATATATATATATATATATATATATATATATATATAGAGAGAGAGAGAGAGAGAGAGAGAGAGAGAGAGAGAGTACTGTTCAAAAGTATTTTAATAAGCGATATAACACAAGTTTTTCTTTTGATTTTCTTAGTATAAATATACTTTGTAACATTTACATGTATAATGATAATTTATATTTTTCAACCCCTAATTGAAATTACAATTATTTGCTTAATAGATGTTAGTTACTTTTTTCACTTTAATAGGATAAATTTTGGAAATCATAGAAACTGAAATTTTTGGTTTAGTACATGAGTACAATTTTTTTTTTAATAAGCCTCAAGTAAAAAATAAATGTTTATTACGATCCATAGACTTTCCAATTTATATTTTTGTATTATATCTATATGTATACTTTGAGTATAAAGGAACGAAATAATTGATAATCCATTTACGGCCACTATAATAGTTAAAGGGTTTCGATCAATTTTTTTTTCAAAATGCCGAAAACTTGTGAAATATTAATTGAGTACATTTTTCCGTTTGTGTTTTTATGAAGAAGGTAAAAGTTTGAAATAAATTTTAATTAATTTTAAAATGTTGCAATGTATAGTATAGAACATTATTTTTTTAAAAAAAACTTTTACACAATTGTCAACAAACCTCATTCAGGACAACCTAGAACGATTACTTCAGCTAAGCATCAATTAAATAAAGTTACAAATATATGAAAAAAACAATTAACTGCATCTAAATTTACTCAAGAGGTCAACTGTAACCGTAAGAAGCCTATATCAATTTATATCATTAAGTGAAAACTATCTTTTGAGTGTGTTTTAAAAAGTTATTATTTTGATTAATAAAAAAGTCAATCAATCAATTCACAATTGTTTATTAATCAAGAATAAAAAAAAATTTTGTAAGTATTTTCATAAATGGTAAGTTACTAAACTCAAGAATTTTAATTCCAATTATAAATAATTAATATCTATAATGGAAGTTATAATTAATGTCTATAATATATTTATTTACTTACTTTATGCTATAGCTGGACTAATATTTCTTAAAACAGATGTGCATACTCGTAAATGATAGAAAACATTTTCAGAATAAATGTACAACTAACAAAACGTAAATAAACTAATATGAATATTTTATAATCTAAACGTCAGTTAATTATAGAAACAAAACTATTTTTTTAATATTTTAGTATATTATTATTATACTTTAAGAAAAAAAAATATTAAACATGGTAAAAAAATTGTATTAAATAATTATTTTTAAAAATTTTCAATTTATGAAAATTTATCACAGTTGAATGTTTAATGAATTTTGTTACAATTTCTATTTCATATTATATTATAAATACAAAAATAAAAATAATGATTTTGATTGAGAAGAAGATTCATATTCCAGATAGATTATGAAATTTAAACTTTCGTAAAATGTAGTTCCTATCCAAAATTAAATAAAATTATTTTAAAATTAAAAAAAAAATAAAGACAAAAATAATTCACTAGATTTTATAATGATTTCAATTACTCATAAAATTACAGAAAAACAAATAAGGAATAATATAATATTTGAATACATATTTGAATAAATCATATATTGCTCTAATCCAAAATTTAGAAAAAAAATAATTTTAATATGTGATGAAATATATAAACTAAACTAAAATATATTTTAAATTATAGTTAATATAATTCTACGACATATTTTTCATTCTTCTGTTCATTTTTTAATTAATTAACTTGATTTGCAAAGTAATAGTTAACAATATGTTATTTTTTATATTTAAGGAAATTTTTAAAAAACGTATTTAAGAAAATGAACAACTTGTACTAATTAATAATCTGTTTAAAAATATGTCTAGGCTCCCATTTCGTTCTTGATATAACATAATAAAATATAATTTCCATTTTTTGAAGAACTACTTTAAAAATTTTAAATTTTTTGAAAAAAATGTATAACTACCAAAATATATTCAAGTGAAATAGTTTTTTCCAAAACATTATTATTTTGTAAAATATTTAAATTGTAAATATTATATCTTCATATAAAATTATTTTTTTTAAAAAAATGCTATAAAATTGGAATTAGAGTTTAAACAAATTTAAAGTTTTTAAACTATTACAAATATAATTTTTATTTCAAATTACCTACAACCAGATTTACCAATTATTGTTAAGTAAGTGAATAAAAAAACTAGAAAGTCTATATACCCTCTAAAAATAAATATACGTCGCCACCAGTTCGTATAACCACATACTGAATAGAATTGCTGTACGATACAACTGTTAAATATGTTCCAATTTTCTTTATTGTCTTAATTAAAAGCTTGTGCAATGTTTCATTTAAGGTTGAAAGAACAGCACTGTGAAAAGATATGTGACCAACGTTGTGGCTAAGTAGAGGACTTACTCATCCGTCCTACGAACGGTTATTGCCGGAACTGCGTATCAAAAGTCAGACGTACACACATTTACCTTTTGCTCTGACCGTTCCGTTCTAATTTTCGATTTTATTATCGCATGTGGCAAGACACAGCAAATTTATTAAAATTTTATAACAATTTATTAAATCCGTTATATATATATATATATATATATACATATTGTTTGTATAAATTAAATACATTAATATCAACCTAAACCTATAATAAAAAACTATAAACCTCTTCATATTAGCATTATATATTTATTATTTTATTAATTAATGAATTTGATTCTTAATTGTAAAGCATAGAACAAAATATATTACTAAAAAATATTGCATTTAACTATATGAAATAAAGCCTCATTTATATTTTTTTAAAAAACAGTAAATTTCTTTTTGTTAGATAAAATAAAACTAAAATAAGAAATAAGAATAAAAAGAAACACAATAAATTTATAAAATAAAACGATTAAAACACAATACTTATGCACTAAATATTGAAAAATATCTAGAGAATAAAATAAAGCAAAGTGCAGAGAAAAGACAATTGTAACAAAAAAGAATAAAAAATGTACATAATTTACAAAAAAACTTCATTTTTGAAAAAATAACTGTTAAATTGTACACATTATAGATAATAAAAATTATTTTATATAAAATACGAACTTAATTATAAGTTTGTGTTGTACAGTAAATATTTTTATAATATTAAAAACTGATATAAGATGATAGAATGATTATACGAGTATATAATATGTGTGTATGTATATTTAAATATCGACATGAATATAAGTATATATACATTATTATATAGGATGGTTTAAATGAGAGTGATAATGTAACGTTTAAAATAGAAATAATCACCAAATATCACATACAAAGTGAATTCAACTTCTCAATTTATAAATATTTTAATTAAAAACAAGTAAATAGATATAAAATTATATTAAATATAAAAAAACAAATAATTTTAATGAAAAAATATTACTTATGGAACTTAATGTAATGTAAAATAGTTATAAAATAAAATTTACTGGTTTTGTTTTGCACTGATACTATAAACTTAAACCATAGTGAAATGCTAAAAATTCATATCTGTACAAATTAGCTTATGTAAATTAATCGATTTCATTTTTGAACATTTATTTATTATTAAATTTATAATGGCTATGAATGTAGTAATAAATAGTTTAATATAAACAAAATAAGTAACATTTCTGATAAATTATAAATAAATAGATTTTAATATTATCTTATCTTTTTTTATAATTTATAAGGTACTTAGTATAAAATTAATTTCATCAAAAGTTAACGGTTCCATTTTAAATAAATAAAAATAATCATAAGTGTAAATGTGATATTTTACGATAAGCAGTAAACCCATTAACAAACAAAAATAGCAGAATTTCAAATCAATATCGAAGAAAATCTACTTATAACCAGAAATGAATTAAATAAACATTTGAATTAACACTATGATCTAAACTAAGTGCTTTTATTTTATAATTTTAATGTTACTTACAATACATAGCATCATCCAAATGTGACGCCTAGATTTGTTTTATTAAAAAGAAACTATACACATGTTTCCCTATACACAACTCTACACACATATTTCTTTTTAATAAAACACAAATCTAGGCGATACATTTCGATGACCCTATACTTTTTATATTCTATGTAAGCCATTTATTTTATTTTAAAGAAAACGAATTACAAAACTACATATAGATAAAAATGATAACTTATAGTAAAAAAGCTATAATATTTATATAAACATTAAAATATTATATATAACAACAATTAATCTTTTATTGCATATATATATGCATATATATATATATATATATATAATTTATTATTTTATTATAAAAAATGTTTATGAAAAATTTCTTATTTTAACAAAAAATTTTAGTAATTACAATTCTAATTAATTAGAAATAAATTTTCTTTACTATTTATTTATATCGATCTTGTGTAAAGATTCATTAATTATTAATCAAAATAAAAACACTATTAAGGGGTTATACGCAGTTGCCATTTTTAGTTTTATAATTACAAATATGGTTATTTGAATAATTTTAAGAATTAACATTTCATAAAAAATATTGAAGTGCACCGCTCCTGCACCTCCTATTTTAAAATCAAAAATTAATTCTTTTAAAGGATACATAACAAAATAATTTTCGCTCCAAATTGTTTAAAAAAATAGTAATAAACCTTAATATTTCGTTCAATACCTGAAATATTTGAAAAGATTGTGTGTTTGAAATATTAAATTTAAAAGTAGATAATTTGAAGTTAGTTTACATAGTTAATTTTCATTATTAAATTTTTAATTACTTCTTTCTAAAAAAAATATATGTGCAAACTTTCTAACTGGTATCTACAATTACATTACGATTCAATATTTTGTAAATATTAAATCATTAAAAGTAATAATTAAAAGTATACATATTGTACTTTATTATTAAATTTTTAATTACTTCTTTCGAAAAAACAAACTTTCAGGTATCTACAATTACATTACGATTCAATGTCCTTTCAATGGTGTCAACAATTTTAGTATATCCTGTACAGTGCAGCTATTTCTTTTTCTATAAATCCACTAAATAAATATTTAGTTGTCACTAGTGCCACATAGCTACTCGGCGAGTAGCTCGAACACAACCATTTGTTATCCCAATAGGACGATAGCATTTATATGGGACCTACCTTACGAGCCAGGTTCGACTTAATGGCTGTTCGCTACGCGCAGGAATCTGCAGCAACATATCAATGCTATACTCAATTTGAATATCTACGAGAACACCTGCACATGCATCATTCTAAAAGAGATACTAGCGGTTGTGGAGTTGAATTTGTTTTATATCAACCGGAGAAATTCGATAAAATCTCTTAATAAATTTCACTAATACACTTCACATTCATTTACTTACATATATATATATATATATATATATATATATATATATATATATATATATATATATATATATATATATTATATAAACATTTTTTTAACTTCCAAATATATTCAATTAAAAATTTTTGACTAAACTAATAACAGTTTAACTAAATTTAATATTTACTAAATCATCATTTTTAACTAATTTACATTATTTATCAACCTACACACACATTCACACTATATATATATATATATATATATATATATATATATATATATATATATATATATTATCATCAACTACTTTTTTTATTTGCTGCTAATCTTTTCCAACCCTTACTTTCATTATGCACTACAATTTCATCTAATAATAATTAAAATTGTTTCCTATCACAGTTTATCTACATTTTATTTCAAAGAATTTTTGAGCATGGTTAAATACACAAGCTGATATATTATGACATCAATAAACCAAATTTCTAATAAGCTGCAGTTGATACATATCCTTAATCCATAACATCACCATCACAGTACTTTATAGTCGGTATTAAATTTTCTTTCTTAAATTCTTTATAAGGCTTTTGCCACACATTTATCTGTCTATATGCTCACAAAAATATTACATTTCCTTCCATTTATGAATATGTATTAATGGTAAAATTTGAATTTTTATATCTTTTTATAAATTAAAAACACATTTTTCCATTTTCTCATTTAAAAATATCATCTGTGATAATATAAATTTATAAAAGCTTTCCTCATAATTTTTGCATTTAATTTTTTTCTTAATGTTAATTCCAAATTATTAATTTGTTTTAGTGCTTTAATTCCTACATTTTGTTTTATTTCTCCTAATACGTTTCTGTCATCACATTAATTTAAAAGTTTTCATGAACTACAATGAGCTTTATTTTCTATTCTCAATTTGAAATATCTTTATTATATTAAGAACTGCAGACCAATGTAAATTCATTATTTGTACAACTGTTGTTATATTTAGTTTTATTTTTAATGAATAACGATTGATTTTCTTACTATTTTTAATATTTCTTTGCTTGCAGTCTTTTTTGACAATAAGGAATTAATAAATTACCTGTTACAAATAATCATGACAAAATATATACATCTCATAACTTTCATAACTGTCTCTCTCTCTTTCTCTCTCTCTCTCTATATATAAATACATATAATCATCAGCCCCTATCAATTCGCGGCAGAATAAAGGGTTTTTCCAAAACCTTTCACTTCAACTGATCCAATGCTTTCCTCTTTCAGTCCATTCTGACGAATTTCCTCATTTCTCTGTCCCACCTATCCATGGGTCTCTTCTTGAATTTTCTTATATATTTTGGTTCTCACTCTTTCTCTCTCTCTCTCTCTCTCTCTCTATATATATATATATATATATATGTATATAAAGTTTAACTTATCTCAGGTTAAATGACACAACTACAATAGATTTTCAATGTTAAATAAAATTAAGAAATTAAAATAATATAGAATAAATAAATATAATTATCGCTTAAAATTCTCGTCTCATATTATTAACAGATATTTTTGAAATATTTTTAATATTTTAGAATTTTTTGTAACTGTTGTAAATAAAAATCGCCTGCGGTTTATATTTTCAGTTTTTCTAAAAATGAATACATTAATAACCTAAAAATGAAAGTGATTTGATCGAATTTTAATGATGCATTTCACATCACTTATCTGTAATAAAATCCATTTCAACCTCACATCAAGACAAAATAATCAAATGGAGCCGAGTGAAACGAAATCGATTATCCTATCGAAAATCAGAAAAAATAATCAAACGCAAAACGAACACAACGAGCACGCAATTATCCATCCGAACTCTGTTATTTGCTTCAAAGTCTCCTATTTACGGCGAACCCTTTACGGCAAATTGATTTCCGTACAGGAAAGATTACATTAGATTTGGTGTAGTGTTGTGCTCGGTGTGGGTAATAGTTACAGTACGGCCTGTTTTCACAAAGCGCCTGTCGGGGTTGTGGCTTTGTCGATTTTCGACTGATTTGCCGACGGGGCGCCGGGAGCAATTGTCGTGCGTCATCGTTATGCATGATGCAATTTGAACATTGGACGAGAGATGCGGCCTGAAGACCCGAAATCGACCAATCTGAATAAATACCCGCGTCTCCCTCATTTTGATTTTATCAGAAAGAACGGCAGTGAATAACGAAACATACACAATTGTTCAAAATGTAAGTTCTCTGTATTTTGATTTAACACAAAAATAAATATTTAGAATATGTACAAATATATATATATATATATATATATATATATACATATATAATTTTTTAAAAAATATTAATAAAAGAGTTTAATAAATCAAATTTAATCGCTCCATTCTTTCAAATCATAAAAAATAAAATTATTGATAAAAGTATATAATACCATTTCTATTATAAATTACGATTAATGATTAATTGAATATAACATAAAATTTACTTTTCAAAAAATAATATACAGTTATACAATATTATTGAAACTGTATATTTTTAGAATATGATTTTTTAAAAAGAATTTTTTCGATATCCTAAGTTTAAATGCAAACCGTTGTATTTTTTTAAAATAAATAATTTATATTTCAGTTAGCTAACCTGAACGTTTTTTTAAAAAAGTAATTTACTTTTAATATTTGTGTTTTAAATAGAATTATTTTATTTTAATATATTTATTTATATAAGAAACACATATTTTTGAAATAAACGTAAAATTATCGATACATTTTGAAAAAAAAAACATTTTATTATTTATTTTAAGTTACATAAAAATCAATATTTATATAATTGTTGATATTATTATATTTTTTTAAGAAAATAATAACAAAGAAAAATGTTTTAAAAAATCACAAAATATAAATATTATATGTAATTAATAATTTTTTAAAATAATTTTAAGCAAACAATTCCTTATGTTAGAAATATTTTCAATTAAATTACATGCAATTACAAATAAATTAAAGTGAATCATTTAGAATAAACTTAATTAAATTTCTCTTAATTAAAAAATCTACGACCACTATTGTAAGAAAACCTATTAGATCTTTATTATATTACATCTATTCCAATTAAAAAACTAACTACGGTTAATTAATTGTAAAATATGGATTCAATTCTATATTGCAACATATGTATTATGATATTATAATAGTGAAAATTTCAGCCAATTTCTGTCAAACATTCAGTACACAAGTTATCAAATATTTAAATAAATTAATTAATTATCCAATTGCTCAAAATGAATGAGAATTAAAAACAGTTTCAGCAACAAAATTATGTTTTAAAAATATATACATAATATTTTCTTGAGAAAAATGAGAATAAAAAATATCTTATACTTGATTATTGTAATAACATATTTTTTATTAAAACCATTCTAAATAACTTTGATATATCGTTATTAAACAATTTAAATTATTTATATTTTTAATTTATTAAGTATTCGAATATAATTTTATCAATATTTTTTTACAAAAATCGTAACGACAAACCGATTTGTTTAATATTATTTGTTGTATAGTGTAGAAAACTTATTTCATCATTAAAGAATTATTTTCCTCAATAACACAAGATTTTATAAAAAAATTCAACACTTTACCTATGATTGCATTATCATCAAAATAAGTGTTAACGAATGCAGTAAACAATAAGTGATTATTGAGAACTATGAAAAGTAATTTATTGTATAAAATTTGTGATTTGTTCAATATTCAAGATATTAATTTATATAATCAATAATAATTAATGTAAAAAATATATATTAAACCATTAATAATATGCATACAATAATCTTAAAATTGATAATTATGTATAAATATATTGACATTTCCACGAAAAATTACAAATTAAATATTTTAAAATAAAAAATTGTTATGATAGAAATTAATTTCATAAAAAATAATTCGTATATTAATTTTTAATACTCAAACATCCATAATATTTCCGAGCTTGTTTCTAAAAATATAAAGCATATGTATAGTATTATTACTTTCAATAGATTCGATTTAGTTTCAGTTTAGTTTGTCGAACAAAGAATGTTTTTTATGGTTTTTTCGAAGTCGTATATTTTAAACCGGTTCAATAATTCACTTTCTTTCAATCTTTTGTGAAATTCTAGAGTGATTTTTTTTGTCTATTTGGAAACAATCTTTTGTGTATTTTGCAAGGAAAATAATAAACGCAGAACATTTAACATTCCAATTAAAATTATTTAATAGTAATTACTTTTATATTGTTGTAAGTTTCTTATAAAATTACGCTTTATATTTTCTGCGAATATATAAACTTTCATGGATATAACGGCAATTAATGTTCATATTTTCTGACTTGTTTCAATCTAATCATCGTCCAGAAAATTTTAGGTTTACTTAAAGAATTAATTTTTTGTCAAACATAACGATTTGTTTTAAAAAATATTAATTTTTATTTCTGAACTCTAACGAAGAGCAAATTTCAAAAAATTGCAATTTTTAGTTTTGTGTAACTTCTGCGTTACCTATTTGTTCAATTTATTATGTTTATAATAATTTTGAAGCGCTGATTTACAATTATAGTAAACAAATAAATTCTTAAAGATGAATGTTACATTTTTAAAATAATCATCTTCAACTAATCTTTATCAGTGATGAAGTTGGGTCTTCCACAAGATTTTTTTAAAATGTTCATGACTCGAATGAAACCTCGTACCAATATTGAATGTTTATTAACTGTTTTTCACCGAATATAGTATTAATTCCGTAGGTTACTTAAGAGGTTTTATTACCTAAATTGTATTTATATAAAAAATTTCGAATTTTATTTGAAAATCGTACTAGAAGTACTGATCAAAATGTATAATAAAACAGTCAATTAAAATTTAATTCAGAAAACCATTCCACCAAATAAAAACTTAGTTTAATTTGTAAAAAAGATTGAAAGGAGTGACGATAAATTTATGGCTGCAAAAAAATTCACATTTCATATAGTACATCCTAATATTTTGTGTATTTTTCATGAAATTTAACAAAATTTGACCGTTTTTAATCATCCAAAAAAAATTAAAAATTAAATTGCAAATATATTCTAACTATTTATTATATTTTAACAATTATTGTTAAAAAATCATTTGGAATTCATATATTGTACATTCGTATTTAATTTATTTTATACTGTAATATTAACATTTATAAGAGATTATAAAATTAATCTGTAATTACAATATTTATAACCTTTCACAGTTCATTATCATAAATTATTTAAATACGTTTAAATAAAAATAAACAAATACTATTTATAGAAATTAATAGAAATAATACATACTTTGAAATATTTTAAACTTATATTCTTAAAAAGCTAAATATTTCAAGTGTGTAATATGGAAAGAACCAATAATTCATATTATCATAATGTATTTATATACATTCCGTATAACAATTTTACATATATATATATATATATATTCATATACATATGTGCGTTTGAACTGATACGTAGAGAATTACATTGTACATATTAAGTTATATTTGGTGTTCTGAATCTTCCGAGCAGGAAAATCGTTCAATCGTGTAACGACATCGGTTAGATGTTACATGACGTTGAACTCGGTCGTAGGTAACGTCTGATCATCAAAGAGAATTTAAATCAGCGACGGCTAGAAGAAACAGACTTCACGGCAGCAAGCGGAGAAATCTAGCGAATACGAATAGCTGATTACGGTAGAGGGCGGTTTGCCGTGTCTCATACTTGAATACATCCACACATACAAATATACACATATATATGAGTATATACGTACATATTTATCTACACACAAACACATGTATATCAACTTACTCTGGTTCGCCGCTCTCAGCTCGTCAGCGTGCGCCAATGTCGGTGATCGAACACGAATGTTAAGCAGAAACAACACGCCGTGGGGTTGACGTGGATAAATAATAAATTCGTTTGTTCTTTGTCACATAAGTAAACATAGATGTGTTAAAAACAATCGACCGTGTGCGTTCAAGACATTTTACTATCAATGTGTGTGCATAATACATGCACACACGTGTTTATACTCATGTCTTCTTGTATATACATACATACAAATACACATGTATACGTACGTAAAAATATATTTCTTATATATATATATATATATATATATATATATATGGAGTAGAGTATATACTGTTAAATAAATATTTTAAATCAAAAAAATATTAATATTTTAATCTAAATTCAAAGTTATTAGTTTGTACTGCATGCAATAGCTAAATATCTCACATTTCAAGTTTGGTTGCTGTTGTTTGGTATCTATTATTCCATTTTCAATCGATAAATATATTTTCAATTGACTTTAAATATTGAATTGAATTTATTTTTATATCTTTTTTATAACACTATACACAATGAAGTATTCTTAAGATTTTGAGTTAATATTTTATTTTATGGCGATTTTAAACTCTATTTGATTTTTGAGATAAGAATTACTAGTTAGAAAACTATTCAAAAAGTTCTATTTTAGATAAATATTTTGAAAATTAATATATTTGTTCTTGATTGGAATAGTTTTAATTATTTCATAAAATATATTTTAATAAAACAGATTTTAAAAAAAACAGTCAACCTCCAGTTAGAGATGGATTGAATAAAGACACAAAAACGCAAATTAGTATATATTTAAAAAAGTTGAACAATTAGTCTAGATTTTAACAGAAAAGATCTGACGATGATGGCGTCGCCATCGAAATGCATCAACCGATATATTTATAAATAATAAGTGAACAATAAGTGATTATTGAACACTTTAAACCAGGGGTCGGCAACCTATGACCCGCGGATCACCGAGTGACCCATTTGATAATTTCAAGTGACCCACTTTAGTTCCGAAAACTAAAAAATTTCATTCCTTTCCCTTATTAAAAAGAGAACATGAAAAAGAAAATATCGATGAAAGCAATCTAAATATGTTCGAAAGTTGGATTTTCGTCATTAAAAGTGAATATGAAAGTCGGTTTCAAAATTTTAAGAAGCATGGAGAAATGTTTACATTTATAATAAAGCCCGAGGAAATAGAAGAAAATGTTTTAAATTTGCAGTATTTTCAATATCTAAAAATTGACAATTTTAGTTTATAAATGATTGATTTTAAAAGTTCAACGTTTTGGACGGATAAATTCAAGAAATTGCGGAAAGATTTGGAAAAAACAGAAGATAATCATCTTCTCATGATATCAACATGTTGGGCATCACTTCGTACGAAGTTTTCATCTTTGAAAAAAATTGGCTTTGCCATTTTGTCCACATTCGGTTCAACTTATAAATGTGAGCACATATTTTCACAAATGAAATTTATATTAAGCAAGAACAGGAACAGGTTAACTACCGAAAATTCAGATGCTTGTATTCATTTTAAAACGACTAACTATAAACCAGACTTGACTAAATTGACGTCACAAGTTCAACATCAGGGGAGCCATTGATATCGAAGAGAACGTTTATAAATAAAGTTCATTTAACTATGTTTGTAATTATTTTCTTAATAAAATATATCTTATTATTTACTAAAAGACTGTTTTAATACGAAAATATCTCTGACCCAAACGTCTCTTTAATACTCACATTTTGGTTGATGTTGACCCGCGGCCAAAAAAGGTTGCCGACCCCTGCTTTAAACCATTGTGGTATTTGGGTTAAAATTCATTTGTGTTCAACAGATTTAAAGTTCTCTCTTGCGCATTTTACACTGGATAATTTTTAGTATAATATAAAAATGTGAAAAGGCCTCTAAGACAATAAAAGCGAATATTAATTTTATGTTTTTATAAGCACTGTCATTGGAATTAATCGAGGTATATTTTGAATGTAAAATCTCAAAAACAAGTAGAAATAGTAAACTTGAAAAAATTAATTTCTTTCAATATTTTTTTTTGTTTTTCAATATTGGCAATAATGTATAAGAATAACAAAATTGCATACCGTTTTTATTGACTTTAGTATTATTTTGGTGTATTTTATAAAAATTACATTTTTAATTATTTTTTTATATTAATTTAACAATAACAATAAAAGATAATTAATGAATTTTAAAAGGATACATATTTATTTATATTGATATTATTATAATATGAAAAAATGATTGTAATTAGTGGCAATACAATACTAGACAAATGGTGACCTATAGTAGATCACTCAATAATAAAAAAATATATCTATTTTAATACTTTTAGATGAAAAATATAAAATTTTATTACTATCTATTCAATATAAACGTTAACAATTCATACTCCTAGTCAATTTGTTCCAATCCAGTAAATGTAATTATAACTAGTATCAGGCTTTCATTGAGACTTTTGATCCTATATTGGTCAATTTGAAACAGTTTCACAAGTAACATATTTATAAAAATATGTGTATATGTATATATAAATAGTAGATATATATATATATATATATATATATATATATATATATATATATATATATATATACTTTTACTCGTATACTTTTTTTTCGTAAATATATTTTTAGAACTATGTATTTAATACCACTGGTTTAAATATATACTTAATTATTTTATTTGATACATAAATGTAAAATATTTCATTTATATTTATGTAATTAATTCTTTTCATTTTATTTATGTCATTTATTTTATTTAATATTTCAAATGTTAATATTTTTATTTTGAATTATTTTTATTATTTTTTGGTTCCAAATAATACTTTTAGTATATGAAAAATGAATAATGTTGCTTAATGGTTATAAATATTTTATAAAGTAGTTTGTATTTTCTTGTGTATTGTATTTTCAATTCCATTTTCTTGTCACATAATTATATTGAGTCTATTTTCCTACCATCAATTGATTGAAAAACAGATTTTTTACGAATTTTCAATAAATAATTACATCATGAGACCCACTTTATCAACTTATTTTCAGTCATTTAAGTAGTTTAATATAAATAAGACACTCAACCTCAATACCAGAAGATTTATAACAGAATACGAATATATTATTTACTAAGAAGCTAATAGAAATTTTGATAGTCATTGTCAGCGTTTACTATGTTAACAAAATCAATAATGACATTAAATGTAATACAAAAATTGCATTTTAAAATACATTTGTACTTTTTATAATCATATACTGAAATTTTATCCAGCTATCGACTTAATTACTCTGAAAATATTAATACACATTTCTAAATTTATCTCTTATTAATTAAGGATAATATCTTCATAAATTTTATTGTCGCAAGCACATAATATTGTAATTTAATAAATAAACTACAATTACCACATTGAAAATTTTCAAACAACCATAATAATTTAGTTATTACATCATTTTTATATATTCGACAAAATAATTTTGTACTTTTTAGATACCATGTAATATATATATATATATATATATATATATATATATATATATATATATATATATATATATATATACACATACATAGTATATGCATATTGTCAATAAAATTTATTTAAATAATTCATTGAAAACAAATCAATTTTGAAATAAAACCAAAAATATCATATATTTTTAACAATGTTTTTATAATTAAATAGTTATAATACAAATTATTGAATGTTAGACAGAAAATTTGCAGCAAACTAATATATCAAATATTTGAAAAAATATTCTTGAATCATAATATTAAAAAAAATGTTCTAGAAATGTTATAGAAAAACTGTATTGTAAGAAAATGTAATTAAAAATATTAAATTACAAAAATTAAGTGACTATATTATTGTATATCTCCTTACTTTTTTTAAAAAAATATTAAAATGGAAATTAATAATAAAAATATAATTCATAACAAAAACTTTCAAAGTTTAATTTACACCAAATTATATTTTTTTAAAAAAATAACTAAAATTATTGTCAATACATATGAAATTTAAATGAAAAATATGTCTATTTAAATATTCTACTTAACAAAAACATATTTTGAACAGAAATATATTGTTCATAGTGCAATATCTTTTACTAATAAATAATAAGCCTTATGCATAATAAATAATAACTGTTTATGACTTGTAAATATATTTCACAATTATTCAAATACGTTATAGTACGATTTTGTAAATAAATTAAACATAAATGAATTATTGATACTAATATCCACAGAGACAAGCTTCTATAAACTGTTCTAATCTTGTACAAGCGTTATCTCTGTTCACAAACGTACATATATGTTCGAACACACATACAAAACTATAGGTAAAATACAACACATATGACATTATATGCATATACATATATATATATATATATATATATATATATATATATATATATATATATATATATATGTATATATGTGTGAATGTATATATATATACGTGTACATGTGTAGCGAGAAGTTTCGGTATTGTCGATTTGAAATGATCCTTTGCTTTTCATTTGCAATGCAAAATATACCGCAATTCGGCTCTAACATGAGCGCAAATAAAACTCCGGACCGCATCAGTGGAAAATGGTGCCCTGGGGAAAACCAGAATCGGTTTTCCGGGTTTAGATTGAGTGAATTTTCCAACACAGCTCGGTAGGGAAATTCGTTTCTACAGAGGTGGCAGCAATCCACTTTGATATGAAATAGGTGTACGATAGCGCCGTCTATAGACAATACGATTAATTCAATTGAAATCCTTTACGTTTCCCAAACTGATATTCGTCCGTTGTAAATATATATCTGGGGGTCGAAGATTGGATCTTATCATCAGGGATTTACGGACAACGCGGCACGTTTAATGTATTCGTTACGGATGGTGTAGATCGGTCGATTGTCTTGATTGTCGTTGTTCGTACTACAGATCACTATTTGCATATTGACCAATGAATCTAAACATTATACAATACAGCATAACTATAGGGTTCACGTTAGAAAGTAAGCTGTTTGGTAATGCAATTCAATTTATATTTTATTGAATGTTTTTTTACATTTTTTTATAAAAAAGACACAGTTTTGTGTAAAACGGATAAAAGACCAAGTTAAGATTTTATTCAAATTATTAACATTTATTTCCTTATTTATTTATGACCTCTACCGATTAAAATTACATTTTTTAATATAAACTGTAGATTTTTTAAAGAAATTATAAACACAATTATATTTTTCAAATTTAAATAATGAAATTTACGACTAAAAAAAATTTTAAAAATTAGATCTTATACATAATAACTTTTAATTTTGATATATTATAAAAAAACAGTTTTTAAATAATTTACTTCATTTATATAATGGACCTGAATATATATCTTTATTTCATTATTTGTTAATTTTAATATGTCAAAAAAAATACGTACTTTGGTAATTCTCGGAAAAGTTAGGAAACGAAATTCTCTATCCCTTTGTATATAAAATAGTTCTATCGCAAAATTAATGTCATTAATTCTCACGTTACTCCGAACGTAAACGATTATATCCGAAGATTAACGATGGCAATTACGGAGTGATATGAAAATTTCAAAATATTCATATCATTTCATAATTACACTCAATAATCTTCAAAGGTAATCGTTCACGTTCAAAGTAGATTGAGCATTAATGGCATTAATTTTGCGATGAAAATATTTTGTATATGAAGAGAGATGAGTTTCTTAAATAAATAAATATATATATATATATATATATATATATATATATATATATATATATATATATATATATATATATATATATATATATATATATATATATATATATATATATATATATATATATATATATATATATATATATATATATATATATATATATATATATAAACATCATATAAATCTCTTCATTGACAAATTTTATATAAATCTTCGAATTAACTCCAGATTGAAAAAATGAATGTTGTATTTTTTAATTAATAATCTTTAAATAGAACAACAAAAATATAATACAAAATTATTCTTTAGTATTGAAATAATAGCGGAGAAAGCAAATTCATATCAATTATCTAATAACAAATAAATAAAAATAATTTTAATTTTAATGTTTGATAATTAAAAAAATATGGAAATGTGTTAACTAATACCATATTGGAAAAACATATCTCAAAAAACAATTTTAAAAAGTATCATTTATTTTTTGAAAACATACTGCTTATATAAAGAGATCAACACTTGAATTGATGCTAAAATGATGGCATTATACGACTAATTTATTGGGTAATTAATACTACATTTAAGACTACATTAACGTTATCAATAATTTAAAAGAATCTATCTTTAATAGACAATCTAAATAACATACTACATTATTTAGGTATCATTCTGGCATCAATTCCATTTTGAATTTATTTTGATTTGATTTTAGATAATATATACACTATTTTTTTTGAAATTATATGTATATATATATATATATATATATATATATAAATATATATGTGTGTGTGTGTGTGTGTGTGTATGTGTTTATGTGTGTGTGTTTATAAATGTTTGTGTATGTGTGAAAGATGGAACCTGAATGCAAGAATGATTATACAATCCAAAACAACACAGAGAAGTATGAAAATATATATGTTGGGAATTACACGAAAAGATAAGAGAAATGAATATATAAGAGAAAATAAAATTTACAGATGTTATGGCAAGAAAGAAAAGTTTAAAATAGAAATGAGTCGGTCTTGTAACAAGAAGATAAAATCACTGATGAACAAGGAAAATTATTGATTGGGAACGTAGATATATAAATTTCAATCGAGTGAATTTCGATAAAAAATTGATAAATTGACTGAATTTATAAAATAGCTGATGACTAGTTCTCAACTATCTAAGGATGGCATTATAGCTGTATACTATTTTTCTCGTTTATGTATTAAACAGAAAAATTTAAAGTATTTTGTAAACATCATTTTAATTTAAACTAGAAATATATAGTTACAATAAATAAGTTTTTTCGACGTTCAATCACAAATAACAGTACGTTGGAAATAACTTTTCGTGTAACACCGTTTAAAGAAATAAGTGCAATAAAATGAAAGTGCTAATCGTTCACATTTGATATAATTCAAAGATTGTTATTGTTAATTTTAGAAGGAAAAAAACTGTAAGCCCGGCAAATTGCACGTTTCCCGATTTCTGTTTTCGTTGTTAATCACTGAATCATCATCATCAACATCCATTGAAGGTCTTTACGTATATCATGTCCGAAAAAAATAACACAGCATGAATGAGATGGTATCATCGCCAAGTGTATAATTCCTTCAATTAAAAGTATGAAATCTTTTAAAGAGTTCACAGGATTCGCACGCTCTTTAGCACCGCGCCAGTGACATCATCGTCACAACAACCGGCCAACAATCACATGCACCGAGCGTTCAGTCGACAGCCGACCTAAAAACATTCGCCCCGTCCGTCACATATATCATGTAACGCTGATGTCATTTCGAAAAGCGTGTACGCGAGCAATTTTGAAACGACACAAAAAAGCCCGAACAGAATTTGACCCCAACGCCGTCTCCGCATTTCAACAATTAACACTCCGATAGAGTTAATTGTTAATTAGACATAACAAAACGTACTGGTGGAAGGCGTGTGAATCTACAAATCATGACGTCGGGTTAAATCGAGACTGTTTGGAAATCTTAATTACGCTCAATTAATATGACATTAAAAATACTCATCTTTGACTTGTTTATGCGGCTGACAGAGCGGTACGCTTTGTGAGGTTATGATTGAAGTTGATGGCCGGGCCGTTGTTACACTTTATTCAGTTATCGAACGGATGAAGATTTCATTGTGTGTTCTATAAAACTCGAAATACGATCGCCTCTATGTTAGTTTATAATTTATATAATTATTCTATTTACTTTTCATCAACAGCGACCGCAACGCGGATTTCAAACATGTTCAAAATAAAGAGAATTTATAAACCATATATTCATACAATTCTATTTTTAACGATTTCATTTCAGTCTAATTGTTTACTCAGATAAAGTTAAACTATAATAAAATCATAAAAATAAAATTCAATTGACAAAACAACAAACTTTATTCATTAACATAATTGTAATATATGTATTTATGTAACTTTTTGTTCAAATAAATTGACAACTTAAAAGATCAATTAAATAATTATATAATATTTATGTTCCCATTGACATTTAATTGCTGCTAATGAATTTTTTTATTAATAAATTTTATAACTATATAAATAACAAAAATTAAAACGTAATTTAATATTTTTAAAGTATTCAAATTTAAAATAAAATATATAATAGACATACAGATGTAGATTTATAACAGGAATTTACATGAATCATTAGTCATAAAGAAAATAAAATAATTTTACTATTCTTACAATTAATTCAATAAAAAATTAAGAATATTTTAAAAATGTAAAAATATTAAAAACAACTTTTTAAACCAAACTAAATTAAATTTTAATAAAGTTAAGGTATTTTTATTACCATTAACGTAACATTAAATAGTCTTATTCATATCATCATAACTCATTTGGTATGCATTTAATTCCAAATTTGTTATGATATAATTGGATTATCGATAGAAATATAAGTTTATTCGAAAAACATATTTGGAAATATGAAGCAATATCAATAAAATAAATATCTTAAAAATGATAAAAAGTAAAATAAAAATAAAACAGTTTAAATTTCTTCAAATAACAATAAAAAAAATGAAATACATTAATAATTGTCAATTAACTATTTCAAGTTTAAAAAAATCAAATAATAATATGAAAAATATTGAAAGAAATTTCAAATCAAATCACATTATTGAAAATAATCATTTTTTAAAAAAATCATTATCTCAAAATTCTACAATTTTTTCAATATAACCTATTGTATAATTTTACTAAATTTTGTTACTTACTAATCATGCGATTTTATTAGATTATGATTATTACATTTTTCATTACTACGAATAATACATATATTAAAACACCTCCAAACATTTTTATGTACAAATTCAATTCAAGTTTAATTTCTGCTAAAAACTCAGAGAGAGTTTCGAAATTGATCGTAGCAAACAAAAAGAAGCATATTAATTAAAAAAAAATGAATGTCAGGTATATATATATTATATATATATATATATATATATATATATATATATATATATATATATATATGTTTAATAACGTCTCAAAACTGTTTCTAAATTCAATATAAAAATAAAATAAAAATGTTATAAATCCTGAATCGATCATAGTGAATTATAAAATAAGTTACAAAATTGTAACATAACACACTACTCAAGCAAATATGAGTAAATGAAAAAATTAATTTAATGAGATAATATATACTACATATATAAATATATATATATATATATATATATATATATATATATATATATATATATTAAAAAAATGCCGAACTGAACTTTTCTACTCCAATAAACTTGAAATCTCTTTATAAAGTAATCTGCGTAAGTGGCAATTATTACAAAAATCAGTACTAGTCGTATTTTTTAATCCGTAAAATGGCATCATAAAGTTGACATGTTAATTTTCTGCCACTACAGTACGCTCCGTAATGCCTCTTACTGCTCTTACTGTATCACAAATAACGGTAGTTTAATAGAGTTCGATAATATTTCGATATCAGATCGTTGTATAACGTTAATTTCAGAATAATTTTATATAATTTAGTTTTATATCGAAAATTTGAAAAACATTTATAGTCGGTAAGTACATATTATTATTAAAAACCGAAATTGATTGAATTGAAATTATTTTTTTACATAAATGAATTAATTATCCTAGCAATAAACTTTTGAAATGTTCAATAATTTACAGATTACTTACTCATTAAAACGTATTTTAATAGCCATGTCATATTTTTTAGAACGAGAAAATATAGAGGTAATAAACTAAAAAAAAACTTCTTAAACAAAAATAAATTATCTAAACACTACACGATTTTATAAAAGTTGATATTAATTATTTTGTTTATTTTATAAGCTGATGTATATTTCTATAACTGTTTTATCATCACCAGAACAGTGCATTATATATATTTTGTTCTTTTATAATGTATTTTAATTTATAATTCAGCAATGATAGCATGACTATCTAAATACACATCAATAAATAAAGTAAACAATAAGTGATAATTAAAAAAAATATAAAATCTTATAGTGTTCAATAATCATTTACGTTAAAGTAAATTTGTCGTAGTACCTAAAGAAATATAGAACAGGATTTTAACAAAAAAGCTCTGACGATGATGGGATCGCCATCGAAATGCGCATCAGCTGAATATTGTTACAAATAAAAAATGAACAAGAAGTGATTATTAAACACTTTATAACCATTTTGGTGTTCGAAAAAAAATTTATTTGTGTTAAATAGAGAACACTTAAGGTTTTTATTCAAAAACTCATGCTTAAGTAATGTATATTTTTTAATACTTGAACATGTAAGCCACTGATGTACTTTTAGATATTCTTTATATTTAAAGAATTACAATCGTTCAATTATTTAAAATGTAAATATTAAATTATATTTTTTATACTTAACATTAAAAAAAATTATAAAATACGTTTTTAAAAAATAACTACTTTTATGTCCACAAAAATTTACTGTTCTTATTTTATTTAGCTTTGATTATAACTCAGTAACTAAATAAAACTCAAATCATATTTACTATATTGTAATATAATTTAAATTAATGCAAAGTATATAGCAATGCAAGTGCTTTGAATGAGAATATAAAATTAACAACGTCCTTTTTATACTATTAGTAAATATCAAATTTCTTCATTTAATTGCTGACTAGACTCTACATAAAAAAAATTGTCAGACATTGAACTTAAATTTTAATGTGAAAATTCGAAAAACAAAAATAAATGTAAATATAAATATTAAAAAATTATAAAATATTTAGCCAATAATAGTTTATGATTAGTACAAAATAAATTAAAACATTTTAATATCTATATATATATATATATATATATATATATATATATATATATATATATATAATATCAATTTAAATAATAATATACATATAAATATTTCATCCAAGCTAAAATGTTATGTATATTTTTAAACAAAAAAAAACATTTTAAATTATTTTTTTAATTTTTAATATAATCAAAAATTATTTATGTAAATACTATAAATTATCTATGTATGTTTTTATACAAATTTAATAACTTACATGTCATAATTTTAAAATATTAAATTTCTAAAAAAACAATTAGGTAATTATTTTTTATTAATTAAATACTACTACAATTAAATTTTATTTATATTTATTCTATACGTTTACGAATATTCCCTATCTATAATTTCATATAAAAATTAAAAAATCATAAACAGGAGATCCTTAAAATATATTTAAAGATTAATAAAAAAATTAAAATACTTTGCATTAACACAACCTGAATAATTTGAAATATTTATATAAACAAATTGATTTCAGTAAACTTATGAGCAATTTTCTATATTTTTTATAAATTTATAATTTTTACTTTTACGATGAAAAATAAGAAATATCATTGTAAAATAAAATGTAAATTATTTATTTTTATATATTTATTTTTATAAAAACTCTATTATTCCAAAACGATAATTTTTCTTTGTTAAAATAATTAATATCTGTTTATTAATCTTTTTATTTCCCTTTAATTCAGTTACTTGTGTTGTCATTTTCAAAACAAAAAAAAATGTTTTCTGTTTCTGTAGTAATTTTCTATGTCTAAATTTTAAAAATAACACTAATATGAAAATAAAAATAACTAAATCAAAACCTACCAAAATAGATTTATTTATACATATATATATATATATATATATATATATATGTGTGTGTGTGTGTGTGTGTGTGTGTGTGTGTGTGTGTGTATAAAATAATATGTATACGTTAAAAAAATGAATTTGAGACAGTAATATATTTGTAAAATGTATTTCACTCTAATATCGACTTATGATTTTTAATTATTGTATCAAATTTAAGGATATACACTTTTTAAAAAAGCAGGTCCTTAAATAGCTGTTTCATTTTATGTTTTATATATATATATATATATATATATATATATATATATAAATTTACTAATAAACAAAATATTATTATAGTTTTTATTATTAAAACACAAAGAATTTTCAAAATAAAAAATATCCTTTCTTTAGAAATAATACATAAGAAATAGCCAACCCTGTGCAAAATATAAGTTTAGTAAATCTCGGTTAGAGAAGAATTCTATGGATCGGAGCATCATGTGCCCCGTAATCGTGTTATCGGGGACCCTGATTCTAGCTGCTGATCTCGGCCGCTGTGCATGGCTTTTACCGGGCTCAGGTGTTCTTTGCGAACTCGCAGCTTTTATCATGAGTAATCGAGTCGCGCGAACCGAAACAGTGAGGACGTTGTCGTTTCGTACGTCGCACAAGAACTTCGCAATAGAAAAAGGCGACGTTTTGTAACAACGACGATAAATACACAACAAGATAACGTTGTGCATAAAAGTAAATACATTGCTGTTTACGTTTTTAAAGATGTAATTGAAAACAGAGCGCTGTTTTTCTTATTAAATTTAAATTAATTCAATAGTTTTGATTGATTGAAAATTAATCGAATGCGTTACTAATATAATTTCATTCCCTTTAATTTATAGCAGTTCGTAACAATGAAAGAAAATTGATTTTTTCATTTACATATATATATATATATATATATATATATATATCACAAGGACGTGCAAAGAAATATACCTAAAGTATATATTTTATATTATATAATAATATAAAATATATACTTTAGGAATGTTTTATATAATAATATAGGACTTTGATAATGATAATTTTACCATCTAAATGAATATCAGCTTCTAAACGAATAAAATGAAAAATCAATGATTATTAGACACTTTTATAAAATCTTGTAATATTGGATTAATAATTTATATATGTTTACGTAAATTTGCGAAAATACCAAAACAAATAGTCATTACTTAAAATACTATATTTTCAGCAGTTACTATTTCAAAATAATTGAATAATTTACTACACATACACATAATATACTGCGTGTATATGAATTTTATTTATAATTTAAAACACAAATAAATTTCCATTAAAAAAAAAAATAATAATTTTATTTAATAAAATTTTAAATAAAATTAAAACATATATATATACATATATATATATATATATATATATATATAGAGAGAGAGAGAGAGAGAGAGAGAGAGAGAGAGAGAGAGTTTTCCAATAAGAATGTTATAACTTTGACAACTGGTGGTAGTCATGTTTGAATTTTTTTAAGATCATTTTAACATTTCAACTCAATATCGTTTGGCAAATTATCATGAAATGTTTAACACTTCAACAACGCTCAGAAATTATAAAAACTTATTATAAAAATCAATGTTCGGTTTGTAAAACTTATCGTGAAACTTACAGTCAACACTAAATAAAGAAAATTGCAGAATTTGCAGTGAAAGCAATCCACAAGTCATTAAACAAAGACCATTACATCCACAAAAAGTAACTGTCTGGCGTATGTTACATTATAATGGTGTCATCGGACCATTTTTTTTTCAAAATGAAACTGGAGATCACATTACAATAAATGGAGTTCGTTACCAAACCATGATTAATGATTTAAAAAAAAATGATTGAAAATGGTTTGTACAATATGTGGTTTCAATTTCGTGCTAAATACCATACATCTACAGAAACAATAGACTTATTAAAACAAAAGTTTAATGAGTCCATTATTTCACGAAATAGACCCATCATTTAGCCACCAAGATTATCTAACTCCATTGGATTATTTTCTGTGAGGTTATATGAAATCATTGATTTATGCTGATAAACCACAAACAACAGAAGTATTAAAAATAAACATTGAACGTGTAATTTATGAAATTGGACAACAATTATGTGAAATAGTGACTAAAAACTGGACTAAATGAATGCATTATGTCAAGAGAAGCCGTGGTGGTCATATGAGTGAAATTTTATTCCATCATTAATGTCATAGAATGTAAATAAAAATTAAAAATTAAACTAATGAATTAAATACTTTTTGTTTTATTTCTATTTAAACTTCTGAAATGCTTATTGGAAAATAATATATATATATATATATATATATATATATATATATATATATATATATATATTGTTTCTCCTTCCAAATTTGGATACTCTTCTAATAGCATGAAAATAAAATAAATTGTGTAATTTTGCAACCGACATTATTTAAAAATAAAATCAAAACATATTCGCTTTCACTTCACTAACTCATGCTATCGTTGTACATTTTCATTGATTCCCATCGAGCTCGATCAGTGATATATGCAGCAAAAGGTTATTACAACAAGCGTTGCCATAAAAAAGTGATCATTAAATTTAATTGTGAAGCGGGTATAATCAGTGAGCCCGTTGCGTACCATACGTATCTGTTTACATGTGCATTCCGCAGTACGCAATAGTTGCGAGCATCAACTACCACAATGCCTGGTGCAATAATTCACCCAATTGTTTGTACGTAATTCCGTGACAGATAGCATGGTTTGCGCAATATACACTGCTGTGTGTCATTGGAAACACTCTGTGCCGCTTGCGACTTTAGAGACGTCATGCAGACTCGTATCATATTATGAATCTTTTTTTTTCTAGGGGACATTAACTTGACGGATAGTATAGAGGAAAAGAGAATAACACATGTTGATCACCTTCTGTTCAAAATTAATTATTCAGTTGTAACATATGTATGTAATAATAATAATTTTACTTAATATAATTATTATGGCATTCACTTTTTAAGTTTCTAAATGGACATATGCATATATATATATATATATATATATATATATATATATATATATATATTGATATATATATATATATATATATATATATATATATATATATATATATAACAATAATTTACAAAAGAAATTATTGACTGAAACGATTTCAGAAAAATACCATACATAAACACAAATGAATTATCACACAACTCTCTAAGATATTATTAACACATTCAATAAATACTTATTGTTTACTTTATTTGTTTATAAACTGATATATGTTTCTACAGCCATTCCTTCATCAACAGAATTTTATATTATATCTGATGTTATAGACAACTTGATTTTATTATATAATATGGTAATAATGATGACATAACTACTGAAATTCGAATCAGCTTATAAACAAATAAAGTAAATAATAAGTAATTATTAAACACTTTTAATTAATACCTTATGGTGTTGAGACAGAAATGTAATTGTGTAAAGTTGAATTTGCAGCAGTATCAAAAGAATGAAATCAACATAATCTCAATTATTTGTCAATATATACTACAAATAAAAAAATTGACAGTTAATGTATTTAAATTTATAGTACATTCAAACTACCTTCAGTTTTGTAAAAGCTTTGTCAAATTTTTAAATACTATATACAATTAAATGCAGAAATTTGCATTTAAGTATATTTTTTAAAAAATATATATGCACTTTTTTTTAATTAGTAATTATAACAAATGAAAGTCAATAATTTGAATTTTCAAAACCAAGTGTCATTTGAGATTGTTTAAAAATAAAATATAATATTTTATCAATATAAGAATGATTAATGAATGATATTATATATAAAAGATAAAAATACTTAAAACTTCAACACGAATGAATTTTTATCCCCAACACCATAGTGGTTATAAAATGTTCAATAATCATTTATTGTTCACTTTTTTATATATATCAGCAGCATCTTTATATCCACTACTGGATAAAACTTTCCTAAAACTTTTGACTTCTACCGATCTATAGTCTATTTTGATGACTTTTCTTATGACTTTCACTCATCTAACCATGGATATCTTCCTGGCGTTTCTATATATCTAGGTCCCCAATTATTAATTTCTCTTGTCCATAAGTGGTCTTCTCTTCTGGCTATATGATTGGCTCATTTCCATTTAACATTTGTAATTGTTTTTGATCTAATTATAAAAATGTTGTTAATCTTTCGTATTGTTAAAAGTTTCTTGGTAATACTGCTGCCGCTGATATTATATATATATATATATATATATATATATATATATATATATATATATATATATACATTTATGTGATTAAATAGATCTTGACATTTAAATACTTTGTTGCATATCACTTATTTTTAATAATATTGTCAAAGCGACGTGGTATGGTTTTTTTATTTAATAGAATTTATCAACAAATTCACCCAATCTTATAGAATGAATTTCATTCCACAAGTTTGATTTGTTTTGGTGGTTGCATTCTATGTGACTTTTTAAAATCGACTCATAATTTTTTTATCAAATTAGAGTTTGTTTATTAAACTAGCTACATTATGATGTACGTTCATTATTCAAGAAATATTATTTTCCTGTTTTCTATATGTATTTAGAATCATTAATCTAATAAATCTAACTTTTTTATTTATAGCAATGTCGGTTGAAGCGCATTTAAATAGCGATGCCATCAATTAATTTCGAATAATTTATGTAAGTTAATAAAAAATTAAAATATTTATATTACATACAAAGGAAATAGGAAACGATATCAAAATCTTTCTATTAGAAAATAATGGTGTTCCACCTTTGGCATGATCTGAAAATTACATTCTTTAATTTTTCTGAAGTTTTTCAAAAATTATCGATTTATTATATAAATTTTATAAAATAAATTAATGATGTTTTCTGAATTGTTGAAGAAAAACACAATTTTTATTATAAATTTATAAATTGCATTCATACAGTTTTTGTATAATTTGTTGAGATTTTAATTAATTTTATGGGTTTTATGTAAATATATTTAAGAATTGTTCAAAAATATAATCAATTCATTTTTATAACTATGTAGACCTCTAACATTATATAAACATAATATAAAACATTGTTATTGTTTTTTTAATATTTTAAAGAAATACAAATTCAGTGTTAAATAAATATAATTAGCCGTTTATTTTAAATATTTTATATAAAAAAGTATCAAAATGAAAAATATTTTTTATATAAGGTTTTTCAATAAACGCTTCAGAAGTTTAAATGGAAATAAAACAAAAAGTATTTAATGAATTAATTATTTATTTTTTTCATTTTTAAGCATATTCTATGGCATTAATGCAGGAATATAATTTCACTTGTATAACCACCACGAATTCTCTTAACATAGTGTATTCGTTTAGTCCAATTTTTAGTCACTCTTTTACATAATTGTGGTCCAATTTCATGAATTACACGTTTAATGTTTATATTTAATGCTTCTGTTGTTCGTGGTTTAACAGCATAAACCAATGATTTCACATATCCCACAGAAAATAATTGAATGGAGTTAGATTAAATGATCTTAGTGGCCAATTGATGGGTCCATTTCGTGAAACAATGGACTCATTAAACTTTTGTTTCCATAAATCTACTGAAGTTTTTACAATTTCTAAACGTTTTTGAATTGTTAAACATTACATGATATTTTTCCAAACTGAAATGAATTGAAATGTCAAAATAAGCTTAAAAAATCAAACATAGTTGTTACTAGCTGTTTAAGTTCTGACATTCTTATTTGAAAACCATATATATTAAAGAAATAGTTTAAATTAATTTTGCTTTTTCCATTGATGTGCTCTTTTCAATAATATTTTTAAAATAATAAATTACCTTCACTCATATAATCAAAAAATATTTGATCAAACTTATATATTAAAAAAAATCACTAAATATTTTTAAAAAATATTAAATATTTGGCTCTTTGTTCAGTAATGTATTATCTATAATAATTCAAGAATAATACTTACTGACCTTCGTTGACTGAAATATATATATATGTGTGTGTGTGTGTGTGTGTGTAATTTTTTAACAGAATTTATAATAAAAATTAATATCCACAATTATAATAATTGTACTGATGAGAGATTATTCATGACAATAATATAAATAACGTAGTCGTATTTGTGAAAGAATATTTTCCATGACTGTACGACACATTCACATGGACTAAAATATAATGTAATAGGAAAACTTATCCGCCAACACGAGAATCTGGCCTGAAGTCAGTTCTCACGCCTATGTTCGCGGCCAACACTAATTGATGAACTAAATTAACGCAAATTTTGTAAAATTTGATCGTCCGTGCTTCAGTCAGCGTCCCGCCGCCGTCCGTGCCGAGAGCGCACTTGCCTGAATGAGTCAGCGAGGCTTGAATGAGCGGGCCGCTCGGTTAAACAGCAGCATAATCATGCCAAACCGGAACATTTTAAATGACACATGTTCGCTCCACATGTCTTACGTCTAAATTGCCGTTTTATTTCTACTGCGATGGCGTTTTCATTGATTTATACACTATTTATCTAAACGAGTACACTACATAAGTAAGGGAATCAAAATTATCACATCATCGTCAGCGTCTTTGTCTTTTCTCTCCTTCAAGGTCAACAGATTACTTGTCAACACATACACACACACGTATATCTTTATGTATGTATTTACGTATATGTATGTATGTATGTATGTATGTATGTATGTATGTATGTATGTATGTATGTATGTATGTATGTATGTATGTATGTATGTATGTTTTTATGTATGTATGTATATATATATATATATATATATATATATATATATATATATATATACCGACGCACATAAGTCATGGCACATATGGGTAACAAGCAATTTATTGATATAATTCAATGAAGTCGTTAAATTAAAAAAATATATTTAATTGAAAATAAATATAATATTCATTAAATTTATTCATTATATAATATTCATTATATTTATTTTCAATTAAATATTTTTTTTAATTTAACGACTTCATTGAATTATATCAATAAATTGCTGATGTTACCCATGTGTGCAATGACTTATGTGCATCTGTATATATATATATATATATGTATATATATATATATATAAATTGAATAGAAAATCTACATATAAATAAATTAAAAATAATACAATTTTGTTGTGAACTCATTTTTTTATGTTAAATATATTTTTTTAATTAAAATAATATTTACCTCTAAATTTTAAAATAAAAAAAAATATCAAGCAAATACAGAATTTTCCTTACATAAACATGCATTTATTTTCATTAATTCTCTTTGAAAAAATATCAAATTTACATATTATCTTACATGATATAGATATACCATTACAAAGATACATCTAATTTTGTGTTATCTTATATGAATAGTTTATTTATATTAATTTAGTGATTGGATAAATGTAGTTTTATTTTCACATTATAATTAATGGAAACTTAATAAGTAACACTTATTTTGGTTTTTAATTAGTAATATAAATATTTAACTAAAACAAGCAATCGGAAACAACAGATTTAACATGTTTTTTTAACATTAATTCAGTCTTAAGTTATTTTAACGCAGATTTTTCAATATATATATATACAAAGAGAGAAAGAAAAATAACATTTATTTAAAAATGAATTGTTCTTTATTTGAGTATTAATTAATATTAACTGAAGAGTAAAATTAAAAATAACTGTTACTAACACTGTTTACAAACACACACATATACATATATACATATATACATATATACATATATATATATATATATATATATATATATATATATATATATATATATATATATATATATATATATATGTATATATGAATGTGAATAAGCAACGTTAGTAGCATAATGGCTAACATCACATCCTGTCATATAAAAGAGTGCGTTCAATCTCTGATTGGAGAAATAGGGTAAGCGAGGCTAACCGATTAAAGGCAATTTACTTACGGAGTAACCTTAAATAAAAATTCTTATCAACTTATCTAGTCAACGTGATAAATATGACCAAGTACCAATAAATAGTAAAATTTAATGAAGTTTTGGTTCAACAATAGGTTAATATTAAATTATATATATATATATATATATATATATATATATATATATATATATATATATATAGTGTAGTGGCTAGTATTACTTAATCTGGGAGAAATGTGTTCGATCTCCTGTCAAAGATATATGGCAGATGGTTTTTTATTGCCTTAATGAAGGAAACCTGTTTAAAGAAATCAACCGTGAATGAAGAAATCTTCACCAATCTACCTGGTTAGCATAATATAACCATACGCCTGTTAACTGTAATATTCATTAAGGTTTTCGGAAAGTAGTGGGCTAATATAAGTTGAAATGATAATGATATAAAGTTTCACAAAGCGGACGATAAGTTTTACAAACTGAATATTGTTTTTTATAATAAGTTTTTACAATTTCTAAGCGTTGTTAAAGTGTTAAAGGTTTCATGATATTTTTCCAAACTATACTGAGTTGAAATGTTAAAATTAGATTTAAAAAATTCAAACATGACTTCCCCCAGCTAACAAAGTTTTAACATTCTTATTGGAAAACCTTATATATATATATATATATATATATATATATATATATATATATATATATATATATGTGTGTGTGTGTGTGTGTGTGTTTGTATGTGTGTCCCTAACAATGTGTTATAACAATTAAGTAGTCTTTGTTCCAGAATTCTAATTTATCTACACCAGTTTTACCTTGTTTTAATTATATCGAACCCCTATTCTATAGAGTTAATTTATAACCAAAATTATAAAAATGTATTTATAAAATTTATTAGAATAATGATTCTAAATACATATCGAAAACAGCAAAATAATATTTTTTGAATAATGAACGTACATCATGATGTAGCCAGTTTAATTAACAAACTCTAATTCGATAAAAAAAAATGAGTCGATTTTAAAAAGTCACAAAGAATGCAACCTCCAAAACAAACCAAACTTGTGGAATGAAATTCATTCTATAAGAGTGGATGAACTTGATAAATTCTATTAGTTAAAAAACCATACCATGTCGCTCTGACAATAATATTAAAAATAAGTGATATATAACAAAGTATTTAAATGTCAAGATCTATTTAATCATATATATATATATATATATATATATATATATATATATATATATATATATATATATATATATATATATATATATCACATCACATCATAAAGCCCATATCAATCCACTAGTAGACGAAAACCTCAATGAATGCTAGCATTCACTGGTATTTAGTTATATATTCACCACGCTGACCAGGCGGATTGGTGAAGATTTTTTATTCGGGGTTTACTCCCTTAACTTTTCGACAGTTATTTTTTTACAAGATGAGGTTGTTGGCCTTCAAGCTCAACCCTCGAAAGTGAGTGACTATATATATATATATATATATATATATATATATATATATATATATATATATATATATATAATATCAGCGGCAGCAGCATTGCCAAGAAACTTTTAACAATAGGAAAGATTAACAGCAATTTTATAATTAGATCAAAAACAATTACAAATGTTAAATGGAAATAATCCAATCATATGGCTAGAAGAGAAGACCACTTATGTACAAGAGAAATTATTGATTGAGAACCTAGATATATAGAAACGTCAGGAAGAGATCCATGGATATATGGGTGAAAGTCATAAGAAAAGTCATCAGAGTAGACTATAGATCGGTAGAAGTGAAGTTTTAGGAAAGTTTTATCCAGTAGCGGATATTAAGAGGCTGCTGATGTATGTATATATATATATATATATATATATATATATATATATATATATATATATATATATATATAATATGACTTTCTTAATAAACACGCATTTATTATTAAGTAAAATATTAAATTATCAATTTAAAAATGAACATTATTTTTCAATCAAAATCTAAAATAATTCTCAACTTCAACAAAATATAATTTATATAATATATTATAACGTATATAAAATAAAATATAATTGAAATAAGCACTAAAACGAAATATTTCACTGCATATGCATCATTTCATTGTGTTTTGAAACCAATCTAACTAAGCATAGTGAAACGGTGTGAAATTTTCGCGACGTCCTTTGATAAAGCATTGACATTCGTTCGTCTGGTTGTAAACGAATGACAGTGCAGTGTTTCAGTATTCCGGTCACGAACCGACGACTAGATGAGATCATCCGGCACTCTTTTAATTGTTATAAGTGCCAGCGATCATCGCAACGCGCCGGAATAAAAGAATCACGTCGTTAATCTGGTTTAGGTAAATTTTATATGCGTCCAGTAAAAAGTGATTTGTTATTCTTTCGGATGAACAGTGCCTCATAATCGTATTGCGTTCGTTCAAAACACGTGTTTCGTGTCCGTGTTATTACTTTTTATCGCATCTGATTCTATTTTTTTTATTAACTGTTCTGCGTTTTTGGATATATTGAATTGTTTACGAGTCAGTTTTCGTAACTTTTAAATAATTTTTCGTTTAATATTTTGAAATATTGTCTTAAAGTTATTTGCATCAATCTTACATAACTCTTTCATTCATTCTTACTTTCTTTCTCTCTTTTTTTCTCTCTTTTTCTCTATATATGCAATTTATATCAATTATTATTTGTTTAATATTCTCTCATATCTAATTTAAAATATAAAAAAAAACAATTTTGTGAAAGGAGAGAAATTATTTATATTATAAAATCAAAAGTATCAAAAATCGATCAAAAGAAAAATTTGAAATATTTTAAATCTTACCAATAAAAAAAATTGATTTATGAATATATATAAATATATATATAGGTGTTTTTTAAGCGTGATAGAAGTTTAAATTGAATTTCTATCAAAAGTTTTATCTAACCTAAAAGAACGCTTTATATTTAATTCCATTTATTTTTAAATATAACTTATATATTTTAATTTACTAAGTATTGTCAAAATAATTATACATATATATCATATCAGCCTAAATCATCCTATTGCTGATCGAAAGACTCATTAAATATTACTATTCATTGGTTGTTGGTCATACTCCACTTTGACCAGACAAATTGGTGATAATTTTTCATTCACAATTTACTTCTTTAGACGGAGTTATTTATGGGGTGTATAATTTTAATGTATAAAATAAACACATTTTATCTTTTATTTTTTTATTCAATCAATTATATTCCTTTCATTATTTTTCATTCCTGTATTCTGTTTTTAAGAATTATAATTATTCTACCTTCATAACATAATATTGATTTAGATGCATAAAATGTCTTCGATCATGATTTTACTTCTTCATTGAATTTATTTTTTTCCCGTTAATATAATTTTGCAATGGCAAAAAGAGTTGATAATCCGAGAATGTCAGCTCGAGTGAATAAAGAAAATGTCTAAAGATTTTCGAGATAAAATCATTCAGTTTTCATTGTATGTTTGAAACCACATGTACTCTCTCAATGCCTTAGTGAAAAATAATATCTTTTCTGTTCAATAATACTGGTATTTTGATATTTATTGTATTTTTTTCATTGAATTTTAAAAATTCAATATCATGCCACTTAATCCCATCAATAATGTAGCACCAGTTTATTTTGATGTATTTCGTGTGGTGCCTAAATATCAATTTCAAACCATATTTTTTTAAACGACAAAAAATTGTTATAAATTAATTTTCAGTTTATCTGGTAATTTTTATAAAAAAATTCACGAATTTTGGGTACTGTTTTCTTCAGAATCCATCATAAATCACTGCATATTTTACAGAACGAGGTTTATGAATAAAATGAAAATCACCAGAACATATTATTTTAAATGAAATTAAAATGAATAAATTAACTACAAAAAAGTTTTAACACGTTATTTTAAAATGTTAACTTTGTATTTTGAAAGATTTCTATATTAAGTCAAATATTATCATATTTCAGAAAGATATATTTTTGTCAATATGGTTAATTTTTAATATTTAAATTGAAGTATGATTCTATAATAACAAAAGAGCATAATAAATGATTTTCTTTACAATTATCAAATAATCGCCATATTTTTTTAATCCCTTAGTGTTTTCAATATATAGGAAAAATTATTAATCTTTATTTTATATGAATTAATAATATTTTTCAGTTTAATATTCTAAAAAATATGCAATTCAAATTGTTCATAAAATTCAAAATTTATCTATTAAAATAATTTATCTATTAAATACATTATCTAAAAATATCACACTAAATGCTTTTTTTATTTTTTCATTATATCTCAAAAGTATATTACTAGAAAATATTTTTTTACAATTTAACAAACAAATATACATTTGAAAAATAATGATATTCAAAAATAAATTATTATTTTATGACTAATTTTTTGTTTAATTTTTTTATTAAAAATAATCTTCAAAATAAATCATTATTGGAAAATGACTTTACTGGAATATTTGAAAAATAAATTATATATAAATAGTTATAAATTAATATAATTATTTTTCAATATTTTACTTATATTGATCAAAATAATAATATGAATTTAATCAGTAATTTAATAATAACAAATGTTAGTTAGATTTTATTCAACAATTTAACATGCATTTTTGTACATTTGGCTACGTGTATATTGAAATATATTAAATATGTTTGTCTGAATATATATATATATATATATATATATATATATATATATATATATATGTATGTATTACATAAATACATATGTACATATAATGCACAGCAATGATTTAGATAATTAAATGAAAGAGCCCTCCAGAGAAATACGCTTGAGCCCGCGTCGCTTGCATGAATGACGGCGCTGCGCGGCAATCGAATAGGCGCCAAACCAATTGATGATAACCGTGGGGTGGCGATGATGATGGACTACAATTAGAAAAAGAGAATACGACCTGTATTTCCGACGAAACAGATATGTTATCAATCCGTCGTTCTCTCGCTCGCCTCTTGTTCGGATTGAATCCAACGATAATGGTATTGTTACAAACAGTAGACAGCAGCGGGCGTAGTTCATGATCAACAACGTCTTTCATTTCGATGTCCGCGGTGTCGCTTTTTTTATTATTATTATCATTGTTTCACGTTTGGATATGTATTGTCGAATAGAATGAACAACGATAGGTGTGCGTTATTGTTTTTGTGACAGTATTTTTTTCATCCCAGAGATCATTCAGTACGATACTTTTATATTGTTCTTGAAAACTTATGAGTCAGAGAGTATGAAAATACTGAACCGAATGATTTATTAAAATAAAACATATTCTTAATTACTGTTAACATTTTGTTATTTACTTTACTTGAAATGTATGCGATTTTCAATACGCGGTGTACTAAATTTTAAAAACTAAAAATGAAATTTCAATAGTAATAATGAAGACTTACTATTTGACTTTATTTAGTAATATTAATCAAATCAAACAAAATATATGCTTATAAATATATTTATTGTTATTTACTATTATTTTTATGATAATTTCATAGAATATCTACAAAAATTCTTGAAAATAATTATAATAAATATTAATAATATACAAGAAAGTAAATTAAATATTAATTTAATATTTTTAATCGCTTGAAAAATTAAATTTATTATTAAAATAATGTAATCATTTTTTTCTCATGTTATGTCACCCAAAATTGTATTTTTTAAAAAGATAAAATTTACTTCTTTTTTATTTATGATAGTATTCACTACATCGAACTGAAAATATGCTAATAAATGTATTTCTTTTTATTTACTATTATTTTCAGAATAATTTCACAGAATATCTGCAATGATTTTAAAAACATTAAAATATAACAAATACAAATACACATAAAATAAAAATAGATGTTATTATTTTCAGTCATTTGAAAAATCAAATTTGTTAAAGAAATAATATTTTTTTTCATATTATGTCATCTTAAAACTTTATTTTTACAAATGAATTTTAAATAAAATTTAATTCTTCCTGTAAACTCATCAATAAATTTTCTTTCTTAAATATAATTTAATGGAAGTTTTATTGAAAATGAATCGCATATCCAATACAGTATTATAGAAAAATGTTCAATAATTATTATTGTTCACTTTATTTTCTGATGCTCATTTCTACAGCCTTGCAATTATTGTCAGGGCACTGCATTGTTAAATCAGATTTTATAATACATAAATTATTTTTTCATACTTTTATGACACCTAAATTATATTTCTTTTTAACTGTGAAATCTCGTGATTAAAATTCATAATGTATTAAAACTCTCTAATCAAGAAAAGCACACATTTAACCGAATTTAATACTTTTTTCGATTTTGATAAATCGAACAATTTTATTGAGGTAATTATTGCTTTTTTAACATTTTACACATAAACGATTAAGTATCATTATATTTTATGATATATTTCGAATAATATTTGAAAAAATTACATTTTCGCTGATTTATACTTATTTTTAACTGAACTGTGAATATTTTCAAAGTTAACTTGGTAGCAATTTAATCTGTTTTAAACCTTTAAAAATCATCTACTTGATTTTATTGACCCTATTATCTAAACAAGAAATTAAAAAAAAATATTTTACTCTTAATCTTATATAAATTTTCGATCATCCTTAGAAGATAGTATGAATTGAGATAACATAATATTATGAAAATACTGTTGTATAATTTTCACTATTTCAGTTAATAATTTTCTAATTTTGATATAAAATTTCATATAACTTTTTCATACTTATAAACCACATATTTCAAAAATCACAAATTCTTTAATTATATTCTTATAAAAAAAATAATAACTGAAAAAATCTATTGTTTGTTTTGATATTGAGACAAATTCACTTTAATATAAACGAATTGTCATCCTAACGCCATAAGATTTTGTAAACGTTCCAATAATTACTTATTGATCATTTTATTTTTTTAAAAGCTAAAGTGCATTTCGATGATTATAGAATTATTGTCAGAATATTTCATTATAAAATCTTTATTTCAAAATTCATCACTTTGACAATGATTACATGGCCATCAAAATGGGCATCAACCTATAAACGAATAAAATGAATACTAAATAATTATTAAACACTTTTTTAAATTTCTTGTTTGAGAAATAACTCATGTGTGTTATATTGAGAAAGTTTACATTTTTATATCGAATAATAATAATATTGCGACTATCAAATAATAATACATTTTTCAAAAGATTTTTAAACATATACAATATAAACAAATACCTGTTCTTGAATATTAATTAATAATGAACATTTCACAGACTTTAAAAATTAGAATTTTGAAAAACCGATTATTTATTTTATTTATCATTCTTTAATAAAATACAATTTAAAAATATCAAAACCTTTAAAATCACTAAAAAGTATATCTGTAATTCAACAATGTAAGTAATTCTTAGAAAGTAAGTAATTATATAAATAAAAAAATAACATGTTTTTATTTATATATACAAATGTTTCATTATTATTTATTTATTATGAATAATTTCTGAGAAAAAAATATTTTTATTAATTTTGAATTTTTTAGAGATAATCAAAATTCTTACATTCAATATTTTAGTGTACGAGTATATATAAATATTTTATACAATAAATCGACCCACCTAAAACCGAAGGATTTAGACATATACTTACTTAATTACTATCATTTTCTATCCATCAATCTCATATATATATATATATATATATATATATATATATATATATATATATATATAGAGAGAGAGAGAGAGAGAGAGAGAGAAACAGGGAATTATATCATTAGTTAATTATTCTTGACTTTAATTTTTTTTATAAAAAACAAATAAAAAATTATAACAATAATTTTCGAGGAATACTGATTTTAAAATAGATATTTTCTTTTATTGATTTTATATATTTTATTTAATAAAAACAAATTCGTTATTTTATTACATTATATATATATATATATATATATATATATATATATATATATAATTCTATTATATATTTAATTCTATTATATATTTAATTCTAAAAACAAATGGATCAGACCAAAATAAAATCAATTACGAAAACTAATCTGATTGTATCAAAAATTAAAACCAACTATAAAAAACATTATATTCAATTGCCCTAAAATTAATTAATGCAGTATTTGGTGAAGATGGCAATTTGTCGAGATATAAACATACATATTCGTTTACGAATGTATACAAGCCGAAATGTGTAAATAAAGAAAAATATATGAAATGATCAGATCGTTGTGCAGCTGTGTTAATATGATGTCAAATAAAAATAGTAAAAAATGATCGCATTCGTAATTGGTTCTTGGCAATACTCAAACGAAATAAATTAGATGAAATTTAGAAAACCGCCATAATTGATTCCGACATCACAATTATATTTCACCGGATTAATGAATTTCTATTAATCAAAGTTTAACATCAAGCCCGTATACTTTTTTTAACGATCGTTGCCTATGGGGACATACATTGAGTGACAAGGATACTGTGAGTTTAGAAATAGAGTACTTGTGCGAGAACGTTCCGGTGTCTCGGTCCGACACGTCCTCATTCGAAACTAACCGCCTGACGTCTGGTAAAAATTTCATAAACAAGCGAGCGAATGATATAAATCGGCGGACCCCCATCACGACATAAATTCATTGTTTTTTTTGTTGTTTTTAGTGAGAACTTTTTTTAATTTAGCTTTTTCTACTTTTTCGACTCGTTTAACTTTGTTTTAATTACGCGCCCCGGGAGCCGCATTGCAGTGGCATCCGAGTTGTCTGTCTGTCTGTCGCACTGTTTCAGTCGCGGATTGTTTCTGGCGAGAACGAGGTTCAAACCCCGCGACAGCTGAGTAATGATCGAGACGTGATGACAATCTATTCACAATATTTCATTAACATCGCAGATCTTTAGTTCGCTCGTACTGAAGCGAACATCTCTTCGTGCATACATTTCACGCCGAAATACAACAACAGTATTCTGTCTCTACAATTTTTCTTACACTGACTAAACAATAACATTAAGTACTTTTGATGGTATTTTTTGACATAAATTAAACACTTGTTTTCATTTATTTTTACAACCTTTTTTATTCTTTAAACGTCGCCTTTCTAAAATTTTACATTTCCTCTCTAATTACTTAAGGTTTCAGAACATTTGTCTCACAGTACCATTTCGTTTTGGCACTTGGTAGGTTTTAATTTCATTTGCTTAATTACAGGCTTATTTTTGTAGAAAATGTATTTTTTCAAATACTATGCAACTGTATTGTATACACAAACATATATACTTATTTGGCTTTAATCATTCAAAAACAATTCAAAGCCTCTGTATATCTTCGAATAGTTTTAATGAATTTATTTAAATTTATATATATATATATATATATATATATATGTATGTGTGTGTGTATGTACGTATGTATGTGTGTAATGAAAATTAATGACCAAAGTCGGATAAAAAATCGAGTAAGATATAAACAGCAAACCGGAATAGAAGAACTGAATAATTAATTTTTAATGAAACATGTATTCATGTATAATATTTTTTAATGTATTAAAAAATAATAATATACTTGAAAAAAATTATTTTTACTTATTATTGATAACTTAAAATTAATTAAAAAACACACAGAATATATATTAAAAAATGTGTTATCTTATAATGAAAGAGAATGTTCTATCACTATTATTGATAATGGATTTTTTAAAAAGCAAGTCGATATTACTATTCAACATCTTAACACAAATTAGTAATTTTAACACATTTAAAAGTCCATTCTTTATCAATAAATTATGCACAAAATACAGTAAGAAATTTTATGGTACAATAGTCAATTAATTTATTTTAATTTTCATTGTCTTTCAGAATTTTCTAAAATTCTTTTCAAATGATTTATAATGCCTAATTAATAATCTGATTTAGTAAAACAAAGCTCATTATTCATTAAAACAAAATCAAGAAAAAACACCAAAATATATGGACCTAATCATTTATTGAATCATTACAATTCTTCATTTTTATACTTATGTACCTATTATTCTGTTTTTTTTTTTGTATAATATTCACTATTGAGTTAAATTTAATATATTTTATTATAACTTGTTTGTCAATTTTTGTTTCTTAATAGTA
>CP092087.1:39510286-39562786 GCA_029203775.1 Neoneuromus ignobilis
ATATATATATATATATATGTATATGTATATATATATATATATATATATATATATATATATATATATATAATACTAATAAATTAAGTTTTATTGATAATTTATTTTCCACAAAATCTATCGTTGAATTAATTTTTAAAATAAAAATTTTTTTTTGTAAATATTCATAAATAAAGTAAGGTCTATGATAAAGACAATTTTCTTATAATGTCATTAACTGATACTTCAAATGCATATGAACATTGATAAAGAATTTACTAATAATGAAATTTATTATTTAAGAATTTTAAGATGTATAACACAAATTTCGAAAAAAATTCATTATAATATTTTAACAAGACAATTAATTGAATTACAACGTTTTAGAATAAAAGTAACAAATTTTTAACTTGTAACAAATTTGTTTCAATATTAATCAAAGTAAAAATAAAATGCAGACATTATATTATTTTTCAGAGCACAAGAAACAATAATAAATAAATTTAAAATTACAGCAATGATGTTAGTTACATTTAAGCTATTAACCCTTGTGCTATGAGTTATTCGAGAACAAAATATATGCTGTCTTTGGATGTTTCAATAATAGCCGTCGCTGTATAAATAATTTCCATGCTGTTTAAAACTGATTACCGTATTTACCAACTATAAAAAATATAATATTTATTTCTATCATGAATTGAAAATCTGATGATTAATAAATAATTACACAATTCCCACAATAATAGTAATTAAGAACATTTTCAGTTTTTTTATTAATCAAAAATTGAGGACCTAAAAGTGCTGATAGTACATGAAAAAAGAAATTCGTCACTTGCATAAAAAAAACAAAATAAATAGTACAAAATGCACACTTTTATATAAACACCAGTATCATTAAAGAATTAGATGTGATAATTATTTCACAAACATTTTTAATTACAAATTCAGCCTGTTCATGTCTTAGAGGGCCTTAGATTGGAATTAAAATCATCAAACTGAGCATTTTACATACCTTAAAATTAGCGTCATATTTTTGAAATATTAACTGTACCATACGAGGGTCGTTTGATAAGTATGGTAAATTTATTTATTGTTTAATTTAATTAATTAAATAATTTGATTAAATTTTTCAATTTAGTTTTTCTTACTTTTAACCATACTTATCAAACGATCTTCGTATTTATTTTGATAATCATAAAAGAAAAGTATAAGTATTTTTCTAAAGTATAAATAAAATAATCCTGAACAACATAAACGCATAAATATCATTCATGTCACACTAAACTATAAAGTACTGAACATGATGACAATAAATGGTATAGTAGGTAAAATAATGAATGGATCAAATCTCAGTATTCTAACATCAATAAAATTTATTGGTACTTTATGATTATTTCTATTGAAGACAAATATATTTTAAAATTAGCTACTGAAAACAGAAAAATGAAATTATATAATAATCAAATGATGTTATTCAATCAGAAAGAATGATTCCCTAAATAGTCACGGTCCGTAAATTTGTTAATATTGAAAATGTAATATTAATAGTACGGGTACTTTTAAATAAATCATTTTATTAATATTATTGCGAAAATGTTTCAGAAAAACGAAAAAATTCCTATAAACACGAAATTACCATCAAATAGTTATATTTTCTCTCAAAACCATTCACTGGTTATAAATCACTTTTAATAATAATTTTTTATGGATGAAAATAAATGACTATATTCGTACATCTGTTTTATACTTACATATATATATATATATATATATATATATATATATATATATATATATATATATATATATATATATATATATATATTAACATTGTATGAATTTTATTTGTAACTTTATAACTTTGTTTCTTGAATTCTTTAAACTCATTTTCAAAGTATTTTAAAGGTGAACAAAAAGAATTTTTAAAAGAGTTGAACACTTGCAAATATTTTTTTATAAAAACATCATATTTATTAGTTTATGAAAAATATTTTAGAGCAAATTGGTACTGATTTATTTATTTGTTAAAATGAAATTACTTTTTGATAAATTAGTTTTATATGTTTATATTAGGTCTGCCGGAAAGTTCTGTCCGATAATGTCACTCAAGTTTTAAATTTGAGTCATTCTACAGAAATGGAATTCACAAATTACTATCACGCTGGGAAAAGGTCATTAGTAACGAAGGAAAAATTATGTTGTTCAGTAAATATTAATATATATATTGAAAATGTATTATTTTTTTTTAATTAAAAAAAGGGCAAAACCTTCCGGTAGACCTAATAATATTATATATATATATATATATATATATATATATATATATATAAATAATCGTATATAAAATATATAATCATAAATGTAATTGTAACATAACATTAAAATTTTCTTGCCAGAGCTATTATAGAAAATAAACTTATATAACATTTCATTACAATTATAAAATTTATCGTAAATTTTAACGTGAATTTATAAATAAAGCAAACTTTTAACAAAAAAATATTTAAAATTTGATTAAAAATTACATACCATGACTTCAAATACCACTATATAGACAATTTTTCAATTTATTTGTGTAGAAATCACATGCACATAAAACACATTAATTTGAATAAAATTGAACACACACTAAACTCACAGTAAATATTCAAACATTAATGTAATTCACGTGAATTTAGGTATATAAAGTGACCAATGAACAATGAGTTCCAACATTTATGAATATAAATATTATAAGTCACTAAGAATAAAAATTATCTCTTTCTTATTTTTTCAATTTCTAAAATGATAAATCATTAACTACCACCTTAATAATTAATATTAATTAAATATTAAAGCATGCGGAATATATATATATATATATATATATATATATATATATATTTATATATGGACACACATATCATGTGTAAATATGTGTTTGTGATTGTGAATAACATTGTGCGTATGTGTGCGTAATTAAAAACGAACGAACTTATAATTAAAATAATACAAAAAAATTTTTTTTAAAAGTACATTTATACTTTTTTATTTTTATTTTAAATATTTGCCATTGAATCACAATTGATACATGTCTGATGCTCAATTCAAAAAGAGACGGTAGTGTTTAGAATATCTAATATTAAATAATAACTTTTGCTTCGAAAAAAATCTAAATATTTCTCAGAATGATAAAATGGTATTAAATAATAAAACAATTTTCGAAGTCTTCAGTGGGACTTAATAATATTTTACCAGAGGAGCTCACGATTGTCCGTGGAAATAGCCTCTAAAAAATAGATACTTTGACACATTATACATATAATACTTTCAAAAATATATATCATTACCCTCAAGTATTTCGATACAATTATAAAACTACTATAATATAGTCCAAGTATAAAATGGGTTGTATAAAATAAATTAACAATAACTTAATGTTATTATTCAAAAAGAACTTTTAAAACAAATTACTTATAATTTAACTAATAGAAATTGTTAAATCATTATTTTTAGAAACAAAGGTAATGCTTTTTTACTTTAATACATTATACCTTTATTTTGAAATTAAACTAATGAAAATATATTAAATTTTAAAGTTTTGAAATTTTAAAATATATATTATGAGCATTTGTATATTATATATATATATATATATATATATATATATATATAAAAACAGAGAACAAAAAATTGTTCTAGATTGTACATTAGCAGTCATCTATTAACTAATATACGTACTATTAATAGTTAGACTTGTAGATTTTTTTATTCTTTTCATTTATCAAAAATTAAGATAAAAACGAAATTAATATAAAGATTATCTGATTTCTTTTTTAAATATCTCGATTAATATTATTTATACTATTTGTTTTATTATTGACTTATTTTGCTAACTTAATAAAATGTTGTGTTTAAGATTGACATTTTATGTCCATGGTTCCATCTAACGAATCATTGTAGTATTAAATTTGTTCTTTAATTAAATTATCCTTTTTATTTTTTTAACTATTACACTTCTAACAGATTTTTTGAAAGTTTTCTTGTAATTTTATCAGATATAAATTACATTGCGTATTAAGATAACAACTGATGAAGAACTTAATCCCATATACAGTATATTAATTGTTCAGGATTCATAACAAAAATCTCTCATTTTTAACTTCACTACAAAAAAAAATAAATGTTCACTAAATAATTTAAATGTTATAACATATATCGAAAATATTAAACATAAGTCATTAAATTTGAAATAAATATTTAGAATATACAAACGTATAAATTCGAAAATAAAAGGATTTTCTATAATGAATTGCAGAAAGCAAATTAATAAAAATAAGAACCTTTCACTTCTTTCACTCTACATTTTTTCATTTGATGCTTTTTATAACAAATTTATTTTAAAGAAAAAAATTAGGTACTTAATTGTAAAATACAAAATACTCTTATCAAACTATAACATATATACATATTAACTAACATGTTACAAATAGAAAGTTTTTTGTATATAAATTTTAAACTATTTTGTTTTAAAAAACTCATTTGTGAAAATCATATTACTCAATAAAATTAAAACCTCAGTAATCATAATGAAAGTAAATTCGAAACAGTAGAATTGAATTTTAAAATAATCAAATTCATATGTTTATTTATAACATTACCAATTATACATAAAAAATAGAATATTTTCATTGTTACATATTTTTATAGTATTTTTAATTGAGTATAAATACTGTTTTTGTAAAGCTATAAATATTTTTTGCCTTGCATACAGATATTCACTTATAAACAAAATAATAATCATTGATATATCTAGGAAAACTACATGATTTCAGAAATAAACTGAACATTTTAAATATTAAATAAATGTAATATGTTCATTATTTACTTTGGTATTATGATAAATTAATTTTCATACAAATGAATCACATCCCAAAAATACATTATAAGTATTCACTAATCACATTATTTACTTTATTTTCTGATGTAAATTTTGATGACAGCATAGCAAAAGAAATGCAAATTAACAAATAAAATAAACAATAAGTGATTATTGTACACTTTTATAAAATCTTGTAATGTCGTGGTACAAATGATTTATATTATTTTTTTTATTAATATTTATTCATATACGATTTCCTGTAACAAATATTAACAATCAAACATCTAATTTTTAAAATTTTCTATATAGTTTCATAACTTAAAATCATTTACATTTTGTTTGAAAATCATAAATAATACTTAAACGAATAACTTATCTTTTAACATATTATAATATTTTCAATTTTCTTTAGACATTACTGCAGTTTCTTAAATCTCTTTTACTGTTGATAATATTTTAATCTTTGTATGTCAGTACAGAATATATTTTTTTCAACAATTCAGTATTTCTCCATAATTTATTTCATTTCAAATAAATGTATTACCATTTTTCATTTAATATAATTTTTATGTTTATCCTTCATCTCTTAATTTTTCTAAATGGTTTAGAATTATAAAACATTATCTCATAGCTATTAAGCAACTGATAAGATATAACAAAGCCATTATAGTCTGTTAAAATGTGTAAATAATGTTCTGTTTTACAGTGTATTATACAGGAAAAACATGTTTAACTGTATTTGCTGACTACAGATCTATTCCCAAATGATGACAATAATAGAATCATGTTTAGTTTTGCTAGTTGATACTTGTATAAGATTGCAAGATACACAATATGTTAATGCCTACTTTAAGAAATATGTTTGTTACTTAAAAGAAGAAGAGAGAAAGTATTGGAGTAATATAAATCAAATTTATCGTATTGAAGTATCAAAACTATTTGCGCAATACTGTGTTGGTCATTTACTGATGCCGTCCCCAAAAGTCTAGGACCCGATAGAACGGAATTGAATCACATTTGTTTCCGCAATAATTTTTTACCATTTTTTCAAATATTTCTTTAGCTTACATACATTGTTCTTTTTTTACAAAATATATTAAAATTTATATATTTTGTTGTTATATACCTAAAAACAAACATAAACTGTATACAAGAATTGTTTTGTACATGAAGATTTTTTTTACAAATTTATTAGTTTATGTTTTACCTTTTTACAAATATTGTAAAAACATATAGACAGTATTATAAAAATATCAATCTTTTATTACATAATTTAATTTTATAGAAAATGTGTGACTTTTGTTACTTACGTCTAGAAAAAATATTTTTTTTAATAAAATAAATAATTTTACCTAATGATAAATAATTGTATGATTAACATAACCACAGTTTATATTGTATTACAAACACTTTTTGACATATGACAGCTGTTGACATTATTTCTATGGGTGATAATTTAGATTATATTATCATATAATAGATATAGGGAAACATGACTTTTAATTACCGTAAATAAAGAATATTGTGTTTAAATATGTACATTTTCTCTCATATTTTTTATAAATAATATTAATTACATATTATACAATTTAATATAATTTCTTTTAGTCATAACTATAGCAATGACTAAGCAAACTTTATTTTCACTTTTCTTATTTTTTATAAGTTTTAAATCAACTTTTGCGTATAAACCTGTTGTTCTTTTACATGGAATATTAACAGGAAATAATAGTATGGCTATGATAGCTGATCGAATTCGTGAGGTTTGTGATAATAATAAATACTAACCGGACAATAAAATCATTAATATTTAATTTTTGATATCAATATGCTATGTTAAACAATTTTAGGTACATCCAGGAACTCTAATCTACAATACAAATAAATATTCAGGGTGGTCCAGCTTAGATCCTATGTGGAAACAGGTGCAAGAATTGGGGAATGATCTTATGAATATTTCTCAACAACATCCAGATGGCATTCATTTAGTTGGTACTAAAATATATAAAAACCAATATTTTTAAAAAAAATAATCTACACACTTATAAATGTATCATAATTGTAGGTTACTCACAGGGGGCACTTTTAACAAGAGTTATTTTAGAAACTTTTCCAAATCATAATATTCATAATTTTATATCATTGAGTGGACCCCAGGCTGGACAATATGGAAGTAAGATTTATACAACATTTAAAAAAGTCAGTGCTACTAACTACAACAAAATCCAATAGCACATTATATATATATATATATATATATATATATATATATATATATATATATATATATATATATATATATATATATCACTAATAATTTAAATATTTGTAATAAATTATTAACATATAAATATAATGGAATATTAAAAAAATATAATTTTTCATATAATAATTTGCATTTATATAATTAAAAAATATATATGTTTACATGTATATTTATTATCTCAGATTATTACTTCAATATTGAACTTTAAAATAACATTATTTTGTATATAATTTATCAAGTTCAGTTGAGTAGTAAATCATTAGTAATCTCTGTGAAGTCACTAAATAAAAATAAATTAAATTGCCAGTTACCAATGATCAATATAGTATTCAACATTTTAATCAAATGAATATATATCTTAAGATTCATTAATTTTTGTAGCTAATTTTTTACATTTAATTTTTCCTGGATTGGTTTGTGAAACTGCATATGAGCTATTTTATTCAAGAATAGGTCAACATACATCTGTAGGAAATTATTGGAATGATCCATATGAACAAAAATTATACTACAAGTACAGTGTATTTCTTCCTTATATTAATAATGATATTGAAACAAATAGAAGCAACAATTTTACATCAGGACTTTTAAAATTAAAAAAAATGATCTTAATTGGAGGTCCTGATGATGGAGTTATAAGTCCTTGGCAGTCTAGGTAATATTTTTATTGTATATCTAGATTTAAACATGCATTTGTATACATAAAAATGTTTGCTCATAATTTATTTATTGATTTTAGTCATTTTGGATACTATGATAGTAATGGTACTGTTATAGATTTAAAAGAGAGAGATATTTATAAAAGTGATAAAATAGGTTTAAAAAAATTAGATGCTGAAAAAAGACTGCACATTATCGAAGTACCAGGTGTTGATCATTACCAATGGCATATAAATCTTACAGTTACTGATAATTATATAATACCCTTCTTAGATTAATAGAAAAATGTTTTTTTAATTTTAAATTCGTACTTGCCAAATTATTTGAATTAAGTATAAAAAAATCCTACTTAGTGAAATTGTAATAGACTCAAAATTAGTAAGATCAGTTATTAAATCGTATTATTTATAATTTACATTAAGAGTTTATATAAATAATTGATTGTGATAGCTGTATATTAGTGAAAAAATAACTGAATGTTAGAAATAAAATTGAGAATATAGATGCCAAATTGAAATAAAAATTAACACTTTAAGTATTAGAATATAACTTATTTATGAAAATGTAAACACTTTCTTTTTAATTATATATGTCAATTAAACATAGTTCAAGTATAGATCTAATTAAATTAAACAAAATTATTTGATCTTATTATGTCTTTGAGCTGTTAATCATCATTTTTATTTCATTTTTTAAATTCAGTAGAAAAATATTTATTTGAAAAATATAAAAATATTTTTACAGAAAAAAATTGAACAAAATTAGGATTTAATATAAATTTGCTCAATTAGAATCAGTTAGAATTATGTTATATGCTATATAAATGGAAGTGTATCGTAAGTTTTTATCATCTATATGTATAAAATCAGAAATATATGAAAATTGACTGAAGATAGATAAAGTGAACATTTTAAATATGCTACATTCATAACTACAATTGTAATATTTCAGTTCCATGAAATAAAATTGAAATACAAAAATAAGATTATAATGTAAAATATAAACATACACACACACACACACATTCACACACATACACACACACACACATACATATATATATATAGAGAGAGAGAGAAAAACACAAACTCACACTTATACATTCATTAGTATATAAATTAGTAAAAACTATTACATTATTTACCTGTTTTACTCCTGTTTCTATTTATATCTTGAAAAGGATCTTATTAACTACATGTAATAATAAAAAAATCCATAAGAAAAAATAATTTATTCACAAATTAGTTACTTAACTTGTCATTATACAATAGTGTTTAATTTTATAGTTTAATATATAAATATTATTTATCTAAACAGTAATTTTTATATATGTAAAAAATATTTTAAAATATAAGATTTTGTAACCAGTTTTCATTTTACATAAAACAATGAAAAATGATTACCAAAATCTATTTATTGATTACATAAAATATATTATTTTGTATTCACCAATAAAATTGCTTATTAATTTGCACATTGTATTTTTTATTTATATTTAAACTCTGATCTATTTTTTTTCTTATGTTATATAATAAGTATTTCCTTAATGCAAAAAATAATATTGCTGTTGTTACAAAGATAGATCAGATTTCTTTATCTTTTTTTATTTTTTTCTTATACAACACAAGTTATTAGATCACTTAGATTTTTTAAAATATTTATATGCTGATCTAAATGAAACTAAATGGTTTAAATATTCTTCAGTTTCATTTAGGTCATCTGTATAAATATTTATTACTAAACAAATTTAATTTGAAAAATTCTATAGAGATGGAAAAGGTAATTTCATAAAAATCGATTAAGCCAATTTTTAACAATATATTTAAATATAAATTTATATAAATGTAGAAATTGCAACAAAATTTATTTGGCACATTTGTCTAGAAGATATTCACGATATTGAAAAACTGTCATTTATATTTCAAAACAAAACCCACTCCAAAAATTAATCAACTTTTATTTCAACTACATAATGTATTGACTATGAGAATAATTAGATATCAATTTTTTTAGTAATGTTAAATTTTAATGAAACATTTAGTATACATAATTATTCTTTCATCACAAATCCTAACTATTTATTTGCATTATATAGGCATTTAAATCAAATACATATTTCATTTATATGTATCAAACTATACATGAATAAATGATAAAATGTGTGAAACTTTTCTTTTGAATTCTGTGCTTGATGTTAACCATCGAATACAGAAATCTTATTCTGTTAAACTGGCAAGAGTAGACAATTTGAAACTATAATAAATAAAATGATAAAACGAACACTTAACAATGAAGTTACGATATTATTAAAAAAAACATATACATAAAAGAAAATTTTTAATAATTTTTTTTAGAAAAGGAAATATTTTTATCACATTAAAATTCAAAATTTATTAATTTTTTTACCTGAAAGATTATATATTCTATATCACATATTACAATTTAGTATGGCCTGGGGTCATAAGGGGTTGCATTAAATCCCACATATCTATTATTTTTTCTATGAACAAAACCGGTACCAGGGGCAGTATTATAATAAATTACTCTTCGAATTCCAAAAGGATCTATGTATCCGAAACTTCCTATACGCTGTTCACTACCAGAATTTTCTTCTTCATGATATTGTCTTGGTAAGTAATATTTAAAACCATTATTTGTAACAGAAACACCATCATATTCAGGATACTGCGGTGTATATCCATCTCCGAGTTGATTATAATATTGTCCGTTTCTATCGATTGAATATTTTTGATTATTTGGATAAAGGAATGGATTATTGAAGTAAGGTTGTTGAAATTGTGATTGATCTTGGTGGTCAGAATGATATTGTCTATAATCTGATGGAATAGGTGGAAGTATATTTGAATTGATAACAGCAATAGGTGTAGGTCTTTCTGACGGTAAATAAGTAGTTGGTGGAACTGGAGTACTTGTAGGAAGATAAGTACTTGATGGTATTGAAACAGTTGATGAAAGTGGAGATGTAGTAGTAGGATTATATGGATATGGCGGAATTGTTGAACTTATTCCATTTGGTGAAATATCAACCAACAATGGAGATTTAGTGCTTGTTTCTATTGAATTAGGCGAAACTCTAACAAATGCTGGAGAAGGTCGAGGAGCTTGAGTAGAGTATTCTAATGGAGGTAAAATCTTTGTATTTGGACTTGCTTCTGGTGATACTAATGTTCCTGATGTTGCAGGAACATTTTTACTTATTTTCACAGCCTCTTCAACTGGTCGTTGTCTTCCTACAAATACAGTCTTTGATTTTAAAACTCTGTAACCTGAATTATCTGCGATGTAGTCCTGTAGTCTAAGAAAACCATTAGGATCCACCCATCCATTAGTTCCAACAACTGTACCATCTTCTAAGCGTTTTTCTTTACGATATTGTCCACTTAACGTTTGATATTTAAAGTATCTTTCAGGTCCTTCATCAGTTTGAATGTGGTATTGGGTATTTGGAACATTATTCCAGCCACCATATGATGCCTTAGCTGGTTGAAATGATGGTATGAAAACCTGTAAAAGAAGTATATTTATATTATTAGGATATTAAAAAAACTGTCTTATAAAGATATTTAAAACGTTAATAAAAATATTGTCACAAAAATGACGTTATTAAAATTTCATACCTTTAGTTTTAGAATAATTATATGTTTAAAAATTGTTTTTTGATTATTTTTGATGTATTTTAAATTTGTGTATTATATATATATATATATATATATATATATATATATATATATACATATATATATATATATATATATATATATAGAGAGAGAGAGAGAGAGAGAGAGAGAGAGAGAGAGAGAGAGAGAGAGATCTGGATGCCATAGTAATTGATTAATAACATTGATAATTAGTAATTGAATTAATACTGTAGTATTATGTAATGATATATTAAATGACATCATTTTGAAGTCATTATAAAAGTTTTGATTCTGTAATCTTTCTATCATTTTTTTGTTACAATATAAACATTTTAAAAAATTAAAAAATAGTTGTAGTAAAAATATACAATTGAGTAAATGGGAACAATAAGTTTATAAGTAAACAATAAATTATATATATATATATATATATATATATATATATATATATATATATATATATATATATATATTCCCAAATGGTAGTACAGCCGAATATATCACCATCTATCATGCAGGAGATTGTGTTTGATCTCTGGTCAAAGAGTTTCCCAAGTTGGAAGTTGGGCAATTTCATCTTGTAAAAAACACAACCCTCATAAAACTGACAAGAAAAACTCTACTGGGACAGCATTGTCAAAGAGGCTAAGACTACAAAAGCTATAGCACCGAAATGTAAAGTATATATATATATATATATATATATATATATATATATATATATATATATATATATATATATATATATATATATATAATCATCATCATCATTTCCATATCAACTTATATCAGCTCACTGTTGAATGGAATCCTCAGAGAATGTTACCATTCATTGGTATTTGATCATACTCATTAGGTTGGTGAGTATTATTTATTTAGAATTGACTCTCTTGGCAGTCAATTCTAAAAATCTAAAAAGCCTCGCTTGCCCTATATCTCCGATTGGAGTTCTTATGTGTTTCTTGTATATAACAGACGAGATTCTAACCACTACACCACCAGTTAATTTCATATATATATATATATATATATATATATATATATATATATATATATATATATATATATATATATATATATATATATATATATATATATATATATATATATTAGGTTGGCAAGTATCTCCCTTCCGCTTTTTTTTTGTCATAGCTGCGAAATTCAAGACCAGAAGGCGGAAGGGAGATATTTGCCAACCTAATATATATATAATAGGTAACAAAAAAAAATCCGTCTTTTTATATGTATCATAATTCCAAGGATTTTTAAGCACTCTATGACTAATTAAACTGGGTACATTAACTAAATAACAAAGTACATACCCTTGTTCCATTATGATGTATTCACTTTAATTTAAAATTTCAACTTTTCAAAATGTCTTTGCGCAATTGTGTAATATATGTAAGTATACTTTACGAATATAAATTTGGTTTTAACACTTCTGAAGTTGTAGGAAAAATTTGTACCACATTTGGAAAAGGGGCAATTACATCAAGAAGAACTTAGAAATTGATTAAAAAATTTGCTTCAGGAAATGAATCATTAGAATATGAAACCAGATCAGGTAAACTATCAAATGTAAACATCGACGTATTGTAAACAAAGATCGCAACAAATTCAAATCATATGCTTCAACTTCTCTCAACAAATTATCATCGTCTTAACATTTATGAATTTCTTATTGTATGGCTTAAATTGCAAAAAATGTATATTAAATTTTGACCTATAATTAAAAATAGATTTATTATTCTAACTATAAACGTAGTTATTGCCATTTATCATCAAATGATTCTTTGTCACAAACACCTAAAGCAAAATTGATTTCAAGAAAAAATCTTCTTTGTGTTTGATGGACTTCAAGAGGAATTATTCATATGAGTATTTACAAATTGGTCAAACACTTACAGCGAATATCTATAAACAGCTTCAAAGAGTACATAATACATTACAACAAAATTAATCATCCCTTGTAAATCGTCAAAATTTTATTTTTGCAAGATGCTTGACCACATATTGCAGTAATAGCAAGAGAAAAGAAAATGAATTTAGAGAATGTAAAATTCATCCTCTCTCATTCTTTATATTCACCACGCATGTCATCATCTGATTTCCACTTACATATATATATATATATATATATATATATATATATATATATATATATTTGGATAGCCATGTGCGAGATAAAGAATTTAATAGTAACACAGCATTAAAAGTAGAGATTTCTCAATTTTTTAAAATAAAAATTCTGAATTTTTTAAAAATGAAATTTTGTAAATTATATCCTCATTGGAAAAGAGCAGTTTATTTTGAAGGTGGATATTTGACAAATAAAATTATTTTAAGTAAAAAAATATAAGTGTTCTTATTTTAATTTCAAAAATGATAGAATTTTTCTTGATTGCCTCATATATATATATATATATATATATATATATATATATATATATATATATATATATATATATATATATAAACGTGTATGTGTGTATAAATATGTTTAAAAGTCATTTATAATACTGCACTGACATAAATGATCGCAATTCCACAGAAAACATACTCAGTTACATATAAATGTGCCAATAAATAATTATATTGTTATAGCATTGTCACATGCATGAATACATTCATCTTGACCTTCGTTATCCATGCATGGTATCAACTTACACCGCATTTCGTTCTAGGTATATATTATGATTAATGTACAGGTGGGAGAGAATAATAATTCATTGTCAACGGTATATCTTCCACATGTCGATGTGACAGAAAGTTTCTAATTGAACATCGGAAGTATTTAAATATTATTCATGTATTCGAATTGCCAATGTTTGAATTTAATTTCAGATTGTTTCGTTTTACATAGAATCTAATATATTTAGTATCTTTAAACAAATATATTGATTTAGGCCATTTTAGAATTCTGTCGAGATCAAAGGTTATTTATTACACATTTTATATATTTTAAAAATAAAAATGACACTTTTAAAGTTTCACTTCTAATCTTAATTTGTTTATTTTCATTTGTGAATGCATTTAACAATATAGCAATCGTACAATACAATAGGAGTATTTTATAAATTATTATATTGTTCTTATTTGAATTATACAGCTTTTTTAAAAAAAGGATAACCTTTCTAACAATATTAATTTAATCACACTTTATATTTTTCAGAAGTGTGTTATATTTTTGTTTAATATAAGTGATTTTAAAACACATGAATAATATATATATGTATGTGTGTGTGTGTGTATACATCCAACCGGTGGCATAGTGGTTTACATTACTACTTGTACATGAGAAGAGTACGTTCGATCTCCGGTCGAAGAAAGAAAAAAGGGGCTTCTTTAATCGAGATGAAGGCAACCTGCCTAAAAGAGTAAACACTAAATGAAAAATCCTCGCCAACCTGCCTAATTAGCTTGATTTATATGATCAAATACCACTGAAGAATATCATTCAATGAGGCTTTTATTCAACAATATTCTTATATATTAAGTTAATATGTTGACGCTGATAACAATTATATATTGATAACAATTATATCATTTCACAATTCAACGTTCTCATCAGTTGTTTTGATTCAGTTATTCTTGTTTATTTTGGCTTAAAGTAGACTCATCGTATGCCATTTTTTTCAAGTGTTTTGGAGCACTTGATTCCATTAAACACATAAAATTTAATGAAAACTCTTGATCCATGATTTTCGACAATTCATTATTTTATATATATTATATATATGATATCATATATATATATATATATATATATATATATATATATATATATATATATATATATATATACGAGGTCGTTTGATAAGTATGATAAATTTATTTATTGTTTAATTTAATTAATTAATTAAATTAAATTTTTAAATTTAGTTTTTCTTACTTTTTACCATACTTATCAAATGACCCTCGTGTGTATATATATATATATATATATATATATATATAATTATATGCAATATCCTACTAAACAATAACTATTTTATACATAGATAGAAAAATTTCGTTTCTGAACTTTCCCAAAGTTTCCCGAGAACTACTAAATTTTATGACATTATACTAAATTAACAAACAGAGGAAAAAGATACATTTTCAGATAGACATTTCGGACAGTTTTAAAACAAATTTTAATTGTGGCATTAAATTTGGATGCACATCAGACCAACAATTTAAAATAAATATTGTCTACAGAGAACTATTAATACAGCTTTTTAAATGTTTTATTTTTTATAACTTATTTATATTGTTAAATAGAAGGAAGTTCAGAAATTGACGAGCGAAACAAGTAGGGGACGGAACTCCTTGGTATATATATATATATATATATATATATATATATATATATATATAACATGAATATGTAAAAAATAATTATCTATTTTGTACAAACTTGCTAATATTCATTATATAAAAAATATTCTATAAAAAACGAAAAATATTTCATGAAGGAAAGCTATGTTTCGAAATCTTTCATTTATGTATTGTGAGTAAAACAAAATAGTATATTTTACAAGTCTATTTAACTGTCATGTTTGTAAAAAATTAATATTTTGCAAAATATAGTAAAAGTCTATATCCGTATTGCGTATTACAATAAGACAACACCTATAAAATGCAACAAGGACATATTACGTTAACGTATCTATCGATACTTTTGTATACATAAACGTTTAAAATTTCATAATAGAACACTCTTAATAAATCATGTGCAAGAACGATCTTGGATTCAGATAATAGCGTGCAAGGTGAAAAAATGAAACAGTTTATAAACATAAACAGAACAATAGGAGAGAGACTGATGATTATTTTACAGTTCTGATATATCAAATAGTTTTTTTTTTTATTTTTCGATTATGTAAAGTTTGATGAGATATTGTTTTGTACTTGGAATAAATTTAAAGAACATTTGTAAAATAAATGTAACTTCTGAACTATATTTTCAGAGGCCATATATGATTTGACCTCGATATTAAAGTTGCGAATTGTTTTTCCCAACAATCGATGATTATATATATATATATATTAAAAAGTCAGAAGTGATTAAATTAGTTTACTTTATTAACTAGTCGATATTATGCTGTTAAGCAATTCGGAGAAACATTAATAATGAAAAAATTAATTAATATGTAAATATCATTTTCAAAAAGTGAACTGTTTCCCTAACAATAAGTTTATTCTCTAAAAACTATATGTTTATCAAACCACATTTATCTTACACGAACGCCAAAAAGTTATGCAGAAATTTATGGTATCGTTACTCAATAACAATATTGATATCACCTGCAATTCTCGAAAAAAATACCTCGATAATTTGTTATTAATAGTATCCTACTAAACAATAACTTTAAATGGATATTAAGGTATATATTTTTTTATTTATTCCGTTACAATAATTTTTTATTGAGAACTTGGGGTCTTTTTATTAGCTATCTTACAATAATCGATTTCAATAGCATGTGTCATTTTTAAGTAGTTGTTTACTACTCATAAAATATCAATCAATTATTTAAAGATAGCATACGTTATCAAAATCGATTGTATTCCATTCAAAAATATTAACCCTAAAATCTCAACAAAAAAATTATCTCATTAAAATGAATATATTAGTGTTTTATGGATAATCTAAGTATTTTCTCTGTTTCAATACCGGTAATTGTATATATTTATATAACCACTCCACTGAAAATGTGTTTCATTATTTAATATGTTTTTTTAATTAAATCCATTTATTTCTTGGGTAATATTTATACTTGGGTTTATTTATATTAAAATCATTTTTTAAATATTTTTAGAACCTTCACTTTTAATTGTCAAATAACTAACGAAAATATCTATCAAATGAAATGATTAGTTATTTTTACAGTGCTTTTTATAAATAATAAAAATAAAATAGCTCAAGAAAGAGTTAGAATATATATATATATATATATATATATATATATATATATATATATATATATATATATATATATATATATATATATATATACTTGCCATAATATATATATATATATATATATATATATATATATATATATATATATATATATATATATATAAGTTATTATAAAATTATTCTTAATAACTAGTAATTATTGAGTGTCCCAAAACGATTTATTTTAGTAGATATAATTTACAAATGTATGTCATAAAGAATTTCAATTAACCTACAATAATAATTCCAGTAACCTTTCTTAATACAAATTAATCCATAATCGTGTGTAGGTACTTGAAAACAATGGTTGTTGTGTTCACACGGTGCGTGAATATGTTCTGGTCAGTTTTTTGTTCGAGTTACGCGTGGGTCTCTTGTACGGTCAGTTGACGGTGTACAAGGGAAAGTGAAACCGAGCCTTATATAGTCCGGCGACTGGTAAATCAGATACAACAATATCTCGTTTAATAACGTTACGCCGCCCGAAAAGCACGCGTGATTTAGTTCAACGCGAATTATTAAATTGCAATTGACTAGTTACAACACGGAACCGGTCTAGAAAATTGTTAGATTGACTATTGTTTATATTTATGAATCAACAACCGCTGCATCAATTAAAGTAGATTTTCCTTCTAGAAGTAATATTGTAATGTTGTTTATTATTTGAAATAAATATAATATGAAATAAAATAACAAAATTGACTTTAGTATATTTAAACATTTATTCTGTTATTTGTTAATCTTTCATATAAACATACGTTATGTGAAAAAAATGTCAATATTTTTTTAAGTAGGTTACTATATATATATAGATATATATATATATATATATATATATATATATATATATATATATATATATATATATATATATAAGTATATAGAAAAATATAGAAAAATAAAAATGGAATTTTTCAATATGAAAGACATTTTTGTATTATTTGTATGTTTAAATTTTTTTTTAATTAATTTATTTTATCTTTATTCACTAATAACAGTGAAACATGTCTTAAATGTCAAAATAATTTGTCGAACTTAAATATCATAAAAAAGGTGCATTAGGAAAATATAGAGACTGAAAAAAATGAGTGGTTAAGAAAAAAAATAAAAGTTGCGGATGTTATAATAAGAGTGAAAACTGAAAGTATAAATGTACCAGTTATATAGTAAGAAAAGAAACCCCTGCTGAAGAGTAAAAATTAATGATTAGGAAAACAGAGACATATAAATACATCTATAAATAAATTCATAGATAGATAGAATAGAGATATGAGAAAATTTGTATGTAAGAAATATATATATATATATATATATATATATATATATATATATAATTTCTATGTATACTTGACAATATAATATATATATATATATATATATATATATATACATGTATGTATATGTGTGTGTGTGTGTAAAACATATGTAAATATATTAGTTTGTTATCGGTAATGAGGTATAATAAAATGATAAATATTTAATTAAGAATCATTTATTAATTAATATTGAGATGGTTTTAATTGTAATGCTATATTAAAAACATTTTTATTGATTATTCAATTATCAGTAAGAAATTTTGCAAAAAAGGAACAATTAAACTGCTTGTGATGTGTTTTTCCTTTTATTAAAAATGTGGAATAATTCGATTGCTTTTTCATAACCCATTTCGATATGAATTAAAATGTAATAATTTCATATATGATTTTAAGAATATATAGCGAGTTTTTATTTTCATCAATAAAATTATTTTTTTAAAAAATAGCAATGATAAAACTAATATCTTTAATTAAAATATTTTTCTAATAACTGTTCATTAAAAGGGTTAATATATTTTAGCTTGTAATGGTTTTTAAATTTAAATTTTATTAGGATTATATTATTTCAACGTTAGTATTTTTTCTAGTCATACTTGAGAATAATTACTGATTGATTTTCAATAAAATTAATTAATTGAATTAAAAGTATATATTATAAAATTAATTTATTTTGTTTTAGTACTTAAAAAATGTTCATAAACGGTGTAATTATGTATATTTAAATTTGTTATAAATCATTAGTTTTATAAAGATACTAAATTTCTCACAAATGAAAGTCAATAAATTTCAATGAATTTTCATTAAAAAATGATTATGTAAATTTACAAAATGTGAGTAAATTTTTCTTTATTAGCTTCATTTAAATTAATTTTTTCCCCGTTTAATCATTCTATACTAAGAACAAAAAATATATATCATATACAAAGTACTCTAACTATAAATAAAAATATTTTAAACATAATAATTATATTGGAAGATAATTTTATACAGGTAACTTTTAAATAAACTGAAACGATATATTTTACTTTTTAATAAATGATTCAGATAACATTAACAAATTTATAATTTTTTACAACATTCGTTAAGATGATTGCAGATAACGATGCCCATGAAAGTATTCCAAAAAAAAAACTTTGAACACATTCACATATTTTCAAACAAGTTCAATAAAACCCTAGCAGTGAAAGGTTTTTATTAATACGATTCGTTTACAGAATATATTTAAACAAAGTTGCACAAAAAATGTTTATGATTTATAACTGATTTTATTTCGATTAAGATCAAGGACTCGAACTAGAGAATGGGTGGATTTTCTTACAATTACGTATTTATTATTTATAAATTGTATTAGTAATAATCAAAAATAGTATTGGTTAATTTTGAAGTGGGAATAAGTAACAATGATTAAATAATTTATGTAAAAATATATATTTGTGGTAAATTACCAAAACTATAGTATTTGTACTTTTGAAAATTTTCATGGGTAATCAGTTTTAATATAAATAAATTTATTTTACTGAAGATAAAGGTTTGGAAGCAGATTATTTCAAAAAACGTAACGATTTATTAATCTAACACTATAAAAATGACTTATTGTTCATTTTATTTATTTAAAATATAATACGCGTTTTGGCAGTTATGCTATCATTTTCAGAACTTTACTATCAAATATGTATTTTCAGTTTTATAATGACAATGTTATGGCCATCAAAATGCGCATCAGCTTTTAAGCGAATAAAGTGAATAATTAGTATTTATTGAATAATTTTATGTTATCTTGTGGTGTAACGGAAATAATTCATTTAGGTTATAGTGAATTTACCACAGTATCAAAATAAATTATAGTATTTCAGAAAAAAATCATAAAAATTAACAATAAAAGAAAAAAATTCTAAATAATATTTAATTACATTTATATCAATATATATACAATTATATCAATTTGTATATTATATATAGGGTGCCTCAAATAAGAATGAAAAATAGAGAAGAATAGTAAATGATAGTAAGTAAGTAAATTTTTTCTAGACCATTCAGTTTTATTTGGGCCATCCTATATTTTTTTTTTTTATATATATATATATATATATATATATATCCATATATGAGGGTCATTTGATAATTATGGTAAATTTATTTATTGTTTAATTTAATTAAATTTTTCAATTTAGTTTTTCATACTTTTTTACCATACTTATCAAACGACTCTCTATATATATATATATATATATATATATATATATATATATATGTATGTATGTATGTATGTATGTAATTAACATAATTGTTAATAATATAGTATTTTTTATCTAATATATCAAAATTTTATATTTTTCTATAAAATAATTTTTACATTTGTTGTTTAATACACTTTTTTAAAAAAGGAAATTGTTTATTTAAATATAATTCACATTATTCATGTCAAAACATATGGCTTGAAAATAATGAAACCACATGCAGTGAGCTCATTAATATTTTCATTTTTATTACGATTTCTTAAGAGACTATTAATGTATATATAATACGATATCATAAGATTAAACAGCATTAAATTACACAATTTTTGTTTTGAATATTCCGATGACCATCTGTACGGTATTTGCACAGACGTACCATAATACGACATACATAAGTTTCCGTCTAAATTATACAGATGTCATCAACGCGTGAAATCACTTTATGTAACAAATGCTTTCTTGCTCGAAGGAAATCCTTCTATATACATTCTTGTGTAATATAAAATAACACGCGATCTTGGCATTTCGTTCATCGTTCTTGAAATTTAAGGAAATTTTATTTTTCAACATTGTGTCAAACAAACGTATATTGATGAAGGCTCATTGTTTGAATATGAAATTATTTGATGAGTTACTTTATTTCCATGTATTGTTGTGGGATTAAGGAAATGTTATAAAAATGTTCCTCTTTTATGTAAAGATATTAGTTATTATAATGTGAAATATTGTCCAATAACAACTTTTATATATATATATATATATATATATATATATATATATATATATATATATATATATATATATACATACACCCGTTCCTCAATTAACTCGGAATATCCGTTCCACGTGGATTTGTTTTACGCGAATGAAAATCGCGTAAATTGAGTCTGTCAGTACAATAGAAAAAATATTGGAAATAAAAGCTAGCAAAGTTGTAGAAACACATATTTATTTCACATAGCTTAACAAAAAAAATAATGACATTTTAGAAAACAAAAGTAGATAAATTTTATTCGGTGTCATTATCGCTACTGTAATTCAAAACAATCAACCTTTTATATATTTATATCGAGCTTTTGTACGTTCAAGTAAGAATTTGCGTCACTCTGATATATAATAAATTCCATGAAAAATTATATAAAATTAAATCTATCTGCCGCGTAAATCAATATCGCGTAAAAAAAGTCCCGCGTATATTGAGGGACGGGTGTATGTATATGTATTTATATATATATATATATATATATATATATATATATATATATATATATATGTTTTCTGTTTGTGTTAATGTATATGCTATATTATAAAATAATATAAAGTTATTTATTTTTTAATAAACCATAATATCAACTATTCAATGTATGAAATATACTTAAGAAATATAAAAAATTTTACTTGTGAATATGCTAACTATGAATTAACACGTACGAATTATTGTTTATTCTTTATATTGTAAATCACGTCATTTTTATTTACATATAAAATAATATCGTCAACAAAAAAACAGTACAATGATTCAAAATTAAATATCTTTTCGAAAATAAAAAATTTTTGGAACAAATGAAAAATAGAAATCCCGTTCGAATTTTATACGGACTTTCCTATGTACGTAAATACTTATACAACTACATCAAGTAGTGTACACAATAGAATACAAATAAAGTATAAAAAATACAAATAATGAATTCGATAAATATAAGTGACTAAAAAAATATCTGTAGAAATATTATAATTTGGTGACTGTTTCGTAGAAAAATACTTTTATTGAAAGTGAATGCGTAACTTGCACCACTGAACGCATTTATAACAAGTTATTGAACTGATACTCGAATGAATTACTTTTACTTTGATTTAAATTCTATGTTATTCGCGTTGTTTGTGTGAGAATTAATTGTTGATCAGCATTCACTTATAGAATAAACTAATAATATAATTACGTATATAAAACGTACTGTTGTTTAACACCAATATAAGTTAATAACTGAAATAAATATTTCTATAAAAAAGGTATATAAATTGTATTCCACAGTGACCAATGTTTTTATTAGTAAACCTATTTCAAGTTTCTGTTTTTTTTTTAACATTTTGCACCAAATTAATGTTGAATTAACAGCAATTTTAATAAGAATTGAATTTTTCACTGGAATAAGAATCAAAATAAATTATATAACAAAAAAAACTGAGAAAAAACAAGAAAGTGTTAACATGTCACAAAAAATATATAAAACCCAAAAGTGATTTAAACTGAATTTGAATATTTCTCAGGATATTATTTAAAGTAAATTTATTACGTTATGATACTGAAAAGATTATTCTATTTTTAATTTGAAATGCAATACAGATTGAAATCGTTAGAAAATATATAGCACGGTAATAACAGCACGGTCAAAAAACAAGTATCAATGAATAAAATGAACAATAAATAACTATTGAATACTTTTATAAAATCTAGAGCGAGATATTTATTTAGGTTAAAGATATGCGATTTTCCAATAATGTTAGTATTTTTCAATATAAAATAAAATTGACTTAATTAGTTCAGAAATTATATTTCAAAAAAAATGTTTTTCGATGAATTTAAAAATAAGAAATAGACTATTTAAATTGTAATTTTATGTATGATAAATATAGATTTTATACTTTAAAACATTGAAAGATTTAAGTTATTGCGATTAAATATATATTTATAAAATAAACACACACACATACATACATACATACATATATATATATATATATATATGTGTGTGTGTGTGTGTGTGTGTGTGTGTATAAGTGAATACACAACATACATATGTAATAAATAAACCCTACTCATGTTAAATAAACTGATTTCCGTCCTTGCATTGAACGACGTTTAAGCAATGAAGTAAATCACAGTTCAGTGTTCAGTTCCAGTGAATGTCCAGCATTTGTATGCCACACCCAACCTTGCGGAAAACGCTAGTCAAATCTTAAGAAGAATACAATGTAAGCGAGTCGATGTTAATGACATCATCGTCATTAATATAATACGTACGTAAATATTGCGTACGGTATTATTTAAAAGGATGCAGATCAGTAAGGAAACCGACCTTCATAGATATATTCTTTTGTTAGTGTTTGCACGAGTACTTCCATCTTAGTTCAGAATTGTTGTTTTTCTTTATTGAAATAATAAACGCACGTGTTGTTTTGTGCAGCAGGTTTTAATAAAAACTGACACAGATTAGTATGAAAGTGAGAGTCCATCGGTTTTGAAAACAAGTTGTCTAGACCAGACTCGAACATTCACTTATGTAAAAACGAACTGGATTCATGACCTACACCCATTACTGTGGAATCTGGATTTTTGATTCCAATGTATTTTTATTAAAAACGACAGCGTATAAATTTTATACCTATACACATACACACACACACACACACACACACACACATATATATATATATATATATCTGGTGATAGATGTGTATTTAAAAGAAAATAAATAATATTATCCATATTATTAATATATACTAACTATGAATTGCCCATTGAGAAATACAAGAAACCTTTTAAAAATGTAAATGTTACATTTAAATAGAATATAATTGTATAATTTACAGAATAATTACCTCCAATGAGACTGAATGACAGCAAAAACTAGTAAATAATAGTAAGTAAGTAAATGTTTGTCTAAACCATTCAGTCTCATTTGAACCACATATATATATATATATATATATATATATATATATATATATATATCAAAAGAAGAATGAAAAATTAGACAAAAAAGTCAAAAAATTGGCTTTACAATAAACCATAGTAGGAAAAAAGATATGTAATGATTTATCAAATCGGAAGAAAATTAAATTAAAAAGAATAGAAATAAAGAGGTTAAAAATTATATGTATTTAGTATAGTTCATTAATAAAAAAGAGGCATTTATAGATGAAGTAAATAGTAGAATAAAAATAAAATGGCGTTAATTCGTATAAAATACTTATAAAATCGAATATTTTTTTATATTTGAATAAAAAAAGTTTTGATCAATGCATTCGTCTTGTTCTCATTGGTGTCAATGAAAAAATATCAATTAATTTTAAGTGCCAGAATAATTTAATGGCTTAAAAAAACATAAAGAATTATGGAAAATTGTATGTTAAGAATAACTATAAAGACAAATTAATTAAAAAAAAGAAACAAACTGTTTTTAAAGGCAGCCCAAATTATGGATGTTATAACGAGAGTGAAGAGTTTAATCTAAAAATGGGTTAATTATGTAGCAAGAAGAAAAGATCACCGATAATCAAGAGAAATTATTGGCTGGATACACAGAACTAAAACAACTTAAGAAAAAATCCTTGGAAAGATGGAATAAAAATATGAAAAAAGTCGTCACTGTGGAATAGAAGAAAAAAGTTGTAAGTGTAAAGTTTTAAGAGAAAAGTTTAAACACTAGTGGACAGAGTGTGATATATATATATATATATATATATATATATATACTATATGGATATATATGTATATATATATATATATATATATATATATATATATATATATATATATGTATATATGTATATATATATATATATATATATATATAATATATAATATATATATATATTTGTATATGTTTATATTTGTAAATATATGATATTAATTTAAAAAAAATCCCAAATTAAATAAATAGAGTTTTTTGAATTAAAATAATAAACTTAACCCTTATCACTCCAACCGGCAGTGTCACTGCTAGAATTTTGGAATTTTATTATTATTGCGTTTAGTACATTGCAAGCCAGCATATATTATACATCATTCCTCTGAAAATATCTGCTATCATTTTCGAGTAATTTATTCAGTTTCATTTTATTTATTTCTAACGGGTTTTCCTGAAATATAAAGTTAATATAACAGCCATGCAAAAATGAATGAAGAAATAGACATTAGTGATGATTAGTTTTATATTGAAGAATTCCAAAGTGATATTAGCTATTCTGATGATAGCAGTAGTGTAGTTTATACGAGAAAACGAAAAACGGTATCCTCTAAATTATTCAGATAAAGACAGTGATGAAGATAATTATTCAATGGACTGGGAAAAAATGTCAGATAGTGAAGAAATACCGCAGAGGATTTCCTTTTCAACTGGCAACAGGAATGTTGGACTACAAATTAGAGCGAATATTATGGAACCTTTTGAAATTTTCAAATTATTTTTTACTGATGAACTGATAGAAAATATAGTTCAACAAACAAACGCATACGCAAATTTTAGTTTGTTTGGAGTTGGCTAAAAATCAATTCATAAAATTCTTGGAGTGATAAGGGTTAATATTTTTCAGTTTTTACCCTTGTCTTTTAATGATAATAGTACAAAGAAAAATTGGAAATGGATTCATTAGTAAAGATATTTTCAATATCACATGAGATTTAATATGAGTATTTTAAATGATTTTTTAATATATTTTAAAATCTTCTTCTGAACTAAATATTCTTTTAAAACATTAATAAAATCAAAAATAGACAACTTAATGTGGAACTTTTAAAATGAGAATGATAAAGTATTCCTTAAAACATATTTTGAATATTACACGACAATTGTTTAGATAAAATTTATTTTCGTTCGAATTTGTTGGTACTTTTTTAATCAATATTTAATTTTTATCATACAACTTCATTCACATTTAATAGATAAACACTTATTATTAAAATATTTAATTATATATTATTTTCCTAGTAAGTAACTAATAAGTTAGTTAAGCATTTCAAGTATTAAGTAATAAAATAGTAATCTTATTATTGACTAGGATAATAAAAATTAAAAAACATTTTATATAAATATATAAGATGATTTCAGAAAATATTTTTCAATATTATTACTATTTACTTTTTCAGCTCAATATTTGAATATGAGTAATATAAGCACGGTTGATTTCCAATAAAAAAAAATAAAAATGGAATAAAACATTAATAATTAATTTCACAGAATTTTAATTTACATATGTCCCATGAATATTTGTTAAATTTACTCTAGATTCATAAAACTGTTACAGAACGGTATATACAAAAAATTATAAAAAAACAGTCAAGGTGAATTGGTGCATAACAACTCTTGTATTCAGTAAGACACGACACCTCCGGCGCAAAACACGAATTTACTATTAAATAACGAATGATATAATAGTTACCTTGCGTATTTGGTCTACTTTAAGCGGATATTCAATCTGTACATAGTGGAAATTTAGTACATATAATTAATTATGAAGGCGCTTGCCTGTATTCCCTCGGGCTATCGATCATTTTTAATATACATACATAAATGCGTTTACGTATCTATTCATGAACTACAATATATTATTTTTATCGACGATTTAAAATTGATTCTTTAATAATAATAGTAATTATTTTTTGCTTTTGTACGGTCAATAACCTTCAATATGAATAGGAACATTATGATAGGATAAATAACTAAATGAAGATGATTTAATTATAATTTAGACATTTACGTAATATTTTATTAACATCTCTGGAAATTAATTCAAAAGTAACTAAGCATTTTTATTCGCACACAATTTTAAAAAGAAACGTATTATTTAATAAGATTGCAGGGAATATTTTATGATAATTTATAATAACTGACAGTAAATAAATAATTATTGATAATTTTATTTATATAATTATAAAAAACAGAAAAATGATTTAATTAGATATTGAGAATTATTGTTGAATATATGCAAGTACTTCAAAAAATTCTTGAAAATTTAATTCAATAGTATAACAAATTTAATAGGTTAAATAAATTAAAATTGTTTTTATTGATTTTTATAAAGTTTGATGATTTTTTACTGATAAAGAAGAATAGTTAAAATATAATAACTATTACACAAATTATAAGAGATATGATAATATATAAAGTATGTTCCTCAATAAATTCTATTGCTACAGAGCTTCGTATAATCCACACAATAATTACGGAGAAAGTTTCTAAGATAGGAGAGTATTTACGGAAGATAAAGCTGAGAAGAAAGCGAAAGACAATGTTGAAGATTGGAAAATTCGTTTAGTAGCTTTCAAATAGAAATGTTACACAATTAATTTTAATATTATGATAAATTTACACTAATACAATAATATTTACTCACTTCAATGTAACAAAATTTTATTGGTGTTCAATAATAAATTATTGTTTATTTTGTTTGATGATCTGTATTTCAATGAATATATTATCATTGTTACTGTGCTTTACAACAAAATCTCTTACAATACGATATTTTTACAATGACATGATATTTATACAAATAATTTTAAAATAAAACAGTAAAATTCAATTGAATCAAGTTAATTGATTCTTGCTAAAATTTCGGATACTACACAATGCCATGTCGAAAAAATACAACAGGTATTTGTTACAGTAAAAACGATTCATTGTTATTAAGATCATATAAATGCAAATTTAGTGATTTAATTTTAATTCAAAATATGTCATACACACCCACATTTAAACGTCTCGCTGACATTGAAAATGGATATGTGAAAAAAACTTTGATAAACAATAATGATATGTATGTCCCACGCTACTGTACAAAAAGATGTTTATTGACGTCTTAACTAGGGCAAACGGTTTTTTTTAAATTGAGAAGGCCACTTTGTAAATCAAAAAATATGTTTACACAATGTCAAATTGCAAGTACGATTGATATTTATAGGATTAATTTTTATATATATATATATATATATATATATATATATATATATATAATTTAAAAAGTTATAAAAAGCTTACGTGATTTTCAAATGAAAATAATTTAGACACGACCAGGGAAAAATAAATGTATATAATGTGTAAATAATTATAAAATTATGGTTTAAAAATATTTTTTAGTCTGTATTATTACAATGAAAAAGTAAGAATCCAATTAAATATAACTGCCTTACTGCGTTAATCTATATTTGAGTAATAATTGATATAAGTAATTAATTTATATAAAAATGCATTATTACATAATTATAACAATAATAACGTTAATTAATTTTTTATATGTTTAGTTAATAATTTAGATAGTAATTTCAAAATAATGTAAATTAAAGAAGTAAATACAAACTGAATCAAGAATACAAACTGCGTTAAGAAAATTGCACTTCTGAGAAATATTAAATATTTAAATAATTTCAATGTCGATTTTCCTAATAAGAATTAAATGTAATTCAAAATAGCTTGGATTAAATACGCAATCTTGTACGTTGCACATTGAAGCATATATAAACACGTATAAACATGTAATAGATAAAAAATGTTACTTATGACGTTTGTTATTCATTGGTGACGAATGAACACATGAGGAAATTCCTTAAATAGATGTTTACATTAAGTGAATTGAAATATGAATGTGTCATTTTATTGGTGTACGGTTAATTTTTTACGTAAATTTATGTGTTATTTTTAAATTTGGACATTCTTTTAAGAAGATTTTGTACGTTGATATGCTCAAGTACTGATGAATGAATCACTTTTATTTATATATTGCTAGAAATCAAGTGGATGTACATATATTTTTTATAAAAAATATTATTTGAAGAATCTAAATTCTATATGTATATATATATATATATATATATATATATATATATATATATATATATATATATATATATATATATATATATATATATATATATATATATATATATATATATATATATATATGTATATATATATTATATATATGTATATATATATATATATATATATATATGTATATATATATATATATATATATATTTCTGTTGGAATATTTGTTGTTTCTGATGACTCACTATGTATCCAAATTTGTGTACAGACCAGAAATATTTTTTTTGCTTGAAATCACTTTTAAAAATCTCTAAAAATATATTTTATAGGTATTTTTTTTATTTAGATGTATATATATATATATATATATATATATATATATATATATATATATACATATATATGAACGTATATATTCACTGCGATTTACATTTATATATATATATATATATATATATATATATATATATATATATCAAATATACGTTTGTATGTATGTATCTATGCATAAACTCAATTGATATTCACTAGAATTCTTTTGAAACGAATTATATTATATTTATTAAATAACAATCATGAAACGGATGCTGAATAACTAATAGAATACAAATACTTTGTCAAATATAGAAGCAACATTTCAAAAAGTTTCCATTTATTTTTAATTTTAAAATAAAAAGCAGCAATAGATTGTACTACTTCAACAAATCAACTTTGATCAAAATGTTACCTTCACTTTGATATTAGTTAGATATAGAAGTGTCCAAATTAATTTTAATACAAACGTGCATAAAAGTGGTATGTGAATGGTTTATATTTATTTTTGTAATATTTATTTTCATTTTCTAAATACAAACATGCATACATACATACATAAATATATATATATATATATATATATATATATATATATATATAAATACACAAAATACAAGAGAAAGTAAATGATGTTTTTGAATTTAAAATTAGTTCCTTTAAAAATATTTAAATTTTTATCGATACTTTATATAATGAAATTAACACTTAATTATTAATATGTTTAAATATATATATATATATATATATATATATATATATATATATATATAACCACTCTTAAGCGATTAATTTTCAAAAAACAAATTTAAATACATTTAAAAAAATGTTAAATTTAAACAAATAACAGTTATTTAGTTATATCTTTAAATAATTGTTATTTTTCAATTTAAAATAATTTTGAGTTTACAGTATAAATATCGTTTACTGTTAAAGCAAATAGTTAAAATAGTCATTATATTTGTTAAAAAAATACAATTCAAAATTGTACATGAATATATATATATATATATATATATATATATATATATATATATATATTTAATATAATGATTTACTCTTAAAGATGCCAAGTTATAATTTATAATTAAATTCTAAATTAGATTTTATTTATCGTTCAAAAATAGCACTGAAAAATAGATAAATAATTAAAAAAGCATTAAGTTAAAACAGCATAATTTCAGTATATAATAATACATGATCTGATAGTTGAGTGATTATATATTGTGTAAAAGATAAATGTTTGACTAACGTTTTGATTTTATCAAATGTTTTTCATATACATATAAATTAATTTCAATCATCATTAAAATCATACAATCAACTGAAAATATCTTGATAGCCTATGAGAATACATTTAATTAAACCTCAGTTCATAAAATTGATTTGACAGTGAGTAAAATTGAATTTTTACAAAACCATAATATCCAATGTCACAACAATATTAATATTTATCACTGAGTCAATCTTTACGCTTAATTATTTATTATAATATATAAATTTAATAATATTGCATTCCAAAAATGATAAAAAATGATTGAATTATATAGTGTCATCCAAATGACACTTAGATTGGTGTTTTACTAAAAATAAACCAAAGAAACTATACACATGTTTCTTTTTTAATAAAACACAAATCTAGGCGTCACATATGAATGACTATATATCAACATAAAATTATTATTATAAAGTAATAAGTGGTTACTGAATATTTTTGTAAAAGATTTTAGTATTGGGTAGATTTTCATTTATAAATAATGTAATATACTGAAACTATTGTTAAATGTATGACTTTTAAATTAGTGTTTAAAAAAATCAGTATTGATATCATTTTTGTTATAATATTTAATTATTTGCTGTTATATATATATATATATATATATATATATATATATATATATATATATATATATATATATATATATATATATGGTAAATATAGTATTTTATATTTATCAAATTAAGAAGACACGTGTATAAGATACATAAATTTTGTTAGGAATATAACAAAAAAATAAGAAATGAAAGTTTTTGTTTAATTTATATATATATATATATATATATATATATATATATATAATTTAATAATGTTTGTATTATATTTTTTTTTAAAAGTCACAAGTTAACAAGTTCATGTTGTGTTATTTAACACATTATTTTAATTATGCTTTCATAATAAATACTAACACATCACTAATTACCATCCGTTAAAAAGCATACTATATACATTTGTACCACTTAAAACAAGGAAATAATAATTATATATTTTTTTAAACTAGATATTTATGTATATTACCGTCTTTAACACTTTTTCGTATCTTATCTTAGTCGTTTAACTACTTTTTTTAATGATGCACTATAGTTTAAAAAACATGTAAACATTATTGAAGGTTTCCATGAAAAATATAAATCATATATATTACATACGTACATATATATATATATATATATATGTTTGGTATCTGAGATTTGATTGATTATTAACCTATATTATAATATGTGTATATTTCATAACTTTGTACTCATTATATACTCGTGTATATATATATATATATATATATATATATCCTTGATTTTGTTACAGCTTCAATATGTATAAAATTTAAAAAACAGTGTTGTAATTATTAATTATTCTACATTTTTAAAATTGGCTTGGGAAATATTGATAATAAACTAGTGTTTTTTCTTTTCTAGCATCTACATACTTTAAAGACGTCTGTATGACTTTTAGTAACGTGTCTTCATCTTTTCTCTTTTAAACCAGAACTGTTCTATCAAATCAAATAATAATAATTTTGATCTTATGGAAGAATAATATAACATACTCGAATTCTAATGGCATATTTCGTCATTTTCTTACAGTCAAGTCGTTTTTGTTGATTGACTTTCGAAACATACATTTTTCTTCGTACTATTTATATTTTATAATCTGGTTTTTTTAACACTTTTTAAACAGTGTTATAATAAACATCAATATGAAAATTTGGTTTAACTTTGATGATATTACTTGATATTTAGTATACTTAATTGAGAATTTTGACTGACTAATTGCAAAATTATTCGTTTTTATTCACTAACTATTGCAATCAATTGCTTTAGAGTTGTACACCCTATTTTTTATAAGTTCTTTCTATTATGTATTGAATATATGAATGCGATCTTTTTATGGTTTTGGTGATTTTAGACAAAAACTTCTTTGATTTTTTATATTTAAGATAAATTCTCATTTAGAAAAAAACTCTTTTACTTTTTTTGGTCATGTATTTTATTTCAGTTCACTTTTACAAATATTAAGTAAATAGTAAAAGGTAACATTTTCTATTACATTAAATAACAATAGTTCATTCGTAAAATGGAAATAATAATTTTAGATCAATTATTATTTCTCGAGTTTGAATATTAAAATTGACAAAACTTTAATGATTGACAAAACACGAATATTTTCATAATCATAATAATTTGTTGATCAGAAAATGATGTTTCATTTTTTGTTAATGTACTTTATTCCACTATACTTTTACAAATGCTTTTGAAGAACTAAATGGATTTTTTTTCTATAATATAATATGAAAAGTACTTTTGTCAGTAAATATAAATAATAATGATCAAATAGATTATGAATTTTCTAGTACGACGTAGATACCATAAAAATTGAAAATATTCAATTGTATAGATGTTTTTGTTAGACATTTTTGAATTTCTTTCTGTTTTATTTTATCTTTTATAATATAAAATTGAAAATTTCGTCTTTAATTACATAATTTAATAAACAGATTTGATTAAACGACAAGTATATTTAATTCTAGTAAGAAAATGATTTTCCAACATAATATATATATATATATATATATATATATATATATATATAGATATATATTATGTTGTCAAGTATCTCCCTTCCGCTTTTTTTTTTTTTTTGTACATAGCCGCGAAATTCAAAAGACAAAAAGGCGGAAGGGAAATATTTGGCAACCTAATATATATATTCTTGCAACATTTAATCAAATATGAAAAGGTTATCATAACGATATGTTATGGTATTTGGTACAAATTTGTACATTTTTTTTTTAATAAGATAGCCTTTATATTACCTTAAGATTTACATGTTTTATTGAAACATTTTTCATTATCATTGCCAATTGCCTTACAAATTAAATTAATTCTCGTCCTACATTTTTTAATGTCATTGTCGTCATATTAAAAACTTATCTGTTTGGAAGGATTACATTAAATTACGTGTAAAATTTCACAGTTCGTAACTGTTGAAACCTTCAGTTCAGAAATATTAATTTTTATAATTAAAGAAGTATATCTGATTAAAAAACACAGTAATTATTGTATTTGTTGAGCAATATTTTATTTTTTAGATATTTATATCGTTTATTTTAACGTATTTAACAAAATATTTTTATAATAATAATAATTAAATATTTAATTTTACAATTATTAATTTTTTATAGATTTTGTGACAAAATTAAACTTTTTTTGAAGAAGAGAGTGATTGGGACATACAGGAAAATTAAATGATTAATTAAATAATAATACATATTAAAAAAAATAAACTTACTTATCCTATTTTTTTTGTATCTTATTATTGGTGACTACAAATATATTTTTTAACTTAATTTAAAAAATTATAATTAGAAAATCAATACATTTTTTAAATTGATTTTTATTGTTTTTAAACCTTCTATCAGTAATAATGATATTTCTTAGAAAATTTTCATGTGAATTTTCTTAGAAAGATTATATATATATATATATATATATATACATATATATATATATATATATATATTAAATTTAATAATTAAATTACCAGTTTCAAACTTTAAAATTAAAAGATTTATATTAACTTCAAATTAGTCAAAATTTTAATTAACTTAAAATAATTGGTAATTTTTTTATCTTTGTAAATATTAGCATATAGAGAATTATATAAAATAAGTTACATAACAAAGGAATAATCGTTTTTTAACAGTATAAAAATTTGGGAGATTTTTTTCAAAAATACATAAATTATTTTCTAAAATAAATTTATTATTATTATTATATATATATATATATATATATATATATATATATAAATATTTCTTTTCATTTTCTTTGTTATTATTATACTCAAGAATAGTAATAAAACGAATACAAAATCTTGAGTTTCTTTATTTTTCTTATTTCTACATAAATATACATTTGCGTGGGTTATTTTACATTTATAAAGATTTTAGATAATCCAGAACAGGACTGCAGTCTATATTGGTACATAAGTCTGAATATATAGATATAAGTCTATGTACAATCAACATGTTTGTATGTAGACAGATTTTTCGTCTGTATGGTACAATGTAAAAAAGATTAATGACAACGAGAATGGCTCGTGAACGTGGGCAAACCTGCGAGGATCAGTAAAAAGGGCGTAACTAATTCCATATCCTCAAGCACGGTAGTTTAAACAACATTTAAACTATTATATTTTTATGACATTTAAAATGTGTTTACTATTCCGCCCTTTATAATAGGAAAAGATTATGAATAATACACTTAGAATAATATATATATATATATATATATATATATATATATATATATATATATATAACGTATATAGTAGTGTTTAGTACAGAATTTCCTTACTAATTATAATTTTAATATTATTATTCACCGAAAAAATAATTTAAAAAATATAAAAACTTAGACCTAACCTTTAGAAAGAAATTTATAGAACAATATACTAAGATATTAAATACTCTGAAATACAAACCAATAAACTATCACCCAACACCATAAGATATTATGAAAGTGTACAATAATTACTTATGGTTAATTGTTTTTATTTATAAGTTGATACACGTTTCAATGGCAATTCTATCATCATCAGAGCACTAATGATGATGCCATTAGCAACAAAATGCGCATCAGTTAAGTAAAGGAAGTAAATAATAAATAATTATTGATCACTTTTTCAATAATTTGTAATGTTGGGGTGATAATTAATTTGTGTGAAAGTGAATCCGCCACAATTTCAAAATGAATAATGTCTTTAAAATACGATTTAATGTAAAAATATATAACTTTTTATAAATAAATCATGAAAATAGGTATTTAACGAATGTTAATTTATACAATAAAAAATAAAAATTCATATAATAATTTTTATTACATTATTTATATTAAAAATATATATATTTTAACTTTTTTTATAATTATTTCTAATCAATTTATTTTTAGAAAATTATGGATGGTAAGTATTTATTTCATACTAGAGACTTTTACTGAATAAAACAAATATTTTTGATTTCAAAAGAAATATTATTATATATTGTAGAAATGTAGCTATTTATTTTAAATTAAAATATCTATTTTTAAAAAATATACTTTTTGTTTTAAAGCGAATGAGCATGGAAACATATTTCATTAATATTTTCTATTATTACGATTCTATTAATAAACAAAGAATTGAAGAAATAAGATTTTCTTCTAAGATGTTGCTTTAAATTTAAAAATAGGGTTTTTCTAAAAATTTTATATATATATATATATATATATGTATTCAATTAATTTATTATTATACTTCATAATATACGTTAAAAGTGTTAATTAATCAATTTTCAATCTAAATTTCAAAATAAATATCAAAAAGTATTATTAAAAAATTAAATATCAGAAATAATCAATATGAAACCCAAAAACAGTCACTAATTGAAGCTATTTTTAAATTTATCATTTAATAAGTACTATAGAACAATACTACTTCAACTTTGCAAAAATTAATCACTGTCTTCAATGCCATAAATTTATGGTATTAACGGAAATAAATTTATTTATAGTATCTAATTTTTTAAAACAGATGTTGCAGATTACATAACTTAATATTTTGATATATTTTTTTTAAAAAAAAACGAATGCACATAATGTATATTTAATATTCAAATGACTTCTCATAAATCATACATTGTAATTGATTTAGTCATATTATTTTATAATCGAATAGAGATTTTATATATTTGAATCCTAATCGTTATGATCATATATAAAAAATAAATTAAATCTTACATGGGCGTATTTAAACATAGCGAAATATACACCTCGAGGTTGATCGTATCAAAATTTGGTACAAGTCAATTATTTAATCCACAATTTCAACAAAACACATATGTGTAAATATTTGAGTATTTTTTTGAATCATTACGTTGCTCAATTATAAAAACATTAATTACCGAGGTGTCGAAAAATAACACCTACTGTCTTTTTAAAAGTGCCCATATTCTCTATAATATGTTGGCGTACGAGTTGCGTACAGATTGAATCGATTACTAAACACTTTAAATACATAATAATTACATAAAAAATATTACAGTCATAAAACGGAAAAGTATACTTCATACTCATCACATTTAGTTAATAAATTGAGTGTATATATATATATATATATATATAAATCATCATTATCAATCACCTTATATCAGCCCACTGATAAGCGGAAGCCTCAATAAATGTTATCATTTAATGGTATTTGGTCATACTTCCTATGTTGACCAGTCGAGTTGGTGAAGAAAACAGTCGATCACAAAACTATCCGGTCACTTCTCATACTAGGTATATTTTGGGGTAAAGAAAATATTTAAAAATATTTTTATTATTGTTTATTACTGCACTTTTGAATATTTTTACATATTTAAATTCTTAACAAGTAATAATTTTTTTTTTAAATTTTTTTTATTCAACATGTAATATATATATGTACAAAAATATCTGGCTATGTAAAGGTATTTTTTAGGTTAGATAGTACATTCGATAAGGATTCAATTTAAAGTTCTATCGCACTTAAAAAACACCTGTACAATAAGTCAAACCAATAGTACATAGAAATTGGTAAATCCCCTGAATATTTTCTATTGTTACATGAACTTAAAACCTCGCCATTATTATTAAATTTTTCGGTCGTGTTAATTGTTTTCAATTTAAATTCTTTAAAATGTACAATTTGTTAGCGAATAAAGAGCAAATAGGAAGAAAAACAAATTTTAAGGCGTGCGAGAATAAATTCTACTACAAGTGTTAAAGAAATATGTTGAGATGTATAGAAAAGTATAATGAAGAATTTAAGTACAAAAAATTGGTAGAATTATCAAAAGAAGTGAACATAATGATCTGGTTTTATGAAAGAAGACATAGATAAATAAATAAAATAGAAAAAGGCTTCAATTTGCTAAAAACACGTGAATGCATCAAAAGACTTGAAAGAAATATTCTTTTTAGTAATGAGTGTAAATTTAAAATATATAATTCATCTAATTGAAAAATAGCATTATGAAAACTAGGCACTGAATTCAATAAATAAAATTTACAATCAAGTGTAAAATATGTAGGTAGTTCAATAATGATATAGGGTTACATGTCGGTGGCTGGGTTGAAAAATTTAATTTGATTGAAAGAAAAAAGATCAGTTTGCTTATACTGACATTTTGAAACCTAAATTAAAGGCCAATGTTGAAAAATTAGGATTAGAAAACAAATCTGCATTCCAATAAGACAAACGATTTTATGCACTAAGCCAGGAAAGTTGAGGAATAGATTTTTCATAATGATCTAAAACACCTCGGATCACCTCCTCAATCGCTGAACATAAATTCCATAGAACATTTATGGGAAGAATTAAAGAAATATTTGATTAGTCATTATATTTATTGGTTGTTTCGGAATTGTGGCTGATTCACTTTACACAAATGAACTTCAACCCCAACACCACAACAATTTAAAGTGTTCAATAATCACTTATTGTTCACTTGTTATTTATAATTATATCGGCTGATCCATTTCGATGGCGACGCCATCATCAGAAAGGCTCTGACGATGATGGCGTCGCCATCGAAATGCATCAGCTGATATAATTATAAATTATATAATTATAAATAATAAGTGAACAATAAGTGATTATTGAACACTTTAAATTGTTGTGGTGTTGGGGTTGAAGTTGATTTGTGTATAGTCATCATATTATTAATAAAAAATTATCTTCAACGGAAATGAAATAAAATTAGCTCAGCTGTTATCATTTATATCATTCAATAATCACTGAACATTTTTTTAAAATAATATTGCATGTATTTTTCATTCTAGTGGTTGAATTTAATCACAATTCCGCACTAAATTTTTAAAAGAAGATAAAAATTTATTTTTAACGAGAGTTACAAATAAAATAAAACATTTTTTTATTATGTCATAAAATAATATAGATTTTTTAAATGAAATATTATATTTCAAAACATAAAATATTATAGAATATATTTCTAATCATTGTTAATTATCTTATTAAATTGAAAGTACGAACGTTGAAAATAAAAAAAATAAAAATATAATACACACTTCTAACTAACCTTACAATATGTCAAATATATTATAAATTACGAAGCAAGTATTATAATAAATGCACATATAGGTCGATTTTAATCATTATTCAAAGTGTTTGTGTTTTTATTTACTTTCTATATGTGAAATTGTCGAAAAAAATATAGATTACATTTAAATAGTGTTACTTTACATGAACATATTAAGATTATTATCTTAATTCTGCTCTCATTGACATATTGAGATATTTTATTTAATTTTATATCATCTATTGTTTCATTAATAATATAAATGTTATAAAAACAAGTTTTTTTAATTAAGGACAAGGAGTGGTCATATATATATATATATATATATATATATATATATATATATATATAGATAGATATCGATATTTGTAGTATGTATATATGTATTAGTATTTAGATAAAATGTGTTCTAGTAACCTTTAACCCGTCACTATAAATATATCAAAAAGTTTTTGAACTCCACCCTTTCTGAATATTTAGAACAAATAAATGTTAATTATATGCTTAGTTTAATTAATATATTATCATATGTATGATATATAGAGTGTTGCAATGAATAAAAATAATTTATAAATTATAAATATTGTATATAAACATACACAAAAATATTTAAACAGATAATATATAAAAATTCAATAGATAATATATTGCCATATATATATATATATATATATATATATATATATATATATATATATATATATATATATATATATATATATACACGAGGATCGTTTGATAAGTATAGTAAAAAAGTAAGAAAAAATTAATTTAATTAATTAATTAATTGAATTAAACAATGAATAAATTTACCATACTTATAAAACGACCCTCGTATATATATATATATATATATATATATATATATATATATATATATATATATATATATATATATTCTACCATTCACATAATTAAAGTACCATTTATAAAATAGAAAATATTACAGATTATGATTTAAAAAATTCTAAAGTGTATGTTTAATTATAAACATAATATAAAAATATTTTTTAAAAACATTCTTTAATGAATCACTACTCAATATTTTAATATATTAATAATAAAAAATTATTACAATTTCATTTTCCCAAGTTGTATGTACTTGTGAGCTGAAATCATAATATATTTATAAAAACATATATTAGTAAGGAAATAATTACTGACGAGCTGAATAACATTTTGAAGAGTTAATATAATGACATCATTGTAAAAAGTGAATTAGCCACAGTGCCAAACTATTTGTACTTTTTTAATTGGTTTCGTTACATTACATGAATATTAATAATATGTTTATATATTCAATGCACATAAACATAAGTACATATATATATATATATATATATATATATATATATATATATATATATATATATAATGACGCCATATATTTCTTATTGAATTTAATAATTATTAGAATTATTATATATCTGTTTAGGACAATGCAGTTGACACTTATTGATTATTTAATGGTCTATAAAAATCCATTTGAAAAATTTGGATAATAAAAACATTATATATATATATATATATATATATATATATATATAAGAATTTTTAAAATGTTATAGTAATTATAATATTGTCTATAGTAGTTAAATAAAACAATTTTTCTTTTTGTTTACTTTTACAATAATTTTATTATATGACATAATACTTAATAGTTGCAACGTACTATTTAATGAAAAATATTATCTGATTTCAAGTAATTATAATGTTCTTAAAACATGGTTATAATTAAATTTGATTTTTTGTAAATTCTACTAAGTATAACTTTATTATTTTCATTATTAATATCTCACTTCCTTATACAATTAAAATGAAAATTAATAAACTTTTACTACTGTTTCTTCCTTAGTGCAAAATTAATGAGTAGACAATTATCTTCTACATACCTATATATGCATGGATGCACACATAAACACATACATACACACTCATATATATATATATATATATATATATATATATATATATATATAAAACAATAATTTTTTATTATAACCTTTGAGTTATACTTATTTGTTTATATCGTGCTATAACTGATTTCAAGTAGTGAAGAAGACACGTTGTCGAAATCAGATATAGCACGATAAAAACAAACAATAGTGACTTTAAAGCTTTAATTAAAAAAAACAATAATTTGGTGTGCACTTGAATTTATCTTAAAATTTTGAAGTAATGTCATTAAATTTTTAAAGTTAAAAAAACTATTTTTAATAACAAAAATTAAATTTTAAACGACTGAAAAATTTAAACAAATGTATTTCAATTTATAGATACCAGAAGTAAATATATTAAAATAAATAAATTTAAACGTTATAAATATTTTTATTATGTTCAGAGTTTAGTATAAAGATTGCTAAAATGTATTAAAAAAGTTACCTGTAATTTTAATAAATACACTTAACTGACATTTCAAATTTAGTTTCAATTTTTGAATGGAATTCTTACCTGAAACAAAAAATAAGTAACATTAGATATTAATATTTTTTTTTTAAATCTTGTCAAGAAATTATATGAATACTGTTAAATTATGTAGTAAAATTTATAATATATTATAGGTTTAAAAAAAAGAAGCTGTAATTTCATATTTAATTAATCATTATCTTCTTTTGCGCTGAAGCCCATATAGAGACTTGGCCTCTCTGACAACACTAGCTAGTAGGAATTTTCTTATCAGAGTTCCATGATTGTAATTAGTTTACGACATAAGTTTTTTAACCCTACTGCCAACAATCAATGAGGAAATCTTTAACCAGGAATCGAATGCATTCTTTCGTATAAGAAGTGAGATGCATACTACTACGCCGCTTGATTTATTTCATTAATTTATTGAAATAATTAATATTTTAAATATGCAGGATATGAAAAATTGTTAAATATTGAGTTATTTCGTTTTACAATATAATTTTTTTTAATAAAACTCATTTCTAAATTTATTAACTAATTATGTATTATATTTAAAAACTAAAAGAGAATTGTTTTTTCCTTAATAGACACTCTACTGTATTTGATATATTAAGTATGTATATTATTATAATTTTCCGTAAGAATAAAAGGACGTGATTTGACATAATCATACTTTTTTAAATATCTATATTAAATTTATTTTGTACTTTATTTTATTTTAGTTAAGTTTTACATAATGTAGTAACTTATAAATACTGCAAATAAACAGCAAAATCATATATTGTAGACAAAGAAATAAAAAAAATGAAAAAGTTAATTAAATTATAAATTACTATGAGAATGAGTTTTTTAACTACTTGTAAAATTCAATATCTTTGTACCTAAAAAATTAACTTATATGATTTGAAAGCAACAAAACGACATAATCAATTTAATATTAAATTAAATCTAAATTTATCCAAAAATTATTTCTTGAATAAATTAATTGTATTTCGAAATAGACTGAGGACAACAACAAATAAATTGTGATACAAATGAAATAACAAATATAAAAACAACTTATTTCAAGGTACAGTTTAATAATAACCAAGAATAAAATAATAATATTTATATTTGAAAAATAATTTTCATCACTTAGAACTTATCAAAAAATAAATATCTTAATATATAATAGAAAATGAATTTTTGTTACGTATGAAGGTAATAAATATAATAATATTGTATTTTAACATATTAGAAGTTGAATTAATTGTACATGTTTTTTTATCTATTCAATATCAAAAACCATTAATTTTTATGTTTTAATGTTAATTTAGAAGATTATTGTCATTACTGAATCACTGAAATAGATAAAAAAATACTTCCGCAACAAACCGCAAACTTGTTATAAATACAAGATAATATTTAACGTCAGACCAAATCATGCAATAAAAATAACTTACATTTTAAATATTTATCCATATAATAAATTAGAGAAAGTTAGTTATAAAAAAAATGTATATCATCTATATCAAATCTGTAAGAGAGTGTTTTTGGTGACCTCAGAATTTACAAACGTTATTGAAATGCGTATATATATATATATATATATATATATATATATATATATATATATATATATATATATATATATGTATGTATATATAAACAAGGAATACATAAATAAATATCAATTGATTAGTCTATTTTTGACGATATATAAAATTTTATGCAAAATTATTTCAAGATGACAATAAAGTCAGTTCAATTTTTTACAACTACGGGAACCAGCAGGATTTCAAAATGGATTGCGTGCAATAGACTGTAGTTAAGTGATAAGAGAGATATCAATTTATGCAATACATTACCGATATTGAATGCACTGAATAATCAAAAAAAGATATACTTATTGAAATTAAAAAAAAAATATAAATAATTTTCATCATTAATAAAAGCTCATGAAAAAACAGACGAGACTAAAATTATAAAATAAGTAAGACAAGGTGATAGGATAACACTAAAATTATTTACAACGACGTTAAAAAAAGTGTTTAAAAATATTAAATTGCGAATTTGAAGAAATGAAAGTAAATGATGAATACTCAGTCACTTATGACTTATTGACAGTACTATTTTGATTAACAATACTGGAATAATTTAAAAAAATAATAGTTAAATTTGATAAAGCAAGTCAAAAAATGACTTTATGATAAAATATAGAAAGATAAAAAGAATAAACATTAAATTCGTATATTAGAGAAAAATTTAATTAAATGAAGTAAAAATAGAAGAAACTAAAAATATGTGTATTTAGACAGTTCATTTATAAAAAAAAAACATTTATGGATGAAGTAAAGTAGAAAATAAAACCGATATGAATTTAATTTGGAAGAAATATTTGAATTGTGCAATAGAATGTTTGGAAAATTTTTTTTTGATAAATGTATCCTACAGGTTCTCATTTATGACGGTGAAATATTTTTCTTAAGTTGCAGAATAATTCAGCAACTTAAGATAACACAAAGAAGTATGAAGATGCATGCTAGAAATAACATGTAAAGACAAATAAATCGATTCGAAAGAAAATCAAAATCAAGTTCTTTATAGCAAGAATGAAAATCTTAAAATCAAAATAGGTCGATTATATAGTGAAAAAAATCATTGATGAATAAGAGAATATATTGATTAGAAACTCAGAGATATAAAAAATCTTGAGGAAAGCCCTATGTACAAACTGAATAAAGTTATAAAAATACATCGATGTGGAATGTAAAAAAATGAAATTAGACCACTGGAAATAGAAGGAATTGGGAGAAATCTTTATCCAGCAGTCGGTACAAAGATGATGATGATGATGATGATGATAATGATATATATATATATATATATATATATATATATATATATATATATAAAAATATATATATATATATAATACGATATATTATTGTTCTTCTCTATATCGTTAATTTTACCAATGTTTTTTAATTTTCAGCACTTTAACGAAAACTACATTAAAGAAATTAAATTTTTTAGTGATTATAATTATTAGTAGACACACATAAAATATTTTTGTTTAACGTCTCAAATCTAAATAAACTTCAATCCTTATTCATATCAAGGAAGAAAAATATATTTTTTTATTATATTATAATAGATGTGTATATATATTTTATATATATATATATATATATATATATATATATATATATATGTATAATAACTGATTGTAATATAATTATATTATATATTAATGTAGTCTGCTATTAGTTTAATACAAATTAAAATGATTTAATTATAATTAAAATCAGTTCATTATTGTTAAAATTAATTAGTGTTATTGTAATATACATTAAATTATAAAAAGAAATTCATTTTTTATATGGTAATTGCAAACTTTTACCATTTCTGCATTTGCATATCGCTTTTGGCCTTTATCACCCGAAGCAATACAAATCACCACATACACACATGCACTCACATATATATATATATATATATATATATATATGCACAAATAGATACCTTATATGGTTTTGTGCATATTTGAATTGAGGTTCAACTCATTTAAAATAAAGTAATTAACATAAGTCAACGTACTTGTTTCAAAGGAATGTCATTGTCATAATGATAATGCAAATTATTGCTTTCACAGATCTAATTCATTCATTGTTTCGTTATGAAGTCCAGAGATATAGATACGTAATTTTCCATTAAATATTAAAAAAATATTTATATATATATATATATATACCTATATAAATCAGTTTTAATTAACGCGCCCCTTACTTATTATTGATTCACTTCAATGCGTTTAATAGTTTTTGTAATTACTATGTTATTAAAATGCATATTGTTCTTAAGTATGAGATATACTTCGAACTTATTTTTATGATTGGTTGAAAGTGATATTTAAAAGAATTTTTACTTTTTACTTAAACTTATTTATGATTACATAAATATAGGAACTAGAACATTATATGTTATTATAAACAAATTATTACAAGTAGAATAAATATTTATTGTGAAATTATATGTACTGTAGAATATGCTAAAAATGTGTTAATTAAAAAAACTCTGTTATTATTAAATCTGTAAATATTTACAAAATATTTGTATTTTTTAAAAAAGAAAGACTATATTTGTTAATAATTATTACGTAATTGAAAAATCTTATTACTTAATATTGTACAAAACCACTTTTCGATTTTTTTTTTAAAAACTGATCACTTTAATAAGTTGTGTGTAATACATACAAAATAAAGAATAAAAGGAAACCATAATAAAAATATATTATTTAATAATTATGTAAATAATTAGAAATTTATATTACTTAACTCATTTTTTAAAAATTAATTTTAAAGTATTTATTTCTGTAAAAACAAAAATATGAATGAAATCTCGAGTTCATTAAAAGTAAAATTATTTTAACATAAATTAATTAACGGCATATAATTAATTATATACATCTTTTTTTTAAAAAAAAAACATTGAAATTAAAAGATAAATATTCATCAAACGTATTTTATTAAACAACAAAGGTTGAAGATGCTATACATCATAAAAATAATTTATTTTACAACTTATTTTTATTGATGAAAAAAATATATATAAAATGCGATATAAAAAAAAAACATTAAAAAATAATGTAGATATTTGTTCAGTAGCTAGGTAAAGTTTTCTGAACTTTTATAAATATTATTAACTTACATACATCATACTTATGCGAGTAAGATATAGAATTTATAAGAGTGTTTTAAATTTTTTAGTGGAATTAAATATTTTTCAGCATATGTCCAGTCTTGTTTTAACTAATATAATAATAAATGTAATTTGACATATTTAAAGACTTTAATGAAAGAAAAATTTAGAGTTAATAAAAAAATAATGATTAAACATTTCATAATATATAAATTTATCCAAATGTGACGCCTAGATTTGTGTTTTATTGAAAAGAAACTTATGTATAGGATGGCCTATAGGGAAACATGTGTATAGTTTCTTTTTGTTCTTTTTAATAAAACACAAATCTAGGGGTCGCATTTGGATGGCCCTATATAAAAAGATTTTTCCAAAGTTGAAAAAGACAATTTTAGATTCAATTTATTTTGAAAAATTGGTATTAAAGTTATTAAAAAGAAAAATTTTTGTAAAAAAAATATCAGACATTTTTTATTATCATTTATTCTCTATTTAAGATTAATTGTTTTTTTGTTTCTTTCATGCATATATATATATATATATATATATATATATATATATCGAAATATATATATATATATATATATATTATGTTGTCAAGTATCTCCCTTCCGCTTTTTTTTTTTTGTACATAGCCGCGAAATTCAAAAGACAAAAAGGCGGAAGGGAGATATTTGACAACCTAATATATATATATATATATATTTATCTATAAATTGAATGCTGAAATAAATTCTAAAGTCCAACTGGACTAGATTATACAAAACAATCTATTGATAATGAGGTTTCTTTCTCTGTTCTATTAACACTGTATTCGCATTCGGTAGCGCAATATGTTAGTTCATCCGTGACAAATTAACATCCATATAACAAAGTAATCGGAATGTCCACAATCATGGCGTCATATACAAAATTCCTAACAAATTTTTAGCCTCACAATAGCCGCAAACATTGCAGCTGATGAAATCTTTTGTTCGTTTCAAAAAAGGAACCAGCGACCTGACATACTCATTTTATATTCTTAAGACATATTGTGTTTTTCGTTAAGAGTAAGTTTGGAATTTTATTGGTTTTAATTACATCAGAGTATGTCTATGTTTTTGCTTTTATAGTGGAAATAACGTTTAGTAAAAGTGGTACTAATCTTTTTATCGATAGAAATTGTAAATAATGTTGTGATGTAAGAATACTTGCACCTGCGCTAAATGTTCTGCACTGGATATTACTTACGTGTACATTGTTTTTGCATAATATTAAAAATGATGGATTGCAGAATAAAATTTCGCTGAATAAGCGTTACATTACAAAATTATTAATATATAGCGTTAAATTAATCTGAAAGAATACAAAGAGGAATTAATTAAGTTTTCTTGCATCAATTCAAGTGACATATGTGCTACTTTATTAAAAAAAATATTATTTTTTTCATTGGAAATCATTTTTATTGTTTAATTTTTAAAATAAAATTTTTAAAATTCATAGACCAAATATTATTTTAAATTTACTGTATATTATAATTAATTCATGATTTTTTTTACATTTCTTGATTCTCAGTGTATTATTTCCGTTATCCAGCATTTACAGTATCTTCATAATGTTACTGCACAGTTAAACTTTACACTTTTTATATCTGTATCACGTTTTTATTTTTGAATCTATTTTATTCTCTTTATATCTGCTTATATTTTTTAAGTATGTATGTGACTTTTCGAGATTATATTACTCTCTGAAATCTTTAAATTCTTTTGAAATTAAGAATTCATATTACATTAACATAGGCAATGAATAAAAGAATACATAAATCGAATATTTTATTACTAAATTTGAATTGAAATTGAAACTTTTGCTTTAAATATTGAGGTATTTTGTCAGAATACATTTCTATTTTCTTTATGCATATACACATTTTTGCTTTTTTATTAAATGATTCACACTTACTAAAGAAAAATTAACCTAGATGAATATTTATAATAATTTTAAGATTATTGCTTTTACATGGATTCTTTGAACAAAAAATATAATGAACACATTCGTTTTTGGTGAATTATGTTTGATATATATATATATATATATATATATATATATATATATATATACACATATAATAACACATATATACTCATAAGATACAAGCTTTTATTAATAAATTTTATTAAAACCATGTCAAGATCAAAATGTATAAAATATTCCAAACGTTTTATTTCTAAATAATAAAATATATGTCATTTAAGTACCGATTATGACTACCTCATATAAGTATTAATTACGTAATAAATTTCAATATGTGCATGTGATAAATATGATCTATTTGTGACACATATGTTCATGTGACCTTAAATGTATCACGAATGTACTTTACTAATGTAGTCAATGTAATTTAATTAATAATATACTAAATATAATATACTAAATGTAATCTAACAAATATTCTTAAATATATTCAAATATATGCAAACATTATATTTGTTGTATTACAAAATATTTGTTAAAATGAATCTTTATGACTACGTTCTAAAAAAGAAAAGGAATTTTTGAAAAAAAAACTATTTTATTAACATAGAAAAACGATTATATTATATAATTCAAATTTACATAATATAATAGATTATTTAAATATTTTGTAGAATACAATACGAACCATATTCAATTCTGTTTACAATAACAAATCAGATTTTTTAAAACCGAATTTTTTTTCGAATGTGCATATTTCGTTAAATGCACACCTGTTAGTATAATTTATTGGAAATAAATGCACCACGATGTACACCTGCTGCAATGAAGTGGTCTTCCTAAAAGTGGACTAATATATATATATATATATATATATATATATATATATATATATATATATATATATGTAATAACTTCATTTAAATAAAAGCGTAGGTGTAACGCGAAACATCTTCTAATTTATCTATTGGAGAACTTTCACAATTATATAAAAATAAGAGAGGAAACTATCAAATTTCATTCTCCTTTTTAAATGTAACATACATATATTGTATATAGATACACACAAAGCATTCCTACAAATATATATAATTATCATTATAAAGGGCTAAATCAGTCCACTGCTCTGCAAAAACCTAATTGAATATCACTAGGATCTTCTTAGATATTTTACAAAGATTCCTCCATTGTGTCTTATCCGCTGAAAATTTCATCAAACTTCCACTTTTCATATTTTTATTCATAATTTTATTCCTTTATCTTTAATAGGATCTTTTCCTTCATCTCTTTTTATCTCTTGGTCGCTATTTCATAATGATTTTTATCCATATATTTTCTATTCTTGCTATGTGCTTTACTCATATCCATTTCATTGATTTTATTTGTTTTATTACGTCATGCTTAGAAATTTCCTAACATTATTCTTTCCATACTTCGATAAGTTGTAATCAGTTTTTGATTTATTTTTACATTCTGTATCCAATGTACATATATATATATATATATATATATATATATATATATATATATATATAATATATATATATATATATATATATATATATATATATATATATATATATATATATATATATATATATATTACAGTAATCAAATAAAAAATTAAGTAATTATTTAAATTAAAAAGTGAATGTAATTTTTAGCTATTGTACATCCTGTGTTTTGTCACGCTGTTAAAAATAAATTAAAAAATAATCAATTTTTTCAAATTATACCACTAAACTGTATCAAATTCATTATTGTATAAAATATGTATTAAAAAATCAATTACTTTTTATAAAGGTATAGTTTTTTCGTTTTATAATCTGTTTTTTGATTTTTGCTAATTTTTTTAAATTAAATATAAAATCACAAGTAATTTAACTGAAATAAAATATATTTACAAACTAATCTAATTTTATACAATCAATTTTTAAAGATTTTCATTAGTTTAGGAAATGTTCATCATATTATAATTAATTAATTAATATACTAACAATTTATTACCTAACTATATTTATTATTCATATATACAATAATATTTGTTCTAAGAACATTATTTTTCAATTAAGAGATTTAAAGATAGAGAGAAGTGTTTATGAAATGAACACTCATTAAGTACAAATTAAAATATATTAAATACATATTTTATTTAAGAATACCCATTTATTCGACTGACATGAAGTAATAAATATTAAACAAAATTTTAAATTTCTTTTATATTGTTATTTAAATGATATAAACTCACGTTCATGACCTAGCAAAGAAATGCAAAAAAAGGTAAATAAAGAATATCACCTTCAACTTGATTCTATTGTAACGCTTCGTTGAGATAACGCACACGTTTATACTTTGTTCACACGTTTTAATTATACATCACACTTTTAAATATATTACGGAGTTTGTATAAAGAGTGAAAGTACTATAAAACTATAAATAAAAACAGTGTGTTTGTTTTCGCAGATGTCTACGAATGATAAACATGGAATTTTCATGTACGAATGTTTGTTGTACGCGTTTTTTATCACTATTGTTTTTATGTTACGAGAATTTTAATACACATTTAACTTTAAATGATAAAAGTAGAGAAATTAAACTGTTTTGAAAAGATTTATACAATATTTTTAATACTTTTATTATAAATATTTTACTTTTTTTTGTTGGAAAAAATATAAAACCATTGTATATAAAAATATGTTTTCAGAAAAGGTAACAAATATCTACAATTTAGTTATAATGACTTCATATATTAAGATATTTACCATTCTCATAATAATGCAAGCAAATTTTCAAAATAACTGTAAATAATATGACTTTTTCAAAAAATGGTTTATAACGGAAATATTAATGTTAATTAATATATCACTAAAAAAGAACAAAGTCTTTATACAAAATGAGTGAACACAAACACTTGATAATTCACTATACAATTTGCAATAATCAATTCTTAAAACAGATCGTTTAGAAGTTCCTAAAGAGAATCTTGTTATAATTGAAATTAAATATTTCCATGAATTAAAATGGCTTTATATATACAATTGAAAAGCATACGGAAGTTAATTAATAAAGTAAATATTGGTCGAGTACCTCTTAAGATTTCAAAAGATATTTTAGAACGGTTTATAGAGCATTTTCGATAGAAGGTAAATAGATTACAAACATCTTTGTGCGAAATTATGATTTCAGATATACGTTTAAGCGTCGGAGTAAATACGACTACTGTAAATAAAAAAAATTTAATGGTAAAAAAATATTAGCATAAGTAATAAGTCGCTAACGAGTATGTAAATAAACTGTTTTTGTTGAAAAATAGAATAAGTGGAGTTAGAAATGCATTGATGTTTACTGTTATACAAGAGGATATAAGAGATTTTAATGAAAACTGATTGTATACTAATGACTACTAATATTCTGATTTTTTTTTCTTTAATACAATTTTAAACAATATTTTTTTAACTAAAATATATACAGTATGAAATATCAAGAAGAGGACTGCAGATGAGCAAGAAAAATATTGATTGGAAACCCAAAGACATAAAAACGCTCAGGAAAAGACTCATGAATAGATACGACAAGGACATAAGAACATTCATTTGAATAGAATGAGAAAAAAAGCAATGGATCACTTAAGGTGGAAAGTTTCATGAGAATATTTTTCTTTTGGTTTTTTTAACACATTACCACCCGGCTTTGCCTAAACACGTGTTTCGTTTTAAACTCTATAAGTCCGTTCACGCGTTAACGCGTTCATTGTATGAAATTTTAACGCCAAAAGCTATATTTTTTCTAATTCCATCAAAAGATGGTGATGTATATATTCAAAATATTGATAAATTATAAAAAATATTTCAGATATTTTAAATAAAGTAATCTCTATCCCTAGCAAAGTTCTGTTTTTTTGAAATAAAATCGAAATTGGTTTTCTTATTTTTTTTCTAACAACTTATGTATAAAGAATATATGCTTTACGTAGTTTATCATATTTTTATCCCTTCTAGATGTTTTTTTACGCTAAAAGTGTTTTTTTATAATAAACTATGTTTATTATAAAGCATATCTTTTTTGTACTTTATTACACTGGTATACTCATTACAGATTGAAAACCACTATATATTTACATATATCTATGAATCGAACCCTTTTATAGGCAGATATGAAATTTCATTTTAAAATGTTTATTGGTTTAAGAATTCTATCGATTTTATGAAGAAGTTATTTTTGTGCATTTTTTTGCGAAATTCGCCGGACTGTAGATGAAGTCTCGTACGAAATACTGCGGACCGTAATGTGTTATTAATAAAACATAAATC
>CP092087.1:39565286-39692786 GCA_029203775.1 Neoneuromus ignobilis
AATATACATATTATCAGATAAGTAATAATCAATGAGGCAATTTTATTTTCGAAATATTTTCGTTATTTTTCTTAAAACAAATATAAAATGTTAAAATCAATTTAATTCATGACAACCAATTTAAATTTGTGAACAAAAATAAATCAGCTGTCGCCGATTTCTAAACAAAAAAAGAATACATATAATATTTTGTAATGAATTCAATTCATTCGTGGGAAGTGAAATTAATTCTAACATTTGAAATGAATCATAAAACTAGTTATTTCTTAACAATTGTATGTTTTTTTAAAGAAGTTTCCATGCGATTTGTTGTATTGTTTCAAGAATTTTAATTTAATACAATTATTTATCTATTAAAAACATATATATATATATATAAATGTATACATGTACGTAAGCTTATCTATAAACACATATGAAAATATATAAATAAATAATTAGTAAATTCAATACAAATATAAACTACAAAAGATTAAGACTAATAATCAACTTGTATATTTCCTTAAAACAATTAAAATAAACCGAATATAATTGAAAGCACAAATTAATCATTCATCCCTAACACCACAAGACCTTATGTATCCAATAATTACTTATTGTTAACTTATGTGTACAAAAACTGAAACGTATTTCGTGTCCATGCTACATCGTTTATTATCGACTATTAATAGTGGTCTCTTTCTGATTTATTTACATATATATGTATCATGCTTAAACGCACTGAAAATTGTAACTACATATAAACATACAAATTGAAGTGTTTCAAATCTATATATTTACGAATTATTGATTTTAAATCATGAAGCATACATATATATATATATATATATATATATATATATGACTATTTTAAAATATTTTGTTATTTTGAAGAGTAAGGATGTTTATTGTTTTTACAACAAATTATTGAATTAATCTTTTAAAATAAATTAATTAACGCTGAAAATTAATCTTTTATTAAGAATTATTCAAGTTATTTCTTATAAATATAAGAATGATTGGAGAAGGATTGAATTTTCAAATATGTTATATTTTTAAAATAGAAAGTAACAAGTGATCATTGGCCATTTTTATAAAAGTTTGTGATTTTTGGGACAAATGATTCATTTGTGTTAAATTAAATTTGCCACAATACACAAACAAATAGAAATCAAAGAATTCACTAAATGCATTTATCTGAGTGAAATAAAACTATAAATATAACATAATATTCACATTACTTTTTAATGGAATTTTATTTTTATAGACATGAATTACATGAAAATTTTAAATTAATTTTGATTTTTAAATATTCTGAAGTAGAAAATAGTATCTAAAATAGGAGATGGTACACTAGACAGTTAATAATTAGAATCAAAATTAAATAATTAATACAAATGTAGTATTATAGATATTAAATATATTTTAACAGACAGAATTATAACTAGTATAAGTTAAAGTATTTTAAAAATGAAATTAATTTTCATTTTTAAATATATTTTACAATTTTTTACTAGAGTATTAACCGTTTAATGTAACTAATATTAAAAGGTTATTTTTAGAATGGAGTTGAGAGATTCCAGAATAGTAATACTTTTTAGCAAAAGGGATTAGTTTTTCTGGCTACTGGTCCACACTGGTCCCAGGAACAGTGAAGAGCATAAAAGTGCTAGGCGTACTGAAATTTTACTTAAGATCATTTATGCATGTGAAAAGCCAATCTGCTAGAGGAAGCATTGATTAATAGAATACAGTGAATCTATTCTAAGGACAAAAAATATTTCTGACCCTAGAAACAGTGTAATTAACACTTGTTAGAGCCTGAAGACAAATGATACCAGAATAGCTTGGGACCAGACAGCTATAAATGTATTTGAAGATATGAATAGAGGTACTATGATGAGATATCTCTAGATAACTTATTTTCTTTTCTTAGTTAAAGCAGTCGTGACACGTTATAAGATAAAACTGGGTGCTGATATAAGACAATTCCCCTTAGAAACGAATAAATGAAACTGGTAAAATAACTAATTGTATAGATAGAAGTCCAAATAGGGAAAAGTAATTTTTAGTTTAAATTATTTTTAATAATATTTTTATTAAATTTTCTATCAATTTATAATCAGTTATTGTAAAATTTAATAAAAAATGTTTTTTTTTATAATCTGATATTAATTATCATAAAAAATATTTTTTTTAAATTTACATATTTTAATAAATATTTTTTCAAATCTTTTTTCTAAAGTTTTAATATATTAATATATTATAATTTAATATTATATATATATATATATATATATATATATATATATATATAGTAACCTAATATAATTATTTTTTTTTTTGGTAAGAATTCATTGGATATTTAAAATATTTCCTATCAATATCAGATTCAAATTAGGACATGTCGAATAATGGATTATCGAAGTATAATTACATATAATTGAACTCCATAAATATTTTATTATGTACGTATTTTGAACCGACAAATCCACAACAGTTAATTAAATGAAAGCAAATATTTTTTTACTTTCAGACAATTGAATTTCTCAAATACATTAAAATCCAACGATCAAATTCATTAACGAAATCACTTCACGTTTTCACCATGTATTGTAAATCAACAGAAACATGCGTGTTATTCGCATGTACGGACTTTTATCGATGTTTAAGAACAGGTGTGAATATTAGATATAATTAATGTTTGAAGAATTGTTTATTTAGCCGAAAGTCACAACATATGGACTGAACTTTCATCACCCAAATTCGATTAGATATATAAGAAACAAACTATGATGAACAATTGTTGACAAATTGTTTTTTTAATACAGATTTATTGAAGGTTAACAGAAGTTATGTCAAAAAATACTCTCTCTTCGTCAGCTGGCGATGGGTTTTGAATAATATCTGTCTGATGATTTTAAACAAACATTCACATACACCTGAACTTTTACTTTGATTGTCATTTTTGTGTCTAACATAAACAAAAAACACGTTTAAATAACCAAATTAAAGAAGACCATTGAACTTTTTGTATTTCAAGTATAAGATTGATGAACGATTGAAAAGGTCTTATTAACACATATTGAGAAAATGAAGAAAAGAAAGTGTCACATCCAAGTAAATACAAAATAAAAATGTTACTTACTAAGAAATATTTCAAGAAGATGTATTACTTTTATTATTAAATCTTATTGAGTTCAAACTTAATCTTCCTTGTAATTAAAAACGGATTATAGATATGAAACACACATACACACACACACACTCACATATATATATATATATATATATATATATATATATATATATATACGAAGGTCGTTTGATAAGTATGATAAAAAAATAAGAAAAAATAAATTGAAAAATTTAATTAAATTAATTAAATTAAACAATAAATAAATTTACCAAACTTATCCATCGACCCTCGTATATCAAAATTAAAATGAGAATTATATTGAATGAACATAAAAAGTCATATAGCTACTTTATAGAATTTCTGGAGTATTATTTATAATATATTATTATACATAAAGTTATTTTTATTATATAGATTAAAACAAATTCAAATTAATTTATAGAATTTAGATAATTATTAATAATATTCAAATTCACATGAAAAATAATTAAAAACAAATACAGATAATAAAATAAATATATTCTCAAATATGTTAAGTAAAAAAGTAAGATATTACTTTTGAGAAATAATAGTCTAAATTTCAATAATTTAGTACGTAATTAACTTAAAATCTTAGATATGTGAAAAAACAAGCATATCACTGTAAATTTCAACTATTCAAAAAATTTTAAAAATTATATTGTATAAGTATTAATTATTTTATGTCACACTACACACTTACTGATCGACTAATACACGTAGCTATATAGTAAGAAATTCCATAAACTTAATTATTATGGAATAGTTAATTTAATGTAGGAAAAATACTTATTAAAGTGAGTTACTTAATTTTAATATTATTAAAATTCATTAAATGATTATTAAATTAATCTGGCCAAAATTTAATTGAAAATTCTAAAAAGTCTTATCTTTATATATATATATATATATATAATATCAACTTTTTTCTATCTACTATTGGTTAAAGGATTTTCACAAAAATTTTATTTTTGAGCAATCAAATATCTTTTTCTTTTTATTTCAACTCGGGGAATTTTCTTAAGTCTCTATCTCATCTATGTGTCTCTTTCTGGGACTTTTTTATATCTCTAGGTTCTTAAATATATATATATATATATATATTACATACACTCATTAAACTATATACAATCAAAAAAGACAATATTTCGATTTAAATAAATACATTAGATTTAAATAAAAAACTCAGTGAAAACATTTATCTAAGAGATTTATCTGAAGAAATTTTCAATATACATTTTGTTCTATATCATTTGTAAATTAGAGTATTATATATTTATTAGGATTTTTATGATATAAAAACGTTTTGATTTTTAATATCTTTTTGAAAATAAAACGTTAAAAAAATGTAAAGAATACAAAAAGTTGTAAAAACTTAAAAGTAACAAAAACGTTTATTATTAAAAAAGCAAGAGAACCATAATTTAATAAGAATACATAATTTAATAAGAAAACTTTCATAACCTATTTTTTTCGTAAGTTTTAGTAAACTTTATAGCAAAAATCACGTTTAACATGATAAAATCATGCTTTTTAAAATAAACGTTTATTACAGAAAACACTTTCACATTTTTAACGAAATACATAAATGAAATTCAAAAGCAACTACAGGAAAAACAAAATAATTTTTCTTTCTTATTTTCTAATTTTATTATTTTGATTGACATTTAATTATCTCTCATAGACATTTATTAAAAATTCTACGAAACGTATTTATGGAATAAAATTGTATTTCAGTTACTAAATGTTTCCTATTCTAATCAAATAGACTATAAAATAATAAATAAATGTCGGTACCTAATGTATTCTATTTATTAAAAACTTTCCTCTATAAAACTTATCAGCGAAACTATAAGAAATGAAATGGAAGTAATGAAACTTTTTGGTCAATAAAAATCAGAGATCAATAATACACAAAATATATTCTTGTTCGAGTATATATTATGTATATTTAAATATATATAATGTGTATGTAAATAAGTACACTGTAAGATAAATACAATAAAATAAAAACTTTCTCACAATTATATTTTTTAATGCTTATAGAAAAATATAAAATTAATCAATTTCACATAATACATTATGTGAATTATAACTGTTCATCGACATAACATATATATTTAAAACGAATATGAAAGTTTCTCTCCTAATACAGTTTAAATTTCGTGCGTCGATTAAACTAGTTCTTTGTTTGTATAAAAGTAGTACTAGATATAAGGAAAAGTACTTGTCTAGTTCAAAATAACCACTGTGTTTATACAGTTAGAATTTGTGAATGTATTTTATAATTTATATATTCAACAATATTTTATTATAATAATTGCAGACTATAATTTTATTTTATAACATTTTAATAATATTATCTATCTATCTATTTATATATATATATATATATATATATATATATATATATATATAATAGTTATAAAAATATGTATGTATGCACTAAAAGTATTTTTTATAAAATGTAGAACTTACAGAAACTATCAATTTTCAATATAATTTTTCTATATGTTAAATTTTTAAATAAATAAATAATGTTTATTAAATTCTTTTTAAATAGTAATTTTTATATGTTGAAAAAATAAATGTGTTATCAAGTGAAAGGAATATTTTATTAATGTGCAATGATAAACAATTGTTTGAATTATAAAAAAAATATAATTTGACAAATGTGTAATAGAAATCTGATAATGGTATTTTAATAAAATATTAGTGAGTGCGAAGGACAATAAAGTATAAAATAATAATTATTTTGGAACACGCACATATACGCACGTATTATATATATATATATATATATATATATATATATATATATATATATATATATATATATATATATATATATATATATATATATATATATATATATATATATATATATATATATATATATATATATATATATATACTCACATATTAAAAATGAGGTCATTTTTTATTCTTTAAAGTACACAAAATATATTTAATATGTATCTGAAATTAGTTGTTTTGGAACTGTGGCTGATTCACTTTACACAAATGAATTTTCACCCCTACACCACAATGTTTTTAAGTGTTCAATAATCACTTATTGTTCACTTGTTTTGACAATGATGGCATCGCCATCGAAATGCATCAGCCGATATAATTATGTAATTATAAATTATATAATTATAAAAAACAAGTGAACAATAAGTGATTATTGAACACTTAAAAACATTGTGGTGTAGGGGTGAAAATTCATTTGTGTAAAATGTATCTGAAAATTGTTCCCTTAACATTTAATGATAGCTTATTACTATCTGAATGTCTCGTGTATTGCAATATGTAACTACTAAATATAATTAAAGTAATAATCAACAATTTTCTAGTTTATTTATCATAAAGAAGGAACTAATTTTAATCATGTTAGATATGCCTAACAGTTGAAGGTAATTTATTATCGTTATCACTAATTTTTTTCTAAAGACCTATGTAAAAAACTCTGGGAACTCTAAATTATTTTTTTAATTATATATTATATATATATATATATATATATATATATATATATATATATATATATATACTCCTCGCCAATCCACCTGGTCAGTGTGGTGAGTGTAACCCAATACCACTAAATTATAACATTCATTGAGACTTCTGCTTAGTAGTAGACAGATAAGTTCATATACAATAATGATAGCATACTTATATGAACTGGCACACATGCATGCATGCATATATATATATATATATCTATATATATATATATATATATATATATATATATATCTATATATATATATATATATATGTATATATATATATATATATATATATATATATATATATATATATATATATATATATATATATATATATATATATATACATATATTATATATATATATATATATATATATATATATATATATATATATGAATATTTAAAAATTAAATATATATAATTTTTATTTTGGTTTTAACTAACTATAATTTTGATAAAATATTTCTAAATTTGTCTCCTCTTATGTCATCAACCTAAATCGTTATGACTAAAATTAGATTTTTTTCATAATCTTTGTATACAAGTCTCACTTTTCATAATAATGCTGCTAAATTAATTACCAGAAGTTATTACTTACTTCTTAAGGATTTTAATAAGTTCGTCAAATTAAACATTTTTTTTAAATGTAAAGTCGTATTCTATATTTAAATGATTATATAGGAAATGACTTTCTATTTTTAAGTATTTATACACACACACACACACACACACACACACACACACACATATATATATATATATATATATATATATATATATATATATAAATGTTTATTAATTAATGCAATGCAAAATTTTACCTATTTATAGATCAAAATACTTTCTACTTCCAAATTTCTAGGAATGAATAATTGTTTTTCTTAGTATATATATATATACACTCAAAGAGAGAGATATAGAGACAAAGGAACAAAACTAATTATGGAATAGTGATCAATAAACAAAAAAGGATCAAAGAAGAAAACCGATAGAAAATGGAGGGATGAAATTGTGAAATGTAGTTAAGGGGAGCTTTGGTTAAGATTAGCCATAGACAGAATACAATGCAAGAATCTTGGATAAACACTTAAGAATATCAATGACATTTGATGAGATTTGGTTCAACTGTGGACTGATATAGGCTTTTATAATATTGATAGTGGTATATTTCATTCTGTTTTATTTTATAAATTTTATGAAATATTCGCATTTCCTTTTTACAGTGTGCAAATAATTTTGCAACGTTATATATATATATATATGTATATATATATATATATATATATATATATATATATATATATATATATATATATAGGCTGGATTTTAGATTTTAATTGACAAATATTATCGTTAATTCTGTAATGAAAGAATAAACGAATTATACTAGTATTAAACAAAAAAATCTAATATATAGGGTTATCTGGATGTGGCGCCTAGATTTGTGTTTTATTAGAAAGAAATATTTGAAATGGATAATGTATAGGGAAGCATGTGTAGAGTTTCTTTTTAATAAAACACAAATCTAGGCGTCACATTTGGATAACTCTATATTTATCATATAAATAAAGCATAAATTACACTTATACACTAAAGATTAAAAAAAATTTTTTTTAAAAATTGATAAATGTTAGTATTTTGTAAAAAAAACTTTTATCTGCAATTTAATATACTGCCCTCATTAAATAAATTCTTTTGAGGTAAATTAAGAAGTCAATTGAAGTAACTGAAAACTAATGTTTTCTCCTTAGTCGAATTCTAATCAATGAATTGTCTACTCCAATTATATATATATATATATTTGGAGTAGATTAAGTACTTTGTTCAACAGGGAGCGATTATGATTATATATATATATATATATATATATATATATATATAGAATCATAATCGCTCCCTGATGAACAAAGTAATTAATGGTTACCATTCACTAGTATTTGGTTATATTCACCAATTCACTACAATGACTAGGTGAATTGATAAGGCTTTTTTTATTCGTTTCGTTTCTATCCTGCGACCGAGGATTCAACACACTTCTCCTGCATAACAGGCGGTAATGCTAATCACTACACCACCAATAAATTATATATATATATATATATATATATATATATATATACACATACATATATATATACATACATATATATATATATATATATATATATATATATATATATATATATATATATATATATATATATATATATATATATATATATATATATATATATATATATATATATATAAATATTTTTTTCTTAAATAAATTATTTCTTAAGGAAATTCTATCACAAGAATATAAACAGATAAACTCAAGTAAATAATTACTCATCTTAATGTTTTTCTCATAGAAATTACATCCTATGTTTGCTGCAAAAAATGTTTATTACACTGATACCGTTCGTAAAAATTGATGTAATAGTTTATTGATGGTAAACCACAGGTAATTTTTATATTATTGATAAAGTGAATGGATGAATATGACAACTGGTCGAATAATTATACAAAATAAAATTATAATTTATAAGTGTGACGGATGTTTATTACTATCTATAAAGATCTACAAACAATTTTAATTAGTTATCGGATATGTATATCATTTTTTTATTTAAATTATGATTACGTAAATATTGATATATATATATATATATATATATATATATATATATATATATATATATATATATATTCTACGATATTTATTATAATATAAAAATATTATTATGAATTATAATTATTATGAAAAATAAATTAGGAATGAAATATTTGTGTATTTTTTATTTTGCTTTATTTAATCATGTTAAAAATATTTTTTTATAAATATTGATCTACCAAATCTAAAGTATACAATTAAAATTAATAATGGACTGAATATTAAATTTTGTATAAATATTTACCATTAGGTATTTTTTTGATATATTTTTTCAGTTTTCTCTCATTATCTATTTATTGTATAAATACCCTAATGTTTATAAAAATCTTTTACCATTTTTAGATAGTTGGATATAAGTATACAGGTGTTTAAAAATAGTACAAGTTTTAACATTAAATGCAATAAAATAAATCAATAATAATAAAATAGTATTTACTAAAAACAGTTAAAAATACAAAGTTTTAATAAAAATATGTTTTTAAAAAAATTTTTACATCATATTAAATAAGCCTGCATTATTAATTTTTTCAATATTTACAAAAGAAATTTTAAAGAATCAAATATTTATACATATATATATATATATATATATATATATATATATATATATATACATATCATCATCATCATCATAACGCCCACATCAGTCCACTACTGGACGAAAGCCACAATGAATGCTAACATTCATTGGTATTTGGTCATATTCACCACGCTGACCAGGCGGATTGGTGAAGATTTTTTTATTCGGGGTTTACTCCCTTCTCGACAGTTATTTTTACAAGATGAGGTTGTCGGATATATATATATATATATATATATATATATATATATATATATATATATATATATATATATATATATATATATATATATATATATATATATATATATATATACATACATATATATATAAATAAAAAATAAGAATGAGAGAAGAATAGATTTTAGGTAATAAAAATAACATATAATCATTTTTAAAAATATCTTAATATATAGATTAGATTCCACTTGATTAAAAGAAATAAATTATTCAACTTATTCTATTTATATTTATTCATGAAAATAAAATACATATATACCTTGAATAGTAGAATGCTTCGACATTAATTCCCAAGATAGGAATAATGTACGTTACAAATAATAACAAGGGAAATAAAAAAATTAAATGCAAGAAGAAAAACATATACAAATAATAAATGAATAATTAAATGATATTAAAATGGAATCGATGATACAATTAGTATTAAAATAAGACTATATACTATAGAAGAAATAATTTCCTCAAGGAGAAAAAATGCAAAATAAATGTAAAAAGTTATATTAGAATTGAAAATAATATAAAATATTAAAAAATTTGAAAAGTTAATATGTTCGTTTTTAAAAAATTAAAATATTGGAAGAGATATTTTTATTTTTCAATGTTTTGAAATATATATAAATTCACACATGCATACATACAAATATATATGTATCTGTTATGTGTGTATGCATTATTTTTTTCTATAATATATATATATATATATATATATATATATATATATATATATATATAGAAAAAAATTAATACATTCCAAAATTACATATATATTTTTCATTTCTTTTTGAAAAAACATAACATTTATTTATTGTCATAACTTAAAAAAATAATTCAAATTTAATGGATATAATGAAATAAATACAAATAAGTAAAATAAATATATAAATTAAATATTTGGTAAATATAATTAATTATTTTTAAATTAATATATATAAAATATAAAATATATATATATATATATATATATGCACAAAATATACTTTTTAGCAAAAAAATAATGTTTATATATTTTTAGTAAAAATTATTATTTAAATAATTTTATAAAAATAATTAATTTATGCTAATTATATAAAATTATAATCAAAAAATTATACAACCTAATATAAAAGTTAAATATATATATATATATATATATATATATATATATATGTGTGTGTGTGTGTTTGTATGTATTATCGTGTTCTTAAATCTCACTTTATAAAAACAAACATGTATAAAATTTGCAAACAAAAAATTATTTATATTCATTAATCAGTGCAAACGAATTAGAAATATATTTTTTACTCACCGTAATAACAATAGCCCAAAGAATCTTCATGTTGTGTACTTATTTTTTAATTACACCTTGCACATGAGTAATTTCACTTTCTTTTAAGAGTTAATTTTCACAGGTCTTTTACACGATTTAGAATGTTTCACACTATTTCTATCATAAATTCGAAGATATGAACAATAGTGAAATCGATTAATGAACTATATTTGCTTAGTTAAAATTTCGATCGATTAGTTCGTTCGAGATCAGCAATATTGAACCTATTATTAAAAATAAAATACAAAATATTATTAATGCAATTGAACTTATAGAAAATATTTATTATCAAATAATTTTATTTAGAATTAATGAGTAAATACTTTAATTGTGAAACTAAGGTTATTGATAAAATAATGAAAAAAATTGTAAAAAATACTAATCATATTTAAGTTAGTGACAAAAATTTAAAAGTTGATTAGGTAAATATTAGTTGAATTTATATATTAAAAAAAAAAAAAACGTTTAAAATTAAAAAGTAAGATAATTCAAAAGAGGAGATAAATCTTATAATTGAAAAACGTGCCTCAGATTTTCGCAATTCAAAAATGTTTGAAAAAGTACAGCGCACTGTGCGCTTCTACTGTATTAGTTGCGGTTGGTCGTGATGCGATACGTTGCGTGCGTTTAAGCTCGTTGTATGTCCAGCGGCGTTCAATGTTGCACTGAAAGCACGAATTACACTGATTGCGAGGCAAGGTTGCTGCCACCGCGTTTGTCTACCGTCAGTCCGTTTACAACTATTGCGCTGATTACATCTGAGGAATTGTAGATGCAGGGCGAGCAAGCGAACGAACTAGCGAACGCACGCTCGCCCACTCATGTGTTCGCCTCACCTTCTGGTACACCCACCAGATCTGTCACGCCGATTGGGTTTTTGGTGCGTCCGTTGACTAATAATGGAACAAATTGACGTCCGCGTATGTGATTTCCTATAATATACTTATGAGTAACAGTTTTGCCAAGTTCTCTCATTTACATTACAAACAATACGTCTATTGATATTCTCTAACACTTCAGGTAATCGTATTCACTTTGAACATTCCGAATGAATCATGTATTTTTAAACAATCAACATCAGCATTTTAACACATTTATCAAAAAAAATTGCGTAGAATCTATTATTTATGATTATCTATCATATAAAATAATTTTTATATTATACACAATCATAATAATGACATTAACAAATTAATGTATAAAAACTAAACTATTGCACGAAAAATATAAATATTAAAAAGTGTACCATATTTAATTTTAAATGAAAATTGGAAAATAGTAACTACATATATTATATTTATTTGTAATCTTTCATATCGAAAATGATGCAGTTATTAAAAATGTTTTTATTGATAAAAATGTCACACTATACAAAATACCAATTGAAATCAAATGCAATTTTTATTTTGTACATAATTATAATTTATTTCAATATATAAAAATTATAAATTGAATAAAAAAAACTTATTAAAAATACTAATTTAAAATTTTTAAAGAATGATTATTTTTCATTGCAATGAAAATGATTTACTTAGAAAAAAATAATTAAAAAAATAACACTACTGTTAAATTTAATTATATAACAACGTTTCTTTTTGATTTTGAATTTAATTTGAGTTTGTCGAGTATATATTCCATCAATTTTCGTATATAACTGAGACTAATTTTATGCTTTTTCTACATCAAATGTTTGTTTCAACTCTTGTTACTTCTCGAGACTTAATTGAGGATCCTCATTAGTGTGGTGAAAAACAGTTTTAAAGTTATCCGATAATGTTTCCACATTCTATTCACAATACAACTAGTTAAAATAACCCATAAAGAAGGACACGTATTTTGCTTTTATCAATCTTGGACAAACATGATTTAATTCTAAGAACTGAATTCAAAAGAGTGTTGAAATCGACAAATATCAATACAAAACTTATCGAATTGATCAGAAATATCTATTTAGACAAGGTGGTCTATGTTAATACAAACAATCAGAACAATCGTACCACTATTCAGTAATTATATCGAAATTGCAGTAGGGAAATCTAAAAAAAACTATGTACGAATGGGTATAGATTTAGATGACAGGAAGTTATTTGTCTTGAACATCAAAATGTAATTTCTTAAGTATAATTCAAAAACTAAAATATTATTTTTGGTCAAAGAAGAAATAATATTTAGATATTTTATACATAAAGTGTGTAAATGTTTTATCTATAAATAATGATAATAGTATTATAATTATCTGCTCTCTGAGATCAATAAAAATGATATAAATATCTGTATTTCTAATGTTAAAAATATGATTATAATTAACGAATATTTCCAACATACATCATTAATCACAATCGCTCTTAAATATATATAAAAGAAGTGTTATCGAAAAAGTGACAATTTATATATTATTTACATCAAGATTTAATATAGTTTGCACCTAATAAAAAATGAAAATAGTTGATATATTCAAAAACAAAAATTAATACAGATAAATTGATTATCAATTTAAAATATATAAAGTTGTATATTTCTTTTTTGTTTAGTCAAGTCTTTATGTTTTATTCAATTAAAAGAATAAGTCAAACATTATTTTTCTTAATTTACAATACTTATAATTTTGTTTACAGGTCACGTTGAGTATAATCTGTTAGACAGATCTCGGTCAAAGTAAACGATTCTCATAAGAATCGTTTAGATTATTGTTCTTATATAGATTTAAATAATGCTTACATTAAGATAGTCTGAGGAGAATAATAATACTATTACATTTATAAATTACTTACATTTTACAAAGAACTTCTTGAAATAATACTAAATATTAACAATGACAAATATTGTATTTATTATCTTAACAATTTTTCAAATACTTTTCAATTACTGTTTCATTATTACATCATATATATATATATATATATTTAGTTTCCTAAAAACCGTGTAAATCAAAATCGTATAAATCGAGATTAAGTTTTGTTTCTAAATTAGGAAGATTTTTTTAAAAAACATAAAACTGTATACTCATTCTATAATAATAATCAAATTATTTGTTTCCCTCTAACGTCAATACATTCAAGAGGTACAACGGGAACGTGGGGATAAGATCTGCTGCAGAACTAATAATTAAAGGGTCCCAGGGAATATTTTTCGATATTTAATGGACAGTGCTTATTTGGCATTAACATCACTATTAAAAATGTGTCTAGTATTAACCTTTTCAAAAAATTATACATTTATTCAATTAATTCAAATATCATATATTCAATTAAAATATAATGTCATATTTACTCTGACCAGTAGTATTCATCACTTATGAATAACTAAACAACATTTTTTAATTGCAATTAATTTTATAGATTTTAAGTAATATTACAAAATAATAAGAATACCTTTATTTATTTACGAATGTCTGACATTTTATATTTCATATGAATTTTATAAATGAACTTATCATATGGAATACCAGGGGTTCGGAAATATTTTAACCAAAAAATAGTTTTTCAGAAAACAGAAATTGTAATACGCTACAAAACGTGTTAAAAAACTAATTAGAATAAATTCACATAGATACTCGTGCTTAAAAATACTCTTTACTATAGTTTTTTCATGTATTGCTTTCATAAATTATTATAGAATAGTTTTATATACAAAGTTAAGAGGAATAAAAAAATAATAATGTATAGATTTGTTCCAAAATTTATCCACCAGATATGCTTTTCTAAGTAAACATATTATTATTATTATTATTAAATGTGACTTTTTTAAGTTCTATGAACGTGTTTCGAAAATGTTATGCAAGGAAAAATATTTCGATATTAAAAGAAAAAATGTTATAAATTTATGTTGTCAAAGAAATCATGTTGTATATTATACATTGGTTAGAATCTCATAAAACCATAACTTTTTTGTACATTTCATAATACAAGAAAATAAATTAGTTTTCACTGTAATTTATTTATATAATTAATATAATATTTTACATTTCATTATGTTCTCCATTATATTTTTTGCTACTAAAATATTTACAAACAAAACAATACATTTAAATGTTTTATATTATAATAAAAACATTTTTGTTAATTTATTTAAAATATTATTAAATATATATTTTACAATCAAACAAATTTATATATATATATATATATATATATATATATATATATATATATATGTTAAAACCTACATAACAGACATAAAAAACATTTTTAATTGTGACATTTCAACAATTTCACTCTAAACACAAGCAATACAATGTACGTTAATCTATAAACTCAATTATATAACAAAAGTATTGTGTTTACAGATAATAAAATAATATTTTATGACGCGATAATAAATTTAACAGTACATAAATAATATTTCACTTTTTTATACTTATATAAAAATTAGTTGAAGTCAATTTAAAAATAATTCTAAATACAGAAAATAATAAACTGTATTTGTAAATAATACAATGAAAATAGTCAACTTACACAACATAATAACATTTTTCAATTATTTAAATATCTTCAATAATATATAAAAAGTCATAAAAATACAAAAGAAATTAGTAAATATAATCAGACACATGTTCGTTAGATAATGAAATTAATTTATAATAATTTACTAATTAACAAATTTATTCAATAACACGTCATAACAAACTAAAAACTATTCGTATACTAACATCTCTGTATTTAAAAATAAAGAATTTCAGTTTGTTTTATTCTGAAATATAACCATAATACTGTAGAAAAATATTTAATTATATAATTAGTTACACAATATTTTAAAACTTGTTACAAATCTATTTAATTGACGATTTTCTATACGAAATATAATATAGTGATTTATAGACTATTATAAATCAGAATAAATATTTATGCAAACAATAGTGACAATTCTATTACAACAATAATTTATGTTAAAATTTAAATAGAAGAAATTAAATTTAAAATCTGTCTACTAAATTATTATTATTGCATTTATTATTATAAACTATATTATAACTAATCATGATTGAATTATCTTAATGATGTACACTAATTTTAATTTTATTGATATGTTGTAAAAACAGATTTTAATAACAGTTTATAATGTATCTTCTTTATAACCAAGAATTGTTATAAAAAATGAGTGAATAAAATTTTTGATTGTATAATAAATTCAAAAAAGGAAAAAATGAAAATAATCTCAATAATAGTCAGTATTAAGTATACAAAAAAACAAAATATTATATAAGTTGATAATTTTGTGATAAAATTTACTATAAATTGAAACTTCTTATATAGTTAATAAATAAGAATTTAAATAAAATATTTATAACATAAAACACAAATATTTCTTTTCAATATAATTCCAAGTATTATATTTTCTAATTGTTATTGCTGACACATTGATATTTGAGTTAAATTTTGTGACTTGTATTCTTCAGTATCTTCATTATATAATATAAAAGTACAATCATGATAGAACCAATTATAGTAAAAAAAATAATTAATCACATATAATTATCATGACAACAATTACTATTAAATACATAACAAAATGCATAAGGATGTAAAATTCAAATAGGTTTGTAGTAGTATAACACAATAATAAAACTTACCTACTTTTGTCTTTAACCGATAATTAGCTACCATTATTATACATTATATAATAATATTATAGCATATAATTAACAAAACATAATCTTAATAAATTTCATTTAAATTTCAATTTCTTAATAAAATTATTTTTTTATTTGTATTTTGAATTGAATTTGTTTGAATGAATTCATTAGTTTGTATGATATTTTTTGATTTATTATATTGGATTTTTTAAAAAATTTATACTTAAATCATTGTAAAATACTCCATATTTTATAAGCAACATCGCAAATTAATACATATAAATATTTATATATATTTTCTAAAAAAGTTATAACCAAAGATAATTAAATTTAGTAAAAATCAGTTGACTAAATTTGAGTAAATAATTATATCAATATAAATATAAGTCTTCTTTGTCTATGAAGTTACAATATTAATAATTTTTAACTTTAAATTATTTATTATTTAAGTGCAATTATAATTTATAGAATAACACAATTTTCTTATAATAAGTATAATATTTATATAATTACTAATTCAATCTAAAACAAAATACATTTTAAAACACAAAAATCTCTCACCCAAGCATCTCAAAATTTTATAAAAGTGTTCAATAATTATTATTTTTTTATTTTATTCACTAATAGGTATTTTGATGATCATTCCATCATCTTCAAACTGTCAAATTATAACATATAAATTTAATTTTTTATTTTATTATAAATTTATTTATCTCTTTATTTTATTATCTTAGATTTTATAACAAAATACTCTAATGTGATATGGCAGACCGTATAAATGCGTAACAGCGAAAGAAATGAACAGTGCTCTTTTAACATTTATAGCATCTTGTGATACTGGGGTGAATGATTAATTTATTGTATATTAAAGTTAGTACACCACAAAAAAAAAGTGGTAAACCACATTATTAACATTTAATATATGATAGTTAATAAAATAAGTGTTAACAATAATAAAATATACAATATTATATATATATATATATATGTGTGTGTGTGTGTGTGTATGTGTGTATGTATGTATGTATTATTGTCTACTATTAATAATATATTACAACATTCACTATTAAAAATTATTCTTACATATTTTATAAACACTGCAATAGATAAAGCTAAAATCTATATTTGTTAATTTTTATTTTAAACACGATCATAATTATCTTTTGGACATATAACTCAGTTTAAATTTATTCACGTGTATTTTATTCTTCCATTTGTAATAAAAGGACCAAGTAAGTGCAGACGGCTGCAATATACTGTAAAATATATAATATTAATGTTAAAAAATTACAAGTTGTGTAAAACAAATAATCATTTCACCTCTCTTATAAATGTCAAGTCAATTGTGTAGAACCCACATGCGCTGAATTCAACTTTCTGATGATGAAGTTGCAAAGAAAATATTTTAATCTGAAACAGTACAGAAAACACATGCAAAACATTTTATTATATTTATTATAAATTATGAAAGCAAAAATAACTATTTTTATAATCGTATCTGATCATTAATTTTTTTATTTTACATCTTTGTTGGACTAAATATTCCAAATAAGAACAAATGAAACTATTTAAAAAAGAATATGGGTTCGAATTATAATAATCAAAATATATAATTACCAAATGAGAAAAGAAATCAAAATTTTTTGTCTCTATATTAATATATATATATATATATATATATATATTCAGAGAGAGAGAGAAAAATGTATCTTAATATTCTTTTACTAGAAGTATTTATAACTTCCATAATTTATGAAATTTCATATTATTTTTCTTAAATTACAATTATTTTCTAAATATCTATTTAGTTCAAAAATCGATTATAAACACAAATAAGTCACTATATTTTGACCTAAAAAGTAAACTAGTGTATAGAATATTTTTTTATCGTTTAAAATTATACTCAAAAATATTTTCAAAGAACTTGTAAAAAATATGAAATTAATAAATAACAGATAATCCTAAACATTTGCACTCAAGTATACAACTTTTTTTAAAAAAATGAAAGAAAACAAAAAGAAACTTAACAAGATATGAAGACAAGAAACATGAATAGCGAGGCGTGAAATAACAAAAATTATTATACAATTACATTTATCCTTGCAAGATCAACGTGAATTACTATAAGTGTAAAAAATTTTTCATGACGGAATATCTCTATAAATACAATTCATAAAATATTTTTATACAAAGTTTGTTCATTTAAATATCAAGCTACAAAATTGTACATATTAAATGCACATCAATAGAATTACGTTATATATTTATCAAAAATCTTTTTTTAATTAAATCTTATACAATATTGATGAATATTTCTTATATTAATTATATAGTAATCATTAAGAACAAATTCCTTTATTTGAATGTATAATGCTTTTTGTTGTTATTTATATAGATAACTTCTTATTTTATTAAAAATAAAATTTCTAATAAACTGGAAGAAAAGAAATGTTTATTTTATATTTAATTACTTAAAAAAAACTAAATAATTATGTTTTTTTATTATTAAAATAATTATATAATCACTTAAATATAATATATTATAAAAAATTAAAAAAATAATAATTTTAGAATTTACTCACAGCTTCATAAATCTCGTCATGTTCACTTAAAGTACGAAGTTGATGTATCAAGACTCTTGGTTTTTGGCTCTAGAAAAAAATTTAGTGTTATTCTGCATTAATTTTTAAAAATAAAAATGTGGTTATTATAAAAAATATATATTCATCGCCTTATATATATATATATATATATATATATATATATATATATATATATATATATATATATATATGAGGATGAAAGCAACTCGCCTAAGGAAGTAAACCCTAAATAAAAAATCGCCAATCTGCCTAGTCTGTCTACTATAACCAAGTATAAGGAATAATAGCATTCAATGAGACTTTAATTATATATATATATATATATATATATATATATATATGAAAATAATAACAAAATTATCTTTTAAGACATTATACGAGTATTTAACACCTTTATGGAAATTTTTAGATTGACAAATATGCACTTATAACTTTATTTATATCATAAAGTGCAAATTATTAAATATATATTAAAAATGTTACAAAGACAAAAACAAAACTGAAATAGTTTTAAAAGAGCATTATATATATATATATATATATATATATATATATATATATATATATATTAAAAAATATGTAGTTGTATCTATTATTAACAGTTAAAAACATTTTTTTTAAAAAAATACAATTATCAATAGCAGGAAGTTATTGAATTAAAATATAAATTTATTATTTTAAATTTAATTAGTGGAAAAATTATGAATGGAATAATTTATAATATATTTAATTAATATTTATTTAAAAGAATAAAAATAATATTTGTCAAAAAAATACGGTCACGAAGAATGTAATTACTAACGTACTTTGATAATTATTTTAGAAAAATGAATATGAATTACAAATTTTTTTTAAGTTCTTTCGTAAAATTTTGTTATTGTATTTATGGCAGAGAATAAAAATTGAATGACGTCAAATTTTATAAAATCACTCTAAAATTTCCATATGAAAACTATATTTTAATTATGTAGTTTTTACTTTAATCTACATTTACGAGTAAATTAGATATCTTATAATAAGAAAATTGTGATATTTTTATTTTAAAAAAAGTAAAAAATTCGTATACTTTTATAATTTAAAACGATATGCAAAACATAAAAAATAATAATTTTCATCAAGCGAATTGTATTTTACCAAAATAATAAATAGTATTGTAATATTTTTTAAATTAAAAACTTAACTACAACCGTATAAATACTAATGTCAAACGAAATAACAATTTAACATAAATAAATTATTACCTTAACACTACAAGATATTATTAAAACATTTAATAATCACTTATTCATTTTATTTGTTTAGAAACTGATACGTATTTCGATGGCTATGCCATCATCGTCAGAGCGATATATTACAAACAGTGCTATGGTACGTTCATCGAAACGCATATCAGCTTTTAAGCGAATAAAATGAATAATAAGTGACTATTGAACATTTTTATTATATCTAATGGTTTTGTATTAATAATTTATTTGTATTAATGTAAATTTGTAATAGCATCAAAACAGAGTGATATTTTTTCTATTTCTGTCAATATTTTAATAACAAATGACCTATTAAAAATAGTTTTGGTAAATCAATTAAATCCTATGAAATAAAAAAATATTATATAATTATCAATTTTTAAAAACTTTAATTTTCATTAACAACGCCATTATTTTTAGATGTAAATAAAATCTCAATTATTAAAATCTGTGTAAATATTTTTCAATAAAAAAATGTATGTAAAATACAAAAAGATTTTTTTTTTAAAAAATACGAAAAATCTTTATTTTCATTAATATATATTTATATATAATTATATATATATATATATATATATATATATATATATACTAAATAATTTATTAATAAATATTTATCTTCTATAATTTTTTAAACTGAATAATGTATTTTAAAACTCTTTTCAAATATTTTTTTTATACAAAATATCATGTAATTTTAATAATATAGTTGAAAAATATTTTAGTACAGTGGCAAAATATTTTTTTTTAATTAAAATTTGTTATTAATGCCAAATTTTAACTCAAGTGAAATTTACATAAATATATATAAAAAATGTTAAGAGATTATAAAAATTAAACATGTTACCTCCTTAACAACAGCACTGCATACAAAACATAACAAAAATATACCTATTGCTGAATTTAAAATCCATGTTAAATAAGACAAAAAAGGAATTACCTTCCATTTATTCAATGAATTATCATGTATAAAAACAAAAATAGTTAATGTTATGAAGAGAAATGACATAGAAAATCGAATTAATACGCTGAATCCGAATATATAACTAATATTTTTGGATATTTCGCATAATTTTTCATGAATAATTTGAATATTTCTTAGAAGAGAACACATATTTTTAATTGTACTTTTTTTATTATTATTATAATATTTATATAATTCACATTTTTTTGAAAAATAATGATTTAATGATTGAAAACGTAAATAAAGAATAAATACACACGTTGCATATTGACATGTTATCAGTGAATTACATATGTCAGTTAAAAGGTAGATAACAAAATAAATTATCAAATAAATATTGCTATAAAAGTACTTATTTGTTAGTATTCGACATAAACATAATGTAAATGAAACTGTTAAACAGTTCACTACAAATTTTCGTACAACATTAAAATTCACAGATATATCTAATTGATCTTTAATATAATGATCTATTTCCACGAATTTCTTTACAACTGTTAAGAAATCTTTAACAAACAGACAATTATTGATTGTGTCCACATTAATAGAGATGAAAGCCGTTATCAGTGACACTTGAGTCGCGAAATTTAACGCGTTTGTCTTAGTAAATAAAAAGAGATCTATTGAAGAAAATGTAATACTAAAGAGAATAGCATAAATCGGTAAGCGTAATAATGAAGTAATCACATTGAATAATGAATAATGATAGTGTTCCTTGTTTTCTACAACTGTTATATTATAAGGTGCTAAACCAAAAAACTTAGATATATGGTATACTGGCGCTACAGCAATGTACATATTTTTTAAAAAGTTATTCGAATAAATTTAACACATTATTCCTGTTGTTTCGAAAATAAACAACTGTTTTCAAAGAACTATTTTAATATAACACTAAAAATAATTTTTAAAACATGTTAAATATAATTATATAATTACATATACGCATACATACATACGTACATATATATATATATATATATATATATATATATATATATATATATATATATATATATAGATAGATAGATACTATTAGTCAATGTCAGTTAGACTATTAGCTTTTTATTCCGTCCCATTATAAATATATTGAAATGCATTAAATAGTGTGCATATATATATATATATATATATATATATATATATATATATATATATATATATATATATATATATATATGTATATATATATATAGAGAGAGAGAGAGGTCCAAATGAGACTGAAGAGTTAGATATATTATACATTTACTTTCTTATTATCATTTACTTTTCTTCAGCCCTATATTATCAATAAAAGTATATTTATATAAATTTCAAATATATTAGGCATTTGATGTACAGGTAACTCCCATATAATACGATAGTTAGGTTTCTTAAAAATACCGCGTTATACGAAATCATTTTACACAGGTCTAATAACTAATGGAAAAAACAAGATTATGTTCCAACAAGTAATAAAAATACATTATTTTGCTTGTATATCTATTAGAAATATGCTAATTAAAAATATTAATAAGCGACCATACATTATATATAGAGTTTTCCAATAAGCGTCTCAGAAGTTTAAATGAAAATGGAATAAAACATATTTATTCAATTATTTTTTTATTTTTTCTATTTTTATGCATATCCTATGGCATTAATGATGGAACACAATTTTACTCATATTACCACCACGATTTCGCTTGACATTGTGCATTCGTTTAGTCCAATTTTTAGACACTCTTTCACAAAATTATGGTCAAATTTCATTAATTCATTCAATGTTTATTTTGAATATTTCTGTTGTTTGTGGTTTATCAGTATAAACCAATGATTTCACATAAACCCACAGAAAATAATCCAATGAAATTAGATCACATGATCTTGATTGCCAATTGATGTGTCCATTTCGTGAAATAATGGACTTATTAAACTTTTGTTTCAATAAGTCTAATATTATGTTGTCAAGTATCTCCCTTCCGCTTTTTTTTTTGTACATAGCTGCGAAATTCAAAAGACAAAAAGGCGGAAGGGAGATATTTGACAACCTAATATTTTCATAGATATATGTCACGTAGACCGTCTTGTTGAAATCACATATAGTGCAAATTATTTTCAATCATTTTTGGAAAAAAATCATTAATCATGGTTCAGTAACGCACTCCATTTACTGTAACTTGATCTTCATCTTCACTTTGAAAAATATGATCTGATGACACCACCAGCGTGTAATGCATACTAGACAGTTACTTTTTGTGGATATAGCGGTCTTTGTTCAATGATTTGTGAATTACTTTCACTCCAAATTCTGCAATTTTCTTTATTTATTTAGTATTGACCACAAGTTTCACGAAGCGCACGATAAGTTTTACGAATCGAACATTGATTTTTATATTTTACAATTTCTAAGTGTTGCTGAAGTGTTAAACGTTTCATGATAATTTTTCAAAGTATACTGAGTGGAAATATCAAAATAAGCTTAAAAAAATCAAACATAACTGCTACCTGCTATCAATGATCTGAAATTCTTATTGGAAAATATTATACGTTCAAATGTGCAATGTTAAAATTGTTCACTATTTTTTTTCTTTATAGCTGATAAAAGCAAATAAACGAGAACAGTTTGTTTGTTAAAAAATATTTTCATTTTCTGTACTCTCTTTAGCAGCATTTAAATTCCTATGTTCTTCTTTTGTCAAAAAATAAGTTATTTTTGTTTGCTTGCTTTCTTTTTCTTTATAAATTTTATATTATGAAGATAAACATTTGTATAATTCTCTTTTAAATATTGCGCTTCTTTTAGTAGAAAAATCTGTATCCATAAAATCGAATTCCAATTTCTTGGTTATGTTTACGCTTTTCTGTATGAATTTTTAGCATAAAATTGTGCACTTTAGAATGTTTTTCTATGCTATCATCATCTGAATTTATTTCATATAAATTTATTGCTATATTAACTAAATCTCCCTTTTTAATCTCTCCTTCTATCAGTAATTTTTGAATATCTTCAGAGATACACAATGAGTTTTAACACATTTTTAATAATTACATTGAATATTAACTGTTGGCTCACATTTAATTGATGAAGAAATAAATACTAAAGATTTTAAAATCAAGAAAACAATGCTGCAAAAACTTTAAAAGTCAAAAACAATACTCTACTCTCCAATTCACAATTTTAATAGCTTGCAATAGAAATTTTTTTCATGCTGTTCTGGTATAACGAATCCACTTATTTGAATTAAATTGATTTATTTAATGATGGTGTTTGTACTTAAAAAGCTTTATCATTTTCCGTGTAATATGGCAGTATTTTCAATTTTCTACGTTAAATAGAAACCGTGCTGAATAAATACATTATTATAAGGGAGATTCCGTAATTGTCTGGCCATATAAAAGCGAAATTATGTTGTAGGAATATCTTGTTTCTTTGCATTAACTAATTATTACACACACACACACACACACACACACATACACATATATATATATATATATATATATATAATTAGAGATTTTTTCTCTTATTTAAAAGAATCAACATTACTAACAAAAATCTATAAAATAAATTAATATTAGCTTAAAATATAATATTAATGCAAAATTTTATAAACAAAGTTATTTAATATATTATCTAGTCAAATAAAAAATAAAAAAAATAAAATGAAGGAAAAAATAAAAATAAAAAATTAGTTTATTCTCAATTACAGTTGCCTTTATTTGAGAATATCAAAATTACTTTTCAATATTTTAGCACAAAAGAATCGTTCACTATAACAAAATAACATTTCATAAAAATATTTAATAGTCACTATTGTTCAATTTATTTTCTTAAAAACTAATGTGAATTTTGATGACATTGATATGATCATTAGAACGCTTCATTATAAAATTTAGACTTATCGATATATGACTATACTAATATATATATATATATATATATATATATATATATATATATATATATATATATATATATTTCACTGCCATACGTAAAAACAAAAAGTATATAATGGTAAAAAAATTCTTTCTAAATTCATACCTTACTACTTTAAAGTATAAACTATATTCTAAAAAGAGATACTGCAATAATCTTCGAATATAAATAGGTCTAACCATACAAAAAAAAGCTTAGAAAATATTATTACCCAAAGTGGAGAGATACCGCCATATAAATGATATTAATGCAGTAATAATATCAAAACTCACAAAATTATGACTAATTGTGTTATAAAATGTGTGAATATATCTATGTACTTGCACATACACACACACACACACACACACACACACACACATATATATATATATATATATATATATATATATATATATATATATATATAAGTATCTCCCTTCCGCCTTCTGGTCTTTTGATTTCGCAGCTATGTAAGATATAACCTATATATATATATATTGAAAGAGAAGTAGTTCAATAAATTTATTTATTTGATTGAAATAATTTACCTCCTTAATAACAGTACTGCATCCGACTGAGAGTAAAAATATATTTATAAATGATGAGAAAATCCATGAACAATAAGAAACATATCTCGTGAGTGAATAATCTGATGTTTGTATATCGTGTAAAAAAATACATATGGTGATCGTCGAAAAAATCAATCCCGTCGAGAAGCGAATTAACACATTCAAACTGAATACATTATTGAGTATTGTTGATGTTTCACAAAGCTTTTGGTGCACTTTTTGTATATTTTTTAAAGTTTTAAGAAGAATTCGAATTTGATTAGGTTCAATATCAGAACAGTATAAATTATTTTCAATTATTTTTTTCATAAAATTGTTCAACAATCGATATCTTAGAAAAAGGATGATCAAGTATATAAGGTATTGAAATGTTATCAATGTATTTGATATATCACTTATAATATAAGACATGAAATATATAAAGTAATAAATATTGGTATAAAATTTTAGTTTACTACCGAGTTTTGTAACACATTCTGAAAATAGTATAATTGCACAAGCTATGTTAAACTTAAACAAGAGTTTATAACTTATTGGAATATATAACACATTAATGAAGTATTCATCAATTTCACTTAAGTATTTGTTAACGTAAATATATTCTTGAATATAAATGCAATTATTCACGGTATCAATAATGAGAGAGACAAATGATGAAATAACAGAGATTTTAATTGCAAAGCGTAAGACAAGATTTTCTTGAAACAGTAATACATCAACTTGTAAATATGCAATAATGAAGACTACTAAATACAACAGTATATGAAACAACGATAAAAAAATTTGAAATGTGGAATATTTCAACTGTACACCATAACCTTTTTTCGTTAGAATAAATGGAGCTAAGCCGAACAATTTTGAGCAATAGTATAAAGGAGCTAAAGCATTATACATATTTAATTTTTCTTTAGAATATTAATAATTTACACTGAGTAACATAAACGAAACATAATTTATTATTATTCGAATTCTCAACTAATTTAAATCATTCTCTTAGAGTAGTGTACATACAAAGTCTTATAATATTTTAAACCAAAATAATACAATTTATTTTATAAAATAAACTTCAATCGAACAAAAATGTTAATTAATTATTTTAACATATATAGTATTCATTTTTGAATAAAATTCTATTTACTTCAATTAATTAAAATATCGATTTTCAATATCTGAAAAAATGCTTTTGAATTAATGAAAAATAGAAATGAACAGAAAAGGTTATAACAACAAATTACGTTAAAATTAATATATATATATACACCCGTACCTCAATTTATGCGGGATTTTTTTTATGCGGCAAATTATACCTCTATTTACGCGGGACTTTTTTTACGCAGAATTGATTTACGTGCCACTTTTTATACGCGGTCAGATAGATTTCATTTTATATAATTTTTCATGGAATTTAATATATATCAGAGTGATGCAAATTCTTACTTGAACGTATAAAAGCACGATATAAATATATAAAAGGTTGATTGTTTTGAATTACAGTAGCGATAGTGACACCGAATAAAATTTATCCACTTTTGTTTTCTAAAACGTCATTATTTTTTTGTTAAGCTACGTAAAATAAATATGTGTTTTTACAACTTTACTAGCTTTTATTTCCAATATTTTTTCTATTGTACTGACAGACTCAATTTACGCGATTTTCATTCACATAAAACAAATCCACGTGGAACGGATACTTCGTGTAAATTGAGAGACGGGTGTATATATATATATATATATATATATATATATATATATAGTACAAAGGAAATACTGTAATTATTATTTTTGAAAAATTATGAAAAATCAATACTTTTATTTCCGATTTCCATAAATAAGTATTTCATTTTTATCTAAATTTTACTGAAAAAAATACTACGCAATAATCAATTTTAATATTTGAAATATTAATTTTCTAATAGAAAAACGACTTGATCACCGATATTATATATCTTAATAAACAAAATGAAAAAATAAGAAAATTCTTATCTATTAAAACATTCCAGAAAAATATATTTAAAAATATTAATGAATGTTATTTATGATTAATAAATTGTTTAAATTACACACACACAAATATTCATATATATGATTCTAAAAAAACAGAATGATTTTAAATTAGAATTGACAAATAAATTTGTTTTATTTGAAAATGAGGAAGAAAATATAGAAAATGAAATAATTCAAATTATTAAAAATTCTGCTAAAAAATATGAAGAGCTTAAAAAATCAACTGAAAAGTTATAAGAATATCAAAAATTTAATAAAAAAAATGACGGGACATAAAAAACACTAGATAATATAAACAAAATTGAATATAGTGAACTAGGTAAAACATAAAAAAATGTCTCAAAGAATAAAAAAATTATACAACAAAAAAATAATGGTTGGATAAAAAAAGATAAAAAACACAAAGCCGAAAAATAATCAACCGCCTTTTAAAAATCACAAAAGAGCATTCGAAAATAAAACCAAAAATGGAAATCAAAAGGAAAAATCGAATATATAAAAAAGAACACAAAAAACGATCAATTGAATTTAAATTTGTTGAAATAAATATTTTAAGTAATATAATTAAAATTATATAAGATTTAACCTTTTGTCGCTCCTAAACTAAATTTCAAATTAATGTTATTTTGAATTACTTACCTCAGCAACGACAGTATCACATCCAAAAGAAATAAAAATTATGAGAATTAAACTACCTAATGTCCAAAACAAACAAGATAAGAAAGGAAGTAATTCAAAATTAACCATAAGATTAAGAATGAAAATATATAGAGTACTGATAGAAAACAATAGAGACAAAGAAATTCGAAATAAAACATTTAAACCAAAAACATTACTAACAATTTTTGATATTATGAACAATTTTTCATAGATTATTATTATCGTTTTTAGAGATTTACAAGTAAATTTTACATTTTTTTCAATTTTATTGCAATTAAAAAAGGTATCTTCTAAACACTTATTTAGTTTTTGGAAACGTAAATATAGTAATAATAGAAAATTTGCATACTGAAACATAACGATCGTATTACTTACATCAGATACGATAAAAAGAGTAAGTAAAGAAATTTTGTATATACTATCCCGTAAAAATGGATTAACAACGATTTTAATTATTGTGATTATTAATAAAACAAATAAACTAAATTTATTAAATGTACATAATAAACTTTGTTCAAGAAAAACACAAAAATTATTTTTAAAAATGTTATCAATATCAAAAATTTCATATATAATTCTAATAATATTCTTTACTTGAAAAACACTATTCAATATTGTTAATATTAGTGTTAAAAATGACAATATAGTAATCAATTTCACGACATATTCTATGAATCCGATTTTAAAATTATCATTTGTATCAATTGACAATAATACGAAATTAAAAATGAAAACATAAATAGGAATTCTTGACAATGATGAAAATATTAAAGTTTTCGAAACACAATACTCTTCTTTATTATTAGAGTACAAATTAATTTTGTACGATACTAAACCACATAATTTAGAAATGATATACAACGATTTCGAAACGGTATACATTTTATTCAAACAAATATTTATAAAAGTCACATATGTGTATTATAAATTAGAAAAATCGAGAATAAATTCAATTGTGATCGATAAATATCAGTAGAATTTTAAATAAAAGATGTTATTTATTTCGTTATTATAACAAATTAACTTCAAAACTAATAAATTATCACCGTAACAATACAAGATCTTGCGGTGTTGGGGGTAATAATTCATTTTCATTAAAATAAAATATATTTATGTAGGAATTGTTTTACATGAGAATATAAAAACTTCATTCTTATTTTATGTAAAATAAATAGGAGTTCAATTTAATTTCTTAACTTAAATTACGCAGAACCAACAACCTTTCTACATATGTAAGTGTTCAATTTAATTTGTAAGTTAAATTTTAATTATATTAATTCGAAGATGTATTTTTATTTCAAACTTTGAAAATACGAATATATATATATATATATATATATATATGTGTGTGTGTGTATGTGTGTGTGTGTGTGTGTGTATGTGTGTGTGTGTGTGTGTGTGTATGTGTGTGTGTGTGTGTGTGTGTGTACGTACTGATTTATAATAATGCTTTAATTATTATAAACTATTTTTATTAATATGAGAGTTCATTTTAGTTATTTTTAAACATGTTAAAAATATAGGAAAAACAGTTCACCACTGACATAAATAATAAACATAATTTTTTAGCCTGATTACTCTTCCAGCATAAGCACTATTATAATGACGATCTATTAATTATATACATTTTCATTCTCGATGAATGAAAATTAATATAAAAATCCAGTATTATATAATTAATATATAAAATCAAAAAAACATCAGATTTTTTTTAAAATAACTACTATTTAATTTTTTTATACATATACCAAGTAGCTATGCCCTCTATTCCTTACGCTCACCGACCACCGAGTTTTGTAATCTTTAAAATTTGGAGGTGACCGTTCACGATCGGAATAGATTAATGGCATTAATTTTGCGATGGAATTAAAATATATATATATATATATATATTATTTTAATATGTTTCAGCCTTTATTCACTTTAAATATATAAAAGCGTTTGTTTTTAAAAAAAACTTGATTACAATTTACACATAAATAATATAATAATTATTATTTTATTAAAAATATGGTTTTTAAAATACACTTACCTCTTTAATTAACAAATGGTAACCAAAAGAAATCAAAAATACATCAATAAAATCTTTAAAGAGCCATGCCAAAAGAGGTATCACCATTTCATAAGTATAATAATAATAAATAATGGAATATAAACTATTTACAGTGAAGTAAATAGACATTGAGAATCGAATTAGAGTATTAAAACTGAAAACTTCATATAATAAATTTGATGTTTTGTTCAATTTTCCATAAACAAAATAAACAAATATTAATGTTTCTCTAATATTTTTTAATTCATTGGCTTTAAGATGGTAATTATTTGAATTTTTTTGGATTACTTCGTTCAAACAGTTGTTTAACAAATTAAATCGTTGATAAATTATAAAAGTATACATCAAAATGTCGCAAGTTAATAAGGTATTAAATAATTCTGTTAAAATATAAATCATATAATAACACATTCTATATATACTTTTAATATTTGTTGATTCAATACTTCCAAGAATTTCGATCAGGAATAGTAAAAATAATAGACATAAACAAATCAGATTAAATTTCAAACTCGAATTAAACAACTCTGATATTTTAAATCGTTTCAGAAGAATATTATCTATTTCAGTTAAACTATGTAGAAAATTAACAATGTTATTAACAAACACATTTGTATTCAACGTCATTGCAACTAAACTTAAGAATGTTAGAACAAATTCAGCATTGAACATAAAATTAAAAAGTTTATTATTGTCATAATGAAGTAATGACTTCAGACCTAATATAAATAAAAGTATATAAAATAATATTCGAATAATATTTAACAAAATTAAAACTTTCGATGGAGTATAAGTTATCTGATTATTTTTAATCACTTTTCTATATACTACTGATCCTAAAATAATTGATAGATAATATAGAGGAGCAGAAGCTTTTTCCATTTTATTCAAATAAAATTGATTATTAAAACTCAAAATAGTATATAATTTAAAAAAGTCGCACTTTATACTGCACTATTTATTTTAATTTAGTTTATTTAACTATTTTCTTTCTTAATAAATATGACAAGATTATAAAAATGTACAATAATAATAATTGATACCACATTCTAACTCTATTAATATTATTTGACTATAATTTATACCGAATGAATTGTTGTACATTAGAAGTGATATTGATTTTTAAATTCAATACAAACAAAAATAAGCATATAATTAGGTTTACTGTGTCTATTCAATACCTTTTTTCTATTAGTCTACAAGAAAGTCATAAAAAATGTAACTGTTACTGTTTACATTATTTGTTTAACCAAAATTAATAAATATTATATCTGTCAAAGTAATTTGTAGGATTTTAGTTACATGAACACATTCACAGTCGGATATACTAAAAACAAATAAAAAAAGATCAGAAATTATTCATTTAAATACAGGTAACACCCGTATAACACATGCATTCCTACAACACAGTCTGAGAATTGGGAAATCCCCGTACAACACGAAATGCGATGAGAGTTTTTAAATGCAAACACCATCTCATTCAATGTTTCTTACTCGAGCATGTTTTTTTTTTGTCAAATTTGCGTACAGAATTTTAGAATTTATTAAAATTTTAAATTCATTTTGTTTGTGGAGTATTAAACATATTTTAAGATTGTTACTGTTTTTTTTTTTTTTTTTTACTTTTCACTATATACATACATTGAATGAAAGTTTTCTGGTATGTATTATTAAACCTTTTTTAAAGAAATATTAAATATTTCTTTTTTGTGAATTAATTTGTAGTCTTGAATTATGTCTGACGGAAGTAAAAAAGTATCTCTTAAAAGACATTTTATTTCGCTAGAATTAAAAATACAAATTTTGGTTCGTCTTAAAAAGAAGAAGAAATGATCATATGTTGCAAAAACCTTAGATTTAAATGAAGCAACAAATCGAATCATACAGAAAAATGAACAGAAAATTAGAGCTTCTGCTGCTGCAGGTCGTTCTATTTCCTCAAATATGAGAGCCCGAACCAGAGCACTAATAATTAAAAAAGTTCAAAAAGCTCTTCGTATTTGGATTAATGATTGTTCAAAAAACGGATTCCACTGAATATCAATGTTATTAAATATAAAGCCTTTAAAATTTACAACTACTTAAAAGAAAATCGAGAATATATTATTAACCTCTATTTTGTTGATAGCAAAGGTTAGTTTGACCGTTCTAGAAAACGATTTTCATTATAGGACATAAAAATATAAGAAAAAAGCTTATCAGCTGATAATGAAGCTGCCAAAACATATCCAAAGGAATTGCAAAAAAATATTAAACAGGGTGGGTATACAACATATCAGATTTTTCATGCCGATGAGAAAAACCTTTGGTGGAAAATCCCCAAGAGAACATTTATTTCAAAATATATAAACTTTTTCGTTGCTGCGTGGATCGTATACGCTCCACATTAAATTTTCCATTTAGGCATTTCCATATTTTTGATATTTAATGAAATATTTTCAAAAAATATTTTATAAAATTATGATTGATACCTAAATATCATGTATAGTGCAGTTGTCACACTTGTTAGATTACACAGAGTTACGATTTGTTTTTTTAGATATTCTATGACCCAGCATAATATGTTAAAATTCGGCCACGAACTAAAAAAAGAAAGGAAAATTCAATTTCGTAGGATAACGTTACAAACTATACTATAAAAGTAACGTTAAAAAAAATGGAACTATATTAGTAAAAAATTGTACTATAAAACAATTAGATTCTGTTATGATTGTCCAAACAAACCGAAAATATATTTAACATGTTTTAATAAAAATATTCTAGCTAAATATAAATCAAATGTATAACAAAAATAGTAATATTAACAATATTAAAAATAAAAACTTTTATTTTAATCTAATTCTTTTTTTTATTCAAACTATGTAATTAAAATGATCTGTTATAACAAAAAAATATATATATATTTTTGTAAATCATTTTGAAAGATATATCTTTTACTTGATAACAACGATAAATTCAATTTTGCATTATAAAGCTTATATAGGATTTTTTAAGTGTGATAGAATTTCAAATTCAATCACTATCGAAAATTCTACCTAATCTAAAAAAAAGCACTAAATTATAAGTAAATCTGTCGGTCTTGAGAAAATGGACCGTATGCAATCCACATGGCATAAATGGAAAGTCGTGGAAAATCGATTTGATAACAAACGTGTTAAATAAATTTGTATCTTTATTTACTTGAAACACATAATGCCCTTTATTCCTGATATAAGTGATTATAATTTGCACATTAATAAAACACGAATTATTTTTCTACTAAAAATATTTTTTTTCAAATACACTTACCTCTTTAATTAACGCATGGTAACCAAAAGAAATCAAAAATACATCAATAAAAGTCTTAAAAAGCCATACTAAAAGAGGTATCACCATTTCGTAATTATTATAATGATCAATAATGCAATATAAGCTATTTACAGTAAAATAAATAGACATTAAAAATCGAATTAGAGTGTTAAAACTAAACACTTTATTTAATAATCTTGATGTTTCAAACAATTTTCCATAAACTAATTGAACAAATTTTAATGTCTCATTAATATTTTTTAATTCATTGGCTTTAAGATAGTGATTATTCAAACTTTTTTCGATTACTTCATCCAAACATTTATTTAACAAATTAAATCTTTGATAATTTATAAAAATATACATCAGAATTTCGCAAGTTATTAAGGTGTAACATAATTCTATTAGAATAAAAATTAGAGAATAACAAAAAGTATATAAGTTTTGAATATTTATTAAATTAATAGTTCCAAAAATTTCAATAAGGAATAGTGATAATAATAAAAATAAACAAAGCAGATTAAATTTCAAACTCGAATTAAACAACTCTGATGTTTTAAATCGTTTCGAAAGAATATTATCTATTTTAATTAAACTATGTAGAAAATGTACAAAATAATTAACAAAAAAGTTTATACTCAACGTCGTTATAACTAAACTTAAGAATGTTAGAATAAATTCAACATTAGACATAAAATTTAAAAAGTTATTATTATTATGAACATGTATTGAATTTCGACCTAATATAAATATGATTATATAAAATAATATATGAATTATATTTAAAAAAATTAAAACTTTCGACGAACTATAAGTTATTTGATTATTTTTAATTACTTTTCTATATGCTGTTAGGCCAAAAATAATTAATGGATAATATAGAGGAGCAGAAGATTTTTCCATTTTAAACAAAGTTGATTATTAAAACTCAAAATTATATATAATTTGAAAAAGTCGCATTTTATACTGGACTATTCATAAATATTATTATTTTATTTAGTTTATTTAACTATTTTCTTTCTTGGTAAATATTAGAAGATTATAAATATGTACAATTATAAAAATGTATACTACATTCTAACTGTATTAACAAAATTTGACTATAACTTGTATAGAATGAATTGTTGTCCATTAGAAATGATATTGATTTTCCAATTCAATACAAACAATAGTAAGTAAGTAATTAAGTTTACTATGTCTATTTAATAAATTATTTCTATTACTTCACATGTCTATGTTTTTTGTATAAATTCACAGTATAAAATATTCATAGTATAAATATTCAGTATTATTCTTAACATAATAATTTATTAAAAAAAATATATTATATCTGTTAAAGTAATCTGTAGTTAAATTGAATTTGTAGTTTGCAATTAAAATTAAATTAATTAAATTGAATTTGTAATACATTTTGTATCAGTTATACAAATAATCATAACTATAGTTAATATAAATTTGAATATTATTTTCAATTTCAATAAAATTCAGAAATTGTGAGTGAAAAAGTATTTGAAAAATGTTAAGAAGAATACATGATTTAAAGGTAAAATTCGTCCTGGAAAACCTGAATATTTATATATTTGAAATAATAAAATCGATATTTATACAATTCAACTTAAACAGTTACACTATGATATTCAAAATATAACAAATATACTCAATTGAAAATTGTATTAGTAAAAAAGAATAAAATGGGATTTTTTTAATAAAATTTATAAGGAAAACAAAGTCATTGCAATTTGAAAATATTTTTATACCTACGTGAAAGAAAGATCTATCCTAAAAAATATGTATTTAACGAGCTAATAAAGAACATATTCATTCAATGCCAAAACTAGTATTGTTGAATAATTACATTTACCAGAATAATTTTTAACTTAATTAAATAACAAAGGTCATATAATTTTATTCAATCAAATATTAGAGAATAGATTTTTAAATTTATTATATAATAATAAAATGTTATTTATTTTTGTTCATATTTATTTATTCTTGAATATTTCAATTTACCTATAATAAATTTATTATTATTATAATATTTAATTTAAAGAATAGAAAGTTTTAATCTCTTCTGCAGTATATTGGAAAAGATACTATAGTTATTTTATATATTAAAAAAGAAATTACTTAATAAAATAACGACACTTTTCTATAAAATAAAATATAATACTAAATTACAGGTTTCAATAATATAGTAAAATAATGGCATATATTTAAAAAAATATTATTTTCTGAAGTCGAAAATTTCATTAATTGTTTTGGAACTGTGGCTGATTCACTTTACACAAATGAATTTTTACCCCAACACCACAGTAATTTAAAGTGTTCAATAATCACTTATTGTTCCCTTGTTTTTTATAATTATATAATTTATAATTATATCGGCTGATGCATTTAGATGGCGATGCCATCATCGTTAGAGCCTTTCTGTTAAAATCTAGACTAACTTTTTAATATATACTTATACTAGTTCGTGTTTTGTGTCCTTATTCAATCCATCTACAACTGGGGGTTGTATCTTTCATTTCGTCATCTGGTCTGCAAGCATGAACTGTTTTCGGTTATTTGTTTTTTGCAATATGTTCAAAAAGGTCGCAAATCTATGAACATATTGCAAAAAACAATAAATAATCGAAAACACTTCATGCTTACAGACCAGATGACGAAATGAAAGATACAACCCCCAGTTGTAGATGGATTGAATAAAGACACAAAACACGAACTAGTATAGGTATATATTAAAAAGTTAGTCTAGATTTTAACAGAATATGGCATCGCCATCGAAATGCATCAGCCGATATAATTATAAATTATATAATTATAAAAAAAAGTGAACAATAAGTGATTATTGAACAATTTAAATTATTGTGGTGTTGGGGTAAAAATTCATTTGTGTAAAACGAAAATTTCATGTTTAAATAAAAAAAGGTCTCATCAATGTACATCACTTGTTTTCATTTATAATAGCGATACAGGAATTTTAAATTCTAAAATAATTCAGAGGCTCTAGGTAATAAATACATAAGATCATGGAAAAATTAATTTTAAGATAACATATAGAAACGAGTAGATTCAAAATAAAACAAAAGTTAGAGACATTATAGCAAGATAAAAAAAAATTAAAATGGAAATAGATTGATCATATAGAGAAAATCATCGATGAACAGGAAATATTAATTGAAAATCCAGAGATATAATAAAAATACCAATGATTAGATAGGACAGAGATATAATAAAATTCATAGAATTGTAATAGAAAAGAAAAATAACAAATAGCTGAACATAGAACATTTTGGAAGAAACCTTCATCTAGCTCTAAATAGAATGAGATTGTTGATGATATATGTACGAGTATGTATGCATATATAAAATAAACACAATGACTCATTAAATAATTTAAATATAATAATATTTGAAATAACATTCATCAGTTATGTAACAACACTTTATTTTTTATAAAAAAGTGTTGATGAATAGAGAAAACAATAAAGTATAAGTTATCGATCAAGAGACAAATTATTGATATTAAAATATAACATAAAAAAGAAGTTTTCACATAAAATTTCTTATAAACATATATCATATAAAAGTTTTAATATTTTGTTGTTCCGTTCATAAAAATATTGTTGAAATTAAAATAGAAAATTGCTCGTAAAATAGAAAATACTACCATAATTATTAAAACCTAAAAATTAAAAAAGGAAGAGAAAATTAAAAAAGTATGATTAATCATTACTGCAATAAATAATGTTACAATGAATTAATTAAAATAAATAACTAATAATACTTAAATTACCTTATATTAAAAAAAGTTTCAAAACAATTCTAATATTAATCATAAGTATCTATTTACAACACAACACTCTATTGAATTTTTTCTTTAAAAATGATAAAATCAAATTAAGTTTCCCGTGATACTTGTAGATTAAATATTAAATAAAAAATTACATATATATATATATATATATATATATATATATATATATATATATATATATAAGAAATAAATACTTTAAAATTTACCTCTTTAATTGTTAAATGACATCCAACTGATAACAGCAATATATTAGAAAAAGATCCAAAAATCCATGCTATATAATATACTATATTATTAAAAGTAGCGAATTCCATCATTGAACGTATAGTACATATTGTGAATACCAATGATACTGAAAATCGCAAAAGCGTACTAAATCCAAATGCTTTATTAATGACACTAGATATATCACACAGTTTTCTATGAAGTATTTGAATCTGTCTCAATTTATCGCATACGTCTTTTAATTCACCTCCTTGTTCACAATTATTCAAACATCGCTCAATGATATTTTTCAAATACTCATTCAGTATTTGAAATCGACAATAGATTATAAACACATACATCAATTTATAACAAATAACCAAAGTATTTATTGATTCTGTCGAAATAAATATCAAAAGATATGCCAGTAATTTCCATTTATACTTTACATCGAAATCTATGGATACAAATTCTAATAAACAAATGCAAAGCATATAGCAAATACTTAGAATATTATATATCAAAACAGAATTATACGACACGCAAAACTGAAAATGACTCGAAAATAAGTTATCTATTTCATGAACTTTATGTATCAAATCAATAAAATGTTTAGCACGGAGAAAACTATTTAGCCCAGGTACAACGAAAGTTATAAAAGATATACACAATACTGTTTTGTATAAACATTTCATAAAAAATGATGCATTTTTTCTGTAACTAACACTTCCTTCGATGGCCATTATAAATAGAATTATATAAAGTATCAAACGGATTAGTAATTCTATTAAGGAGATTTTCGAAAACTTGTACTCGTTTTGATATTTTTTTATTGATTTTCGATACGGTATCAGACCAAATAATTTTAGAAAACAATTAATCGGCATCATAGTATTATCCAGTTTATTAGAGAATTTTTTCAAAATTATTAAGATTTTTTCGCGAATATTCATTTTTTAAAAATATGATAAACAGCACGTGAATTTTTTAAGTTTTCAACTTCATACAAAAAACATATTCAATTATTTTGTTGTTATTGAAAACATTGTTGGTATCCATTTACTTAATAAAGAGCACAATTGATTAAATTAAGTGCTTATCTTTCAATAAAATAGAAACGTATATATATATATATATATATATTTATATATATATATATATATATATATTTATATATATAATAATCTTACATACCTCAACTTGACATTTACTATAATTTGACATTTCAATTAATAATTAAATTGACAATTTTTTTAAATATGTTAATGTACAATAAAAAATTATTTTAAGATATTGAAACATATAAAAAAGTATTATTTAAAAATACACACACACACACACACACACACACATTTATATATATATATATATATATATATATATATATATATATATAGAGAGAGAGAGAGAGAGAGAGAGAAAGGAGAAAGAAACGAATATACGTGTTTTCGTAATTTAATGAATTTTATATCAACAACTGTTATAAGTTGATTACAATTAAATAATTTTTTTAAGGTCAATCTATTAGTAATGAAAAAAATACTACATAATAAATGTTTTATTTGAAGAGAAACTATAAGATATTTTAAATAATGATTATTTTATTATTTTGATGTTAAGATGAAATTTTTATAAGAAACTGAAATGAAAATTTTAAGTTCGAGAAAAATCTTATGTTGTTTTTAACTCAGTTTTTTATCTTAAATTTAATTTCTCTTTCTTATATGCCAATCAAATTAACCAACCATTTTACTAGATATAATTTTATTTAGTAACTATCATTTACTTTCATACGTTTACCTATTTTAGTGAACAAAAAATTAAACAAATTATATTTTCATGACAAAAATATATAATTTTCAATAATAACATTTTTTAGTAAAATAGTAATTAAAGTATGAAAATTAGATAAATTATTATTTGTTAACATTAAAACACATTTTTTTTAGTTTTATATATTCAACTTTTGTTTACATTTATAATAATATTTTTTCTCAAAATACCTCAAATAAAATACATTCTATTTATAATTAATTTTATTTGATAAAAGAGTAAGAAGTATACATACAGTAATATAATTAACACGTGACTATTAGCTTCCAAGTTATATTACACATACATGCACACTCACATATATATATATATATATATATATATACGAGGGTCGTTTGTTAATTATGGTAAATTTATTTATTGTTTAATTTAATTAATTTAATTAATTAATTAATTTAATTAGATTTTTCAATTTAGTTTTTCTTACTTTTTTACCACACTTATCAAAGGACCCTCGTATATATATATATATATATATATATATATATATATATATATATATCCACAAGTTTATATAATAATAATAGAAATAGCAAGTTTGCTTATGACAGTAAGTTTGGTATCATGAGTTTTACTTTTTGAATTCCTTCACATTAACATATTTTACCTCTCCTAATCTGAATTGTAACAACTTTAACTGAGGAAGACGGTGTTTTGAAAAGTCTAGAGTAAATTCTAGAGAAACATTTATTTCAAAATATATAAACTTTTTCGTTGCTGTGTGGATCGTATACGCTCCACACTAAATTTTCCATTTAGGCATTTCCATATTTTTGATAAATAATGCAATATCTTCAAAAAATATTTTATAAAATTATGATTGATAACTAAGCATCACGTTATCACACTTGTTAGATTACATAGAGTTTAGATTTGTTTTTTTAGATATTCTATGACCCAACATAATATGTTAAAATTTGGCCACGAACTAAAAAAAAGAAAGGAAAATTCAATTTCATAGGACAATGTTACAAACTACACTATAAAAATAATGTTAAAAAAAAATGAAACTATATTAGTAAAAAAATGTACTATAAAACAATTAGATTCTGTCATGATTGTCCAAACAAACCGAAAATATATATAACATGTTTTAACAAAAATATTCTAGCTAAATATAAATCAAATGTGTAACAAAAATAGTAATATTAACAATATTAAAAATAAAAACTTTTATTTTAATCTAATTCTTTTTCCTTTTATTCAAACTATGTAATTAAAATGATTTGTTATAACAAAAAAATATATTTTTTTTTTGTAAAGCATTTTGAAAGATATATCTTTTACTTGATAACAACGATAAATTTAATTTTACATTATAAAGCTTATATAGGATTTTTTAATGTGATAGAATTTCAAATTCAATCCTTATCGAAAGTTCTACCTAATCTAAAAAAAAGCACTAAATTATAAGTAAAACTGTCGGTCTTGAGAAAATGGACCGTATGCAATCCACATGGCATAAACTGAAAGTCGTGGACAATCGATTTGATAACAAACGTGTTAAATAAATTTGTATCTTTATTTACTTGAAACACATAATGTCCTTTATTCCTGATATAAGTGATTATAATTTGCACATTAATAAAACACGAATTATTTTTCTACTAAAAATATATTTTTTCAAATACACTTACCTCTTTAATTAACGCATGGTAACCAAAAGAAATCAAAAATACATCAATAAAAGTCTTAAAAAGCCATACTAAAAGAGGTATCACCATTTTGTAATTATTATAATAATCAATAATGCAATATAAGCTATTTACAGTGAAATAAATAGACATTACAAATCGAATTAGAGTGTTAAAACTGAACACTTTATTTAATAATCTTGATGTTTCAAACAATTTTCCATAAACTAATTGAACAAGTTTTAATGTTTCATTAATATTTTTTAATTCATTGGCTTTAAGATGGTAATTATTTGAATTTTTTTGGATTACTTCGTTCAAACAGTTGTTTAACAAATTAAATCGTTGATAAATTATAAAAGTATACATCAAAATGTCACAAGTTAATAAGGTATTAAATAATTCTGTTAAAATATAAATCATATAATAACACATTCTATATATACTTTTAATATTTGTTGATTCAATACTTCCAAGAATTTCGATCAGGAATAGTAAAAATAATAGACATAAACAAATCAGATTAAATTTCAAACTCGAATTAAACAACTCTGATGTTTTAAATCGTTTTGAAAGAATATTATCTATTTCAATTAAACTATGTAGAAAATTCACAATATAATTAACAAAAAAATTTATACTTAACGTTGTTATAACTAAACTTAAGAATGTTAGAATAAATTCAGCATTGGCTATAACATTTAAAAAGTTATTATTACTTTGAAGATATATCGAGTTTAGACCTAATATAAATATGAGTATATAAAATAATATATGAATTATATTTAAAAAAATTAAAACTTTACATGAACTATAAGTTATTCGATTATTTTTAATTACTTTTCTATATGCTGTCAGGCCAAAAATAATTAATGGATAATATAGAGGAGCAAAAGCTTTTTCCATTTTATTTAAACAAAATTGATTATTAAAACTCAAAAATATATATCATTTGAAAAAGTCGTAATTTATACTGAACTATTTATAAAACATATTATTTTAATTTATCTTATTTAACTATTTTCTTTCTTGATAAATATTAGAAGAAATATAAACATGTACAATTATAAAAATGTGTACTACATTCTAACTGTATTAATATAATTTGACTATAACTTGTACAGAATGAATTGTTATGCATTAGAAGTGGTATTGATTTTTCAGTTCAATACAAACAATAGTAAATATTTAAGTTTACTGTGTCTATTTAATAAATTATTTCTATTACTTCACATGTCTGTGTCATTTGTATAAATTCATAGTATTATTCTTAACATAATAATTTATATTAAAAAAATATTATATCTGTCAAAGGAATCTGTAGTTAAATTGAATTTGTAGTTGAATTTAGGTATATTAAAATATTTATAGTCGAATATCCTAAATCAAATAAAAAGATACAAAATTATCATTATTTATTTCTACTTTATATATGTAAAAACATATATAGGTACATATATATATATATATATATATATATATATATATATATATATATATATATATATATAAACGTTTAAGAACTATAAACTTTTAGTTAACTATTAATTATAGCCTCAATATAAATACTCATAATACTCGTACATTTTATATCAGTTATACAAAGAGTCATAGCTATAGTTAATATAAATTTGAATATTATTTTAATTTCAATAAAATTCAGAAATTATAAACAAAAAAAGTATTTGAAAAAAATTAAGACGAAGACGTGGTTTAAAGGTAACATTCGTTCTGGAAAAAGTGAATATTAATATATTTGAAATGATAAAATCTATATTTATGCAATTCAAATTAAACAATTATACACTATGATATTAAAATACTATTTTAGGTAAAATTACAAATAATGTTATTTCAAGTCACAATACAGAAATTGATTTTAAACTATTTTGATGAATAATTAATTTTTTAACTAAAGTTTAACAGAGTGATTATATGATATATTCTTTGTGTCTACTAACACAAATATAATCAATTGCAAATCATATTGTAAAAAAGAATAAAAAGGGATTTTTTTATTGAAATTGATAAGAAAAACGAAGTCACTGCAATTTGAAAATCTTTTTGTGCCTACGTTAACGAAAGGTCTATCATAAAAAATTATGTATTTAACGAGCTAATAAAGAACATATTCATTCAATACCAAAACTAGTATTGTTAAATAATTACATTTACCAGAACAATTTTTAACTTAATTAAATAACAAAGATCATATAATTTTATTCAATCAAATATTAGAGAACACATTTCTAAATTTATTATATAACAAGAAAATTTTATTTATTTTTATTCATATTTATTTATTCTTGAATATTTCAATTTACTTATTATAAATTTATTATTATTATAATATTTAATTTAAAGAACAGAAAGTTTTAATCCCTTGTGCAGTACATTGGTAAAGATACTATAGTTATTTAATATAATAAAAAAGAAATTACCTAATAAAATAACGACACTTTTCTATAGAATAAAATATAATACTAAATTACAGTTTGCAATAATATAGCAAAATAATAGCATATATTAAAAAATATTATATTCTGAAGTCCAAAATTTCATTTTTAAATAAAAAAGATCTCATCAATGTACCTCACTTGTTTTCATTTATAATAGCGATACAGGAATTTTAAATTCTAAAATAATTCAGTGGCTTTAGGTAAAAATATATGGGATCATGGAAAATTTAATTTTAAAATAACATATAGAAACGAGTAGATTCAAAATAAAACCAAAATTAGAGACACTATATAGCAAGAATGAATAATTTAAAGTGGAAATAGATTGGTTATATAGAGAAAATCATCGATGAACAACAGGAAATATTGATTGAAAATCCAGAGATATAAAAAGAACAAGAAAATACCAGTGAACAGATAGGACAGAGACATAGTAAAATTCATAGAATTGTAATAGAAAAGAAAAACATCGAATAGCTGAACATAGAAAATTTTGGAAGAAACCTTCATCTAGCACTAAATAGAAAGAGATTGATGATGGCATATATATGTATGTATATTAAAATAAACATTACTCATTAATTAATTTAAATATAATAATATTTTTAATTACTAATGTAACCATACCTTATTTTTTTTAAAAAAATGTTAATAAATAGAGAAAACAATAAAATGTAAGTTATCGATCAAAAGACAGCTTGTTTACTTTAAAATAAAACATAAAAAATATGTTTTCACATAAAAATTCTTATAAGCATATATTATATAAAAGTTCTAATATTTTGTTGTTCCGTTCATAACATATTGTTGGAATTAAAATAGAAAATTGCTCATAAAATAGAAAATACTACCATAATTGGTAAAACCTAAAGATTAAAAATGATGAGAAAATTAAAATAGTATGATTAATTATTACTGCAATAAATAATATTACAATAAATTAATTAAAATAAATAAGATTAATAAATTATTAATAATACTAAAATTGCGTTATATTAAAAAAAATTTCAAAAAAATTCGAATATTAATCTTAAGTATCTATTTACAACACATCACTCTATTGAATTTCTTATTTAAAAATGATAAAATCAAATTAAGTTTCCCGTGATACTTAAAGATTAAATAATAAATAACAAATTACATAAATATATATATATATATATAAATATATATATATATATATATATAAATATATATAAGAAATAAATACTTTAAAATTTACCTCTTTAATTGTTAAATGACATCCAACTGATAACAGCAATATATTAGAAAAAGATCCAAAAATCCATGCTATATAATACAGTACAGTATTAAAAGTAGCGAATTCCATCATTGAACGTATAGTACATATTGTGAATACCAATGATACTGAAAATCGCAAAAGCGTACTAAATCCAAATGCTTTATTAATGACACTAGATATATCACACAGTTTTCTATGAAGTATTTGAATCTGTCTCAATTTATCGCATACGTCTTTTAATTCACCTCCTTGTTCACAATTACTCAAACATCGCTCAATGATATTTGTCAAATACTCATTCAGTGTTTGAAATCGACAATAGATTATAAACACATATATCAATTTATAAAAAATAACCAAAGTATTTATTAATTCTGTCAAAGTAAATATTAAAAGATATGCCAGAAATTTCCATTCATACGTTAAATCGAAATCTGCGGATAAAAATTCTAATAAACAAACGCAAAGCATATAGCAAATACTTAGTATATTATATATCAAAACAGAATTATACGATACGCAAAACTGAAAATGACTTGAAAATAAGTTATCTATTTCATGAACTTTATGTGTCAAATCAATAAAATGTTTAGCACGGAAAAAACTATTTAGCCCAGGTACAACGAAAGTTATAAAAGATATACACAATACTGTTTTGTATAAACATTTCATAAAAAATGATGCATTGTTTCTGTAACTAACACTTCCTTCGATGGCCATTATAAATAGAATTATATAAAGTATCAAACGGATTAGTAATTCTATTAAGGAGATTTTCGAAAACTTGTACTCGTTTTGATATTTCTCTATTGATATTCGGTACGGTATCAAACCAAATAATTTTAGAAAACAATTAATCGGCATCATAGCATTATCCAGTTTATTAGAGAATTTTTTCAAAATTATTAAGTCTTTTTCGCGAATCTTCATTTTTTAAATTATGATAAACAACACATAAAATTTTTCAGTTTTCCACTTCATACAGAAAACATTTTCAATTATTTTGTTGTTATTGAAAACTTTGTTGGTATCCATTTACTTAATAAAGAGCACAATTGATTAAATTAAGTGCTTATCTTTCAATGAAATAGAAATATATATATATATATATATATATATATATATATATATATATATAATAAACTTACATACCTCATACTTGACATTTACTATAATTTGTCATTTCAATTAATAATTAAATTAACAATTTTTTTAAATATGTTACTGTACAATAAAAAAATTATATTAAGGTATTGAAACATATAAAAAACTATTATTTAAAAATACACACACATATATATATATATATATATATATATATATATATATATATAGAGAGAGAGAGAGAGAGAGAGAGAGGAGAAAGGAACAATTATACGTGTTTTTGTAATTTAATGAATTTTATATCAAGCAACTCTTATAAGTTGATTACAATAAAATAATTTTTTTAAGGTCAATCCATTAGTAATGTAAAAAATACTACATAATAAATGCTTTATTTGAAGAGAAACTATAAGATATTTTAAATAATGATTATTTTATTATTTTGATGTTAAGATAAAATTTTTATAACAAATTGAAATTAAAATTTTATGTTCGAGAAAAATCTTCTGCTTTTTTATCTCATTTAATTATCTTAAATTTAATTTCTCTTTCTTTTATGTCAATCAAATTAACCAAACATTTTACTAGATATAATTCTATTTAGTAACTATCATTTACTTTTATACTTTCACCTATTTGAGTGAACAAAGAATTAAACAAATGAAATTTCATGACAAAAATATATAATTTTCAATAATAACATTTTTTAGTAAAATAGTAATTAAAGTACGAAAATTAGATAAATTATTATTTGTTAACATTAAAACACATTTGTTTTAATTTTATATATTAAACTTTTACACAAATTAATTTTAACCCCAACACCACAACAATTTAAAGTGTTCAATAATAACTTATTGTTCACTTATTATTTATAATTATATAATCTACAATTATATCGGCTGATGCATTTCGAAGGCGACGCCATCATCGTTAGAGCCTTTGTGTTAAAATCTAGACTAACTTTTTATATATTCATATACCAATTTGTGTTTTGTGTCCTTATTCAATCCATCTACAACTGGGGGTTGTATCTTTCTTTTCGTCATCTGGTCTGCAACATGAACACACATGCTTAAAAATGGACACAGATTAGGGAAATTAGAATTAATTAAACATATTACCGATAAAAGAGACCTAGACTGCCAAGAGATCATGGAAATTTACAAAAACAAATTACGTGTAATGAACTCGGATAATGGTCCAATAAATTCGAGCTTGTTTACTTTTTGCATTACCGTAAATAATATTTTATATAAAAACGTTACTAGAATATATGCATGACACTAATTTAATAAAATAAAATAAAAAATTAAATTAAAAAATACTAACATATTTTTAAAAAATTAAATCACAAAACTAACACATGCAGATATTCAATTCATCTAAAACAGACCTCACAAATTTTAAAAATTTTCGAATACTGTCACAAGTAATAAATAAGTCAATTCATGTCATTAAAAAAGGTCACAAATCTATGAAAAAAAGCATGTTGCAAAAACAATAAATAACCGAAAACAATTCATGCTTGCAGACCAGATGACGAAAAGAAAGATACAACCCTCAGTTGTAGATGGATTGAATAGCGACACAAAACACAAATTAGTATATGTATATATAAAAAGTTAGTCTAGATTTTAACAGAAAGGCTCTGACGATGATGGCGTCGTCATCGAAATGCATCAACCGATATAATTATAGATTATATAATTATAAATAATAAGTGAACGATAAGTGGTTATTGAACATTTTAAATTATTGTGATGTTGAGGTTAAAATTCATTTGTGTAAAGTGAATTAGCCACAGCTACAAAACAACAAATAATTAAACTTTTGTTTAACATTTATAATAATATTTTTTCTCAAAATACTTCAACTAAAATATATTCTATTTATAATTAATTTTATTTGACAAAAGAGTAAGAAGTATACATATACTAATATAATTAACACGTGACTATTAGCTTCCAAGTTATATTACACATACATACACACACACACACACATATATATATATATATATATATATATATATATATATATATATATATGTACATGAGGGTCGTTTGTTAAGTATGGTAAATTTATTTATTATTTAATTTAATTAATTCATTGATTTAATTAAATTTTTTAATTTAGTTTTTCTTACCTTTTTACCATACTTATCAAACGACCCTCGTATATATATATATATATATATATATATATATATATATATATCCACAAGTTTATGTAATAATAATAGAAATAGTAAGTTTGCTTATGACAGTAAGTTTGGTATCATGAGTTTTACTTTTTGAATTCCTTCACATTAACATATTTTACCTCTCCTAACCTGAATTGTAACAATCTTGACTGAGGAAGACTGAGAATTTTTTTGAAAATTCTAGAGTAAATAGTATTCTAAACTAAAGCATCTCTATGAAAAAATGAACTTTTCTTGCTTTTTGTAATTTCCTAATTTAATTTTAGCACATAATTTTTATTAAAATCTTCGTAGAGTGGATACCTCAAAAAATTTAAATATGTAAATATTATGTTGTCAAGTATCTCCCTTCCGCTTTTTTTTTTTTTTGTACATAGCCGCGAAATTCAAAAGACAAAAAGGCGGAAGGGAGATATTTGACAACCTAATATATGTTGTGAGTTTCTTACTTTTTAAACTATCTCACCAAGCTACTTAATTATTTTCCTAGGATTATCTTAAATTATTTCAATGTTTTGGTCTTTTGTTATTAAATGCAGATTTGAAAACATCCGCAGTATTTTATTGTGTCTCATCAAAGTCAAACATGCTTTTTATTTAACGATTGTACCTTAATACTATATTTTATAAAATTAATACATAATACATAAACAATTTTCATCCCATGGTAAGACATATTTGCATAAATTAAACGTTGTAATTTCTATTTCAACGACGCAGTAAGGTAAAAAAAAGAAATTTCATCTATTAATAAATCGAATATCAATACTGTTTAAGGTATTCAGTTTTATATCGTTACACTTCGTCCTATTAATAATTTTGTTTATATCAGTTTGTAAGTGTGAAACATCGATCTCTGACACAATTTTCTTATAAGTAATCAAAATATTTAAATTTTGAATTTTTAAATCTATCTGAAAGCTCATTTACAAAAATTACATATAGAAGACGATCAAATATACTACCTCTAAATGCCAATGAAGTAATTGATATGTCATCTGACAGAACATTTTTAATACCAGCGTCTACTGATTCCTAGCCTAAAGATTAAATATAATTGATAATATACTTTTGATTCTTATTTATAAAATATGCGTGAATTACTAAGTGATCAATTTAGACAGTTCATATTATAAACCTTTTTTTACAAAAAGAAAAAATTAAACTTTTCAAAAAATTATACATTAAAAATCAAATAAAAAAATTAAGCAACATGCAAATTTATATATATATATATATATATATATATATATATATATATATATATATATATATATATATATATATATATTATATATATATATATACACAAATTATATATATATATATATACACAAAAACACACACACACACACACACATACAACACACACATATATATATATATATATATATATATATATATATATATAATACTTTTGAATTTACCTCTTTTATTGTAAAGTGACATCCAATTGATAGTAGTAATATATTCGAAAATGATCCAAAAATCCATGATATAAAATACAGTATATTATTAGAAGTAACGAATGATATTATGGAACGTATAGAACTTATTGTGAATAATAATGATATTGAAAATCGCAAAAGGGTACTAAATTCAAATGCTCTATTAACGATAGTAGATATAGTACATAGTTTTTCGTGAATTATTTGAATATGTATTAACTTTTCAGGAACGTGTTCTAATTCAACTCGTTTTTTAAAGTTAGTTAGGCATTGTTCAATCGTTTTTTTCAGACAAATGTTCAATGTTTGAAATCGGGAATATATTATGAACACGTACATTAATTTATTAAAAATAACTAATGTATTTACTAATTCTGTGAAACTGAAAAGTAAAGAATATACGGATAGTTTCCAATCCCGTACAATATCAAAATCTGCAGAAAAAAATTCAAACAAACACATGCAGAACAAATAAAATAGGCTTAGGACATTAAATATCAAAAGAGAAGTGTATGACACTAAGAACTGAAAATGTGTCAATAACAAATTATCTACCTCATAAATTTTATTCATCAGATCAATAAAATGATCAATATGGAAAAATCTATTTATCATAGGCACTATTAGAGTTACAAAAGATACACAATATAATATTCTATGATAACGTTTCAGAAAAATATTTGTATTTTTATTGTAATCATTAGTTCCTTCGAGTCCGATAATAAAAATGATTATATAAAATATCATACGAAATAATAATTCTATGAAGGATAATTTCGAAAATATGTACCCGTTTCGATATTTCTTTATCAAACGTCGATTTGGTAACAGACCAAATAATTTCAAAGCATAATTCATCGGAATTACAACATTGTCCATTTTATTACTGTAATTTTTTAACACATTTAAAATTTTTTTACGATCAAACATTATTTATGATATTTTATTATTCAAACAGCCACAACATTTTTCAATATTCAACTAAACACAAAAAACACTTTTCTTCATTTTGTACTATTTAAAATTTCTTGGAAAAATTCCCATTGATCTGTTTAATATAAAGCACAATTCATTAAATTAAGTGTTTATCATTCAATCAAGTAAAATGTTATATAAAAAGTGAACCAACATATCACATAGTTTAAATATTTAATTATTATTGTCATTTCGATTAATAATGAAATTATTAAGTGAACTTTCTAAGGTACTCTTATAAAATTGAAAATTATAACAAACATATTATTGTAATTTTTAGATAAATGAAAAACTATCATTTTTATACATATCTATCTATCTATCTATCTATCTATCTATCTATCTATCTATCTATCTATCTATCTATCTATCTATCTATATATATATATATATATATATATATATATATATAATCATCCTTCTTTCATCTACTGATGGATAAAAACTTTTCTCAAAATTTTCCACTCTGATCGATTCAATGCCTTTATTTTCTAGTTCATTCTGACAAATTTTCTTATGTCTCTACCTTAACTGTCCGTATATCTTTTTCTGAGCCTTTTTATGTATCTTAGATTTATATTAATAATTTCTTTTATTCGTCAGTGGTCTTCCCTTCATGCTGTATGACCATATAAATTTCTCACTTTTGCTCTAATATCTGTAACTTTTTTTTCTTTCTGATCCACTAGGTTCTCTTTTTGTTTTTATATGTTATTTCTAATATAAATCTTTCCATGCTTCTTGTACTAAGCATATTATATATATATATATATATATATATATATATATATATATATATATATATATATATATATATATATATATATATATATATATATATATATATATATATATATATATATATATATATATATATATATATATATATATATATATATATATGCTTGTTTCTATATAGAATATATTTTAGTTTAATTGATTTCGAAATTAATCGACATAAAAAATACAAATTATAGTTAAAAATCATTACACAATGTATATTTTATAAAAACAGTGATAACCAAAATTTTTAAACAATAATATATATATATATATATATAAATATGTATATATGAAAGTATTTGTGTAGAATATATTTTGGTTTTAATGATTTCTAAATTATTCAACTTAAAATAATACAAATTATATTGCAGTATAAAAATTATTGCATATTTTTTTGTTTAAAAACTTAATATTTAATTAACATCATTTATTATAAATGAAAATAAATATATGAATTGAAGAAAAAACGCTAATCTTATTTTTTATTTCCAGAATTATTAAATAGGAACAATTCCGTCGGTCGCTGAGGGAAGCGAGAAGGGATCGTAGTCCTTTGATATTTATATACAAAAATATTTTTTCTCGTGAATTATTAACGTTAAAAATTAAAAATAAAATTCTGTAATAAATTCTTATTATATTCATTTTAAAAAACCTTAGAATCTAATATTTAATTTTAATTTTATATTTTTGATTTTCTTACCTCTTTCTTTACAAAATGAACTCCTGTTGAAATTAATCATAATGTCTTAGTATAACGTTATATTTTAACGTGCTTTGCTTACACATATTTATTTATAGAAATTTTTTCTCCTTAATCATTGACATTAAAAATTAAAAATAAAAGTCCATAAAGAATTTTTATTCCTTTCATTTAAAAAAACGTTGGAATTTTATGTTTAATTTTCTTTTACCTCTTTCTTTACAAAATGAACTCCTGTTGAAATTATTAATACTGGAACGAAATAAAAAATAATCCACGGTATATAGTACCACATAGAAATATATTTCGCGTAAAATATTGTCGAATGAATTATAAGACTAGTAAAAAAGAACGATGTAGTAAATCTCACTAGCGTAAATATACTAAATGTTTTGTTAACTACATTAGATAAATCACATATTTCTCCGTGAAGTATTCGTAAATTGTGTAAAGTATTATTAATATCAGCAATTGTTTTATTTCTTAAATTAGATGAACATATTTTTATTATTTGCTTCAAATAATAATTGAGGAGATAGAATCTTTTATAAAGAATATAAATGTACATTAAGTTATGCCAACTGACCACATTAGTGAAGATTTCAGAAAGAATTGGAATTAGTAAAAATAAAAATGAATATAAATCATTATAAAACTCATTTGGATTTAGTTCTATTAAAACAGTACTTACTAAAACAATTAAACAAATCAAATTAAACTTAAATATATATTTGTAAGAAAGAGAACTCTGAAGAAGAATTTTAAAATATTCATCACATTTGTGTAATTGGTTCTCTAAATAATTAAAGTGATTTGTATATAGCAAATTAATGAATATCAATATGATTATTGTCATGAATGCAATTATTAGCGATAAAAAATAAACGAAATTAATAAAATCACTCCCGTCATGTCTATTTTTTTGTAAACCTCTAAAACTAAATTTGAACAGTATTGCAAAAAATAAAAATCGAATAATTAGTAAAATCCAAATAAACTGTTTTGTAAAATTCGTTTCTTTATATGGATATAAACCAAATATTTTTAAAATGCAAAATAAAGGTGCACAAGCTTTTTCGATTTTCATATTAATTTTCTTGTATTTTAAATGAAATTTATACACAATTAAAATTTTACAATGCATATTTCACAAAATAATAATATTAATGATTATTAGTGTACATAAGGAACACTATTAAATTAAGTGTTTTTACGCAACACTAAAAGATTAACTGATAAAATAAAAAAAATAACTGACAGAAAATAATGAATCGATAATATAATACATTTATTACTAATAATATTTCACTAATGCATATAAATATTTAAGTAGTAAAAAACTTTAAAATATAATGGAAACTTACATAAAGTCGTTTGTGCAAGTTAAAGTAACTAATTCCTGCTACTACTAAATTTAGTGATGATCAGATATATTATAATCATTATATAATATTACTATTAAACTTTGTCAGAAATCGTATACCAAATGAAATTATAACACTACCCACAAAGAAAATTTGAAATTACTCTTATCGGAACTACATCTGCTAATACATAAACCATTTGACTTGTACATGGAAAAAAGTTCTTTCTGGTAAGAATTTTAATGCAAGAAATAAATCATTTAATAATGCGAAGTGTATGAGAAGTAGAAAGAGTGGATTGCCTGTAATGGTGATATTCAATAGTAGAGTGTTTTCTGATATTAAATCTCCAACTGGCGAGTTTGATCACCATTTTGGATGTATACCTACTTAATACAAATAAATATAATTTAACTAGTAACACTAAGCCTTAATTCACTTACTTTAAAAATTTACATGAAAATGTTTCATTATTTAATAGATAAAATAAAATATTCTAAGACAGTTGAAATAATTATAAAAAGAACAAAAGTTAATATAATTAAATGCGTTCTAGCATTATTAAACAAAATTATTATTAAAGAGTATGTTCTGAAAGATTGAAAATCTGTAATGGCCATTCTTATATTTCAAAATGGATAAAAATTGATATAAGTAATTATCATCCTTCTAACTTTACTAATCGGATATTAATTAATGAAACAGTTGATTACTGTTTATCTAAGACACTAATTAATCGTTCCATACTTCTTATATTATTACATTATGCATATATATATATATATATATATATATATATATATATATATATATATATATATATATATAGATATAGATAGATAGATAGATATATATGCGTAATATTTATATTTATATATATATATATATATATATATATACACCTATATGCATAATATATATATATATATATATATATATATATATATATATATAGATATCCCCCAATTTACATGGAAGATCGGTTCCTCAGAAAACCGTGTAAATTGAAATTGTGAATTTTTATACGCAAAACCATGTAAATCGAAAACAAACTAAAATGTATATAATTCAATCACTTATTTCGACGTAAAATAAAAGTAAGATACCTTGAAAAACATAAAAATAACAGTCCATTGATAAAATGACAAATAAATAAAGGTATAAGTATGTAATTCATTTTATAGAAACAAGAAATCTAAGATCCTTAAAAAAATTTCTCATATTGAATTAAGTATTTATTAATATCTCACTGGAATCGAAGAGCTCGTTCAACATTCCGGTCATTTTTTGGAAAATGATTATCCAATTTTCGCCCTAATTCAAGTCCTACGCGGATGTCTTTTGCTGTAAACGCAACTGGTTCAGACTTTTCTTCATCAGGATCATTGTCACGATCATTTGTTTCATTAACCATGTTAACTAAATCATCCTCATCTAGTTCTTCGTTCACCATTAGTTCTACAATATCTGCCTCAGCTAAGTCCTCGAAACCTTATTTTCCCATTGTAAGCGCCAACTCAGTTATCTGAGAATATTCAGGCTCCAATGGTAATCTAGAATTCTCACCTTCAACTACATCTGGCCATACTTTTTTCCAGCAGGAATTAAGCGTTGATTGCTTAATCTCAGTATATGACACTCCAACATGCTTAACATAATTTAAGATTGTTAATTTTTTCCAAGCATCCATAACTGCAAGAAATCCATCATTTTCCATCTGTTCTAAAACATACCTGAAGGTTCGCTTGATGTACTGTGCCTTAAAAGTCGAAATTATCTCTTGATCTAACTAACAGGTGCAATAAAGAAGTCGTATTTTTGGGTAGAAATACAACTTGCATATTTTCGTGTTGTAAATCTTAACCTTTCTGCTGCTAAAAATTTACTGCACTAATTCACATGAATAGATAGTTTTATTGTGGATACAAAATAGTGAATCCACATTTTTTAGATTTGATACCAGTGTTAAAGAATGTTCCAAAAGAATGGAACTAAAAAATGATTAGAAATACGTACACCAGTATTACCAAACGAACGAAATTAAAAAATGACTGTAGAAATATCTATACAGCAAAAATTTTCATTTTTATCAGTTTTTTTTTAAATACGTTATTTTGAAAACCGTGTAAAAGCAAAATCGTATAAAAAAAGTACCGTGTAAATCGAGAGAAAAGTGTATATAAATATATATATATATATATATATATATATATATATATATATATATATATATATATATATTATATATATATATATATATATATATATATATGTATGTATGTATGTATGCTTCTGAGTAGAATATATTTTAGTATTATTTATTTCTAAATTATTCAATATAAAAAAATACATATTATAATATAAAAATTATTGCATAATGTATATTTTATAAAAACAGTGATAATGGAAAATTTCAAATATTTTTTTTAAATGGATATTTAATTAATATTTTTGATTATAACTGAAAATAAATATATGAATTCAAGAAAAAACTTTAATCTTATTTATTATTTTATGACTTTTTTTGAAATTATTAATTACAACAAATAAATACAACAAATAAATCGAAAAAATATTTCACTAAATAAAACTTATATTCATTTGCTAGAGTGTATTTCTTTATTGAAAGGAGTGTAACAAAAATTAATTATATTCTTGAAAAATTTTCTTTGTAAATTATACTTGGTAAAATTTATTTATAATAAATAAGCAATTTAAAAGGTATATATTTACTTTTTATGTTCTATTGCCATTTAATTTATTACCACTATTGAAAATACAAATAACCTTGTTCTTTTTGTTTCTCCTAATGCAGAAGTAAAAAATTAACAAATTATATATTTATAAAATTCTACGACTTATAATATTAACTTGTTTCATTGAAATGTTTATAAATATAATATAATATAATAATTATTGAAATGTCGTTTCTTTATTTAATTCACTTTTTTAGACATTGCAAAATAAACTTTAAATTAAATCCAGGAATACCATTGTATTCGTTACATTTTGATTAAAATGAAAATCAATGCACTTTAACGCCTACTAAAAGAACTTTAGAATAATAGAAACTCATTAACACAAAAAATTCAGTGAAAACTAGAAAAGCACATATAGATTGCTTTGGTGAATCGAATGTACGTGAAATTAAATTTCAGAAATCAAGAAGTCTTATTATGACGATATATTTTAATGTGCTTTACTTACACAAATTTTATATAGAAACATTTTCCTCCTTAAGTATTAACATTTAAAATTAAGAATAATTTTCTATAATAAATTCTTATTCTTTTAATTTTTTTTAAAAAAAAACGTTAGAATTTTATATTTTATTTTTATTTTATATTTTTTATTTTCTTACCTCTTTCTTTACAAAATGAACTCCTGCTGAAATTAATAATACAGGAACGAAATAGAAAATGATCCACAATAAATAACACCAGAGAGAATTATATTGCGCGTAAAATATTATCGAATGAATTATAAGACTACTATAAAATAACGATGTAGTAAACCTCACTAGCGTAAATATACTGAATGTTTTGTTAACTACATTAGATAAATCACATATTTCTCCGTGAAGTATTCGTAAATTATGTAAAGTATTACAAATTTCAGTAATTGTTTTATTTCTTAAATTAGATGAACATATTTTTATTATTTGCTTCAAATAATAATTGAGGAGATAGAATCTTTTATAAAGAATATAAATGTACATTAAATAATGCCAACTGGCCACATTGGCGAAGATTTCAGAAAAAATTAATATTAGTAAAAATAAAAACGAATGCAAATCTCTATAAAATTCATTTGGAATTAATTCTATTAAGACAGTACTTACTAAAACAATTAAACAAATCAAATTAAACTTAAATATATATTTGTAAGAAAGAGGAATCTGAAGACGAATTTTAAAATATTCATCACATTTGTGTAATTGGATCTTTAAGTAATTAAAGTGATTTGTATAGAGAAAATTAATGAATATCAATATGATTATTGTCACGAATGCAATTATTAGTGATAAATTATAAACAAAAATAATAAAATCACCCCCGTCATGTCTGTTTATCCGTACACCTACATAACTAAATTTTAATAATATTATAAAAAACACAACTCGAATAATTAATAAAATCAAAATAAACTGTTTTGGAAAATATGTTTCTTTATATGGAAATAAACCAAATAATTTTAAAACGAAAAATAAAGGTACACAAGCTTTTTCAATTTTCATGATAATTTACTTATATTTTAAATGAAATTTATGCGCAATTATAATTTTTACAATGGATATTACATAAATACTAATATTTATAATTATTTGTTTACATAAACTAAACGCTTTTTGTATTTATTAAATTAAGTGTTTTTGGGCGACAATAAAGTAAATGATTATTAATTGATAAAATAACATAAACATCTGACAGGAAGTAATTAATTGATAGTAGATTTATAATCAATAATATTTCTTTAATACACATAAATATTAAAGTAATGAAATAAACTTATAATTAAAACATTAAAAATTTAGTGGAAGCTTGTATAGAGTAATTTGTGTAAGTTAAAGTAATTAAATTCAGTAATGATTTTGTATATTATAATCCCGATATCATATTACTAAAGGAACTTTGTCAGTATTCATATAGTAAATGAAATTGCAATACTGCTAAAAAGAAAATTATAAATTACCCTTATCAGATATAATCTGCTAATACGTGAAGCATTTTTCTTGTATATGGATTTTTTTTATTTTTGGTAAGAGTTTTAACGTACGAAATAAATCATTTAATTATGCGAAGTGTATGAGAAGTAGAGAGAATGGATTGTCTGTTATGATTATTGTCGACAGTAGAGTATTTACTGATAATCAATCTATAACCGACGAGTTTTATAACCATTTTGAGTCATATTTAATACAAATAAATATAATTTAACTAGTAATATGAATAACTAATTAACTTACTTTAAAAAATTATAAAAAAATGTTTCTTTATTTAATAGGCGAAATTATATTTTTTAAGACAACTGAAATATTTATAAAAAGAACAAAAGTCAATATAATTAAATGCCTTTTAGCATTATTAAACTAAATTATTAGGGTGCATTTTTAGTGAACTCTAATTGAACTCAATTTGTCATTACGTTTCATGTAACGACACATTGCGCTCAGACAAAGCCTCAATCTCTCTTTTTTTATATAAACATTTTTATATAAATATTTTTCTTATAGACATTGCAAAACAAACTCTAAATTAAATCCAAGAACACCATTATATTCATTAATTTTTTATTAAAATAATTATCAATGCACTTTAACGCCCATTAATAGTGCTTTAGAATAATAATAACTAATTAACACAAAAAGTTTTGTGAAAACTGAAAAAACACGTATCTTCTTTGGTGCATCGCGTGTACACCAAATTAAATCTCGGAAATGAAAAAGTTTTATTATGACGTTATATTTTAACGTGCTTTGCTTACACATATTTATATATAGAAATATTTTTCTCCTTAATCATTAACATTAAAAATTAAAAATAAAAGTCCATAAAGAATTTTTATTCCTTTAAATTAAAAAAAATTTGAAATTTTATATTTAATGTTTATTTTATATTTTTTTATTTTCTTACCTCTTTCTTTACAAAATGAACTCCAGTTGAAATTGATAATACAGGAACGAAATAGAAAATGATCCACAGGACATAATACCACATAGAAATATATTTCGCGTAATATATTGTCGAACGAATAACAAGACTACTATAAAAGAACGATGTAGTAAACCTCACTAGTGCAAACATACAAAATGATTTGTTAACTACATTAGATAAATCACATATTTCTCCGTGAAGTATTCGTAAATTATGTAAAGTATTACAAATTTCAGTAATTGTTTTATTTGTTAAATTAGTTGAACATATTTTTATTATTTGCTTCAAATAATAATTGAGGAGATAGAATCTTTTATAAAGAATATAAATGTACATTAAATAATGCCAACTGGCCACATTGGCGAAGATTTCAGAAAAAATTAATATTAGTAAAAATAAAAACGAATGCAAATCTCTATAAAATTCATTTGGAATTAATTCTATTAAGACAGTACTTACTAAAACAATTAAACAAATCAAATTAAACTTAAATATATATTTGTAAGAAAGAGGACTCTGAAGACGAATTTTAAAATATTCATCACATTTGTGTAATTGGATCTTTAAGTAATTAAAGTGATTTGTATACAGAAAATTAATGAATATCAATATAATTATTGTCAAAAATGCAGTTATTAGTGATAAATTATAAACAAAAATAATAAAATCACCCCCGTCATGTCTGTTTATCCGTACACCTACATAACTAAATTTTAATAATATTATAAAAAACACAACTCGAATAATTAATAAAATCAAAATAAACTGTTTTGGAAAATATGTTTCTTTATATGGAAATAAACCAAATAATTTTAAAACGAAAAATAAAGGTACACAAGCATTTTCAATTTGCATGTTAATTTACTTATATTTTAACTGAAATTTATGCACAATTATAATTTTTACAATGGATATTACACAAAATACTGATATTTATGGTTATTTGTTTACATAAACTAAACGCTTTTTGTATTTATTAAATTAAGTGTTTTTGGGAAACAATAAAATAAATGATTATTAATTGATAAAATAACATTTACAACTGAAATGAAGTAATTAATTGATAGTAGATTTATAATCAATAATATTTTTCTAATACACAAATATTTAAGTAATAAAATAAACTTGGAAAAAAAATTAAATTAAACTTATATTTTAACGTGCTCTGCTTACACATATTTATATATAGATTTTTTCTTCTTAATCATTAATATTAAAAATTAAAAATAAAATTCCATAATGAATTTTTAATCCTTTCATTTAAAAAAAACGGTGGAATTTTATACTTAATTTTTATTTTATATTTTTTTATTTTCTTACCTCTTTCTTTACAAAATGAACTCCTGTTGAAATTAATAATACAGGAACGAAATAGAAAATGTTCCACAATAAATAGCACCAGCGAGAATTATATTTCGCGTAATACATTGTCGAATGAATTACAAGACTACAATAAAATAACGATGTAGTAAACCTCACTAGCATAAATATACTGAATGTTTTGTTAACTATATTAGATAAATCACATATTTCTCCGTGAAGTATTCGTAAATTGTGTAAAGTATTACAAATTTCAGCAATTGTTTTATTTTTTAAATTAGATGAACGTATTTTTATTATTTGTTTCAAATAATAATTGAGGAGATAAAATCTTTTATAAAGAATATAAATATACATTAAATTGTGCCAACTAACCACATTAGCAAATAGTTCAGAAAAAATTAGTATTAGTAAATATAAAAATGAATGAAAATCTCTATAAAACTCATTTGAATTTAGTTCTATTAAGACAGTACTTACTAAAACAATTAAACAAATCAAATTAAACTTAAATATATATTTGTAAGAAAGAGGACTCTGAAGAAGAATTTGAAAATATTCATCACATTTGTGTAATTGGTTCTTTAAGTAATTAAAATGATTTTTATATAGAAAATTAATGAATATCAATATAATTATTGTCTCAATTGCAATTATTAGTGATAAAAAATAAACAAAATTAATAAAATCACTCCTGTCATGTCTATTTTTATGTAAACCTATAAAACTGAATTTGAACAGTAATGCAAAAAACACAAATCGAATAATTAATAAAATCCGAATAAACTCCTTTGAGTAATATGTTTCTTGATATGGAAATAAACCAAGTATTTTTAGAATGCAAAATAAAGGTGCACAAGCTTTTTCGATTTTCATATTAATTTTTTTGTATTTGAAATGAAACTTATGTACAATTAAAATTTTTACAGTGGATATTGCACAGAACACTCTTATATTTATGGTTATATGTTTGCATAAACTGAACGCTTTTTATTAAATTAAGTGTTTTTGCACAACAATAAATTAAATAAGTATTAATTGGTAAAATAGCACACATAACTGACAAGAAGTAATTAATTGATAGTAGATTTATAATCAATAACATTTTTAATACACATAAATATTTAAGTAATAAAATAAACTTAGAATTAAAACATTAAAAATTTAGTGGAAACTTGCATAGAGTAATTTGTGCAAGTTAAAGTACTCGTAATTAAATTCAGTAATGATTTTGTATATTATAATCCCGATATCATATTACTAATAAAACTTTGTTAGTAGTTATATAGTAAATGAAATTGTAATAGTGCTAAGAAAGAAAATTATAAATTACTCTTATCAGAATTAAATCTGCTAATACGTGAAGCATTTGTATTGTATATGGATTTTTTTATTTCTGGTAAGAGTTTTAACGCACGAAATAAATCATTTAATTATACGAAGTATATGAGAAGTAAAGAGAATGGATTGTCTGTTATGATTATGGTCGATAGTAAGGTATTTGCTGATAATAAATCTATAACCGGCGAGTTTAATCACCGTTTTGAGTGTATATTTAATACAAATAAACATAATTTAACTAGTAATACGAAGAATGAATTAACTTACTTTAAAAATTCATAAAAAAATATTTCTTTATTTAATAGGTGAAATGATATTTTTTAAGACAATTGAAATATTTATAAAAAGAACAAAAGTCAATATAATTAAATGCCTTTTAGCATTAATAAACTAAATTATTAGGGTACATTTTTAGTGAGCTCTCGTTGAATTCAATTTGTCATTACGTTTCGTGTAACGACACATCGCACTCAGACAAAGCCTGAATCTCTCTTCTTTCTTTATATAAACATTTTTATATAAAAATTTTTCTTATAGACATTGCGAAACAAAATCTAAATTAAATCCAGGAACACCATTGTAATCATTAATTTTTTATTAAAATAATTATCAATGCACTTTAATGCCCATTAACAGTAATTTAGAATAATAGGAACTAATTAACACAAAAAGTTTTGTGAAAACTGAAAAAACACGTATCTTTCTTTGGTGCATCGCATGTACACCAAATTAAATCTCGGAAATCATAATGTCTTAGTATAACGTTATATTTTAACGTGCTTTGCTTACACATATTTATTTATAGAAATTTTTTCTCCTTAATCATTGACATTAAAAATTAAAAATAAAAGTCCATAAAGAATTTTTATTCCTTTCATTTAAAAAAACGTTGGAATTTTATGTTTAATTTTCATTTTATATTTTTTTATTTTCTTACCTCTTTCTTTAGAAAATGAACTCCTGTTGAAATTATTAATACTGGAACGAAATAAAAAATAATCCACGGTATATAGTACCACATAGAAATATATTTCGCGTAAAATATAGTCGAATGAATTACAAGACTAGTAAAAAAGAACGATGTAGTAAATCTCACTAGCGTAAATATACTAAATGTTTTGTTAACTACATTAGATAAATCACATATTTCTCCGTGAAGTATTCGTAAATTGTGTAAAGTATTATTAATATCAGCAATTGTTTTATTTCTTAAATTAGATGAACATATTTTTATTATTTGCTTCAAATAATAATTGAGGAGATAGAATCTTTTATAAAGAATATAAATGTACATTAAATTATGCCAACTGACCACATTAGTGAAGATTTCAGAAAAAATTGGTATTAGTAAAAATATAAATGAATACAAATCTTTATAAAACTCATTTGGATTTAGTTCTATTAAGACAGTACTTACTAAAACAATTAAACAAATCAAATTAAACTTAAATATATATTTGTAAGAAAGAGGACTCTGAAGACGAATTTGAAAATATTCATCACATTTGTGTAATTGGTTCATTAAGTAATTAAAGTGATTTTTATATAGAAAATTAATGAATATCAATATGAGTATTGTCACAATTGCAATTATTAGTGATAAAAAATAAACGAAATTAATAAAATCACTCCCGTCATGTCTATTTTTTTGTAAACCTATAAAACTAAATTTGAACAGTATTGCAAAAAACACAAATCGAATAATTAAAAAAATTCGAATGAACTCCTTTGAAAAATATGTTTCTTGATATGGAAATAAACCAAGTATTTTTAGAATGCAAAATAAAGGTGCACAAGCTTTTTCGATTTTCATATTAATTTTATTGTATTTGAAATGAAACTTATACACAATTAAAATTTTTACAACGTATATTGCACAGAACACTCTCATATTTATGGTTATTTATTTGCATAAACTGAACGCTTTTTATTAAATTAAGTGTTTTTGCACAACAATAAAGTAAATAAGTATTAATTGATAAAATAACACAAATAACTGCCAAGAAATAATTAATTGATAGTATTAGTGTTAAATTATATATATATATATATATATATATATATATATATATATATATATATAATACTAATAAAAATGTATAATTACAATGTAACTTGAAACATAGTATTTTGATTATAAATGAAATACTTTATGACAATATCGACAAAATATACAAGTACTTTTAGTTTATTTATAAACAGTTGATGTGACAAAGTAATAAAATATAGTAAGAAATTGGCAGTAACTCTAAATAAAAAAAATATAAAGTATTTTAATAATGCACTTATACTAGAACTGACCATTTTAATGTAAATTATTTTTAACTTCCTATTTTTTTTTTATTTTTATATAAAAGATTGCAGTATAAATTAGTATTGGTTTTCAAATAAATAATATTAAAAATATAAATGTATGTAATTCTATAATAACTTTTTTAAAATAAAATTTGTACATAAATTAATTGAATAAGTACTTTTTATTTTTTAAATAATTAATGGCAATGAATAGGATTATACAATAACAAAAATAGAAACAAATCTCGTAGAGGCATTGACGTATATGAATATAAAATAATTATTATTATATTCAATTTTTTTTAAAACAGTACTCTCTTCGCTTCAATCTTTTTTGATCAAACGCTTTTCTACGCGAATCGTTTGTCTAAATAAAACTATGATGTGATATCTATGAAGCTTAAACGTAGAAACATTAATGGCATTTCTTTTATATTTATACAATTATCTTATATTTTATTTGTTTAAAAAATACATTTTTCATAACTTTTATTCATCTTTAAAAACATATTTTTGCATTATAGAAAATCTGCTAAGAGTTATTATATAATGATACCAATATTACAAAAAAACAACAACAATATGATTAAGTAAATAACTCAATTATCTTTTACTAAATCTATATATTTTTAAATTAATAAATAACTTTTTCTTAGTACTATTTAAAATGTATGAAATGATCTATCATAAAATAAGTATGTTAATATGTCAAATAAAACTATGCAGACAATGTCTAGTGAAATTAATTACTTGTTAATAAATACAATCATTTGCTACTCTGGTTACTAATTAAAATTAGTTTATAGATAAAATTGTTTAAGTGAGAAAACTGAATCGCCTTTTAGAAATTTCAATTAGAAAAAGAATGGTGTGAAAAATAACTTTATCATTTTTTAATGTGATTTTTTTAAAATAAAAACCAGATAGTAAAAACACTTGTTAAATTATTTCATATGTTAATTTCTTTAAGACATTATAACATAAATAATTGAAATTTTATTGTTAAGTTACTTAAAAGTTGAAAAATTCAAAAACAATGTAAGAAAAATCTGTAATCATTTTAATTTATATTTAAAATTTGATTACAATATAATAAAAGTTTTTTTTTAGGTTTGATAGAACTTTCGATAAGGATTCAATTTAAAGTCCTATCATGCTTAAAAACACCCCTCTCTCTCTCTCTCTCTCTATATATATATATATATATATATATATATATATATATATATATATATAAACAAACTGATATAATATTTGATAGGCAAAACGTATGTAGACAGTTTCAAATATGAGTCATAAAAAATGACACACATAATATGTACACATAAAAATGTTCATTAGAACTAATGTGTGACCAGAATTTCTTATTGACAATTTGATAAACACCTGATCAGTACCTGATCAATTTATATTAATGTATTGTGCGTCGAACGTAACTGTGTCATTTGTATTATTAAAATCGATTCATGTATATGACATATTATTCGGTCATTATTTATTTTTAAACATTTTGTAGAATCGAATTTAGTAGCACTCTTATAACATTTCCTTTAAATTGTTTTCAAAAAACGTGTTTATATTGTTAATAAAGATTCTGATATACCATTTCAATCAATTTTTCAGCCCTTAAATAAGTAACAAATAGTCATTATATCCAATGTATATTTAATTACCTTAAACATTATTTTTAATTTTATTTCTTTTATGTAATTTCAATGATATTCATTAAGTTATATAATATGAATAAAAAAAATGTTTTTAATATTGTTTATGTCAAGATATTTTAGATATAATTTTTTTAATATACATAAAATATTTTCTAATAACATGAATATATAAAAAAGTACATTTTTCAAAAATTTCATAATTTTTATTAAAATCATTTATTTAAGAAAACATAAAAAGAATATTATAAAGAAAAAGTACATGAAAACTAAATTATATAGTATAAATGTATATTTGTCAAACACAAAGAATGAATTTGTTAAAAATATACTTAAATAACAACAATTTTGATTTTTCATTTCTTAATAACAAATTCTATTAATTTTATTTAGATTTTTTGTTATTATATTCCGATTCAATACATTCTTATTCGTATTTTGATTAATTTAATTATTAAAATGTATACATTTTTTGATGATTATGTAGAATATTTAACTTACATATTTTTAATATTAAAAAAAAATTATATTACAAACGTTATTGAATATGAATTGTCAAAAAATCTTTTCATATTAATAATAAATAAAATATTCATACTTATACCCACTTTATACGAAAATAAAAAATTAATAATTACATAAATTTTTACATATACAGATCAAATATCGAAAATACCACAACATGTGCATATTAAATCTATCAGGCTTCTATATTATATTTTCATTCTTATTTAATATTTTTTATTTGATCTTATTATAAGTTTCGTCATTGCGGCTTTCGATCATTTAACTATTCAATAAAATCGACTAAATTTAAAAATGTTTATTTTTTAAAAAAATATTCAAACATTTAACTAAATTTTAAGAATTGTTCTAGTATGAAAACTGCAGATTTTATAATTGTCTAAAACATATTTGTAATATTTATATGTTCATATAAAAGTATGTTTATTTTGAAGTGAATGGAAAATTATTGGTAACTACAAAAATTGAAATCTATCTATTTGATTTGTTATTGTAGTAAACACACTTTAACACAAATTGTTCACTTTCAATTCTCAACACCACAATATTTTTTAAAAATGTTTAATAATTACTTACTTACTTAAAACCAGATGAGAATTTCTATATCCATGCCAATATCATTAAAATGCTGCATTATATAATCAGATCTCATAATACAATTCTTTAATGACAATGGATTGACCATAGAAATCCACATCAAAGAATAAAGTAAACAATAAATGATTATTAAATAATTTCATAAATTTTATTTTTATACTGCTGAATGTAATTTACCTCTAAATCTGTAACAAAATGTTGAAAATTATAAACTTTTCTAATATACATTCATTTCAAAAATATTTACTCTCTGCTAATATTTTCTTTATATATTATTATATATAATATTTATAATATATTATATATATTACTATAATGTATATTTCTCAAATGTATACTAATATAATAACAAAATAGTTCTAAAAATTATAATTTTTTGTAGAAAAAAATGCAATCAGAACAAATTATCAAACTAATAAAAATAAAGTTGAAATTTAAGAAAATAAAATTTAATAAAAATTAATTTCTTTGTGAAATGATATATTTTTTTATTAATATATATGACAATCAATATTATTTTATAAAATGTATTTATTAGCTATTTTATTAAATACGAAACAAATATATTTAATAGAAAAAGTAAATTTATATCATAATAAATAAATATTATATATATATTATTTATATTTTTATCCATATATCTATATATATATATATATATATATATATATATATATATATATATATATATATATATATATATATATATATTTATATATATACATATATATATATATATATATATATAATAAAATTAAAAATTTAAATAAGTATAGACTGAACTTCTAAGAAATATTTTTAGGAATACTACATCTTCCATAGAAGTGTACAAAGAAACAAGAAAGTTTAAAATTATGAAAGAAACGAGACATGACGATACAATAACACCTAAACTATTTACTACGATATTATAAAAAGTATTTAAAACATTAAATTGAAAATCTGAAGAAATGAAACATAATAGTATGATATTTAATCACCTAAAATTTACCAACAACATTATTATTTTCTCAAAAAATCAGATGAACCTAAAAAAATTAAAGAACTAGGCAAAACAAATCATAAAATTAATTCTACCAAGAACTAAAATAAAACGAAAGTAATATTTAACAAATTTGGAGATCTTGGGAAAATGAGTAAAAAAAAGGTTTCAACTTATGTATTAAAAACAACTCATTAACATAACAAGAACATTTACAAATCAAATGAACAGATCGCATTCAATCCCCAGTCAGAGAAATAAAGTAGACAGGGCGCTAAGTCAAAGTGTAGGAAACTTGACTAAAATGTTAAACCCATAAGCTGAAATGATTATATATAATACGTCAATACATTAATTATAAAATATACAGATTCTTAACCTTTAAAAACAAATAAGATAACTATTAGTTATTAATGTATGGATCAAAGATTTGGTGATAAATTCTAAACAACATTAAAAAAATATTTCATACTAATTAAATTAACTAGTTTCTAGGCCATCAAGTTCATTTTTTATTTATTTTTTCAATTAATTTAACGCGTTCAATTTTTTTCGTAAAATAACAACACACACGCAATTAAAAAAATAAAACCAGCTCTTAAGACAAATGAAAATAAAATATTAAAATAGCTGTACCATATTTTAGAAATATAATAATGTTTAAAAATAAAAATTTTGGAATTAAATTATACTAATAACATCAAAGTATTAGATAAAATTTCACATAAATATATTCAAGTTTATTACAGTTACCTTTCATACAATCAAGATTCGTGTTGACATATAAAAATAAAAAACTTTTAAAAATTTTAAACAATCCTAAACATACACAAACAACCAAATGATAAAGATATAAAATATAAGAATACGCCTTTAAGACAGATTTTATATTTTCTAATAATAAAGATCATTTGAAATGATATAAAATGAACAAACTTCAGACAAAAACATATCCGGAATCGTAGGTAGAAAATTTAAATTGTATCACATACATTTCTAGTTTCTTTTAATGGTAATACTACATGAATTAGTTTAATTAATATTCATTTGTATTTTCCGGGGTCATTACAATCTATTATGTCATACAAGGTCAAGTGTACACGCAGGAATCGATTTGATTTTAATGAAGAAGAACAAATAATGCATTCATCTAATTAATTATATACATTATATTATAATTTATATACATATATATATATATATATATAAAGTCTTCTTATAAGTATTTTCTGTGTTTAATAATATGTATAAGTGTAAAAAAGTAATACGAATATACAATAATAAGAGAAAAAAATATTCTTTTGTATTAATTAAACAAGTAAAGTTTGTATCTATTAAACAAACTTTGATACGAAATTTTTCAATGGTGTTTCATTTATGTACATAATTTTATATTTTTCAAGAAATTAAAGTCTAATAAGTCAATAAAAATTAATAAACAAAAATTGAAAAAAATATTGTCACACATATAGATTATGTATCGTAACTGAGAAGTACTGCAAATAACTGAATACAAGAATCAATTAAAAATGGCCAATACTGGTGAATAGGCAATGAGTTTTAATCCACCATGATGAAACACGTCCTTGTGTATTTTCAAGAACTCAATAAAAATTAAGCAAGCTACAATAAGAAATAATCATCTATTTTTCATGCAGGTATGACCTTATTTAACCAAACTACCACTTATTCAATTCCCTACAAAATTTCTTAAATGAAAAAAATTGACTTAAAGAACCATGTTGTTTAAGGGGTTATACGCAGTTGCGAGGCGCAAAAACGACGTTTTTTTAGGAATTTTTTTAGAAACAGTATTTATTTTGCAATTACAAATTATGGTTATTTGAATAGATCCTACTTTCACATGTCGATCATAAAAAAATTTGAAGTTGTCCCGAACGACCTCCAAAAAAGGCGCTTGGCGGTGATCTCCAACGGCGGTATTATTTGAAATCAAAAAATATTCAATTCTTTTAAATAGATTAATGCAGGTATTGGAACGAAGGAATAATAAAAATTTTCATTTTTGACAAAATGGCGTCTAAAAAAAATTTTACTTTTAAAAAATTTTCGCTCCAAATTGTTTAAAAAAAAGTAATAATTTTTGTAAACCTTATTCCTTCGTTCAATACCAAATTTCTAGATCACACTATAAAACACCGTTCAATTTCCACATAGTTAAAAATTACAAAATTTCCGAAAATATTTCTCGGAAATTTTCAGAGAATAAAAATATATGACATTCCGAAAATAAAAAGAACCATGTTGTTTAAGTACTAGAGAAGTACAATATTTTGATAATAAAAACGAGATCTTCTACATGAAGATAATTAATAATTTACCGGATAGGTGAAGAGCAGTCACAAATAATAATGGACATATATATAAAATTAATTAATAGTATTTTTATTAAAGAAAATAATTTATTTTTTAAGAAAAAGTATAAATTTCTGATCAGTCTAATATAGAAAAAGTGTAGCTACAAAATGTTAACTTTCTTCCAATTGTCATTATTATTTCCAAAAAATATAATATGACAACAAAAAGTGATTTATAGCGTGTATGATCTTTCGTACAGAGCTGTTTGAATTTTTAAATTTCCAAAAATTGTAATATTCTTAATTAAAAATCAATTTAAATTTAAATGTACCTTGTTTTCAACAATTTTTTAATAATATCAATATTATTATTTACAAAATTACATTTCTAAAAAGTATACTTAATGCATTTATTCCTCTATTCATCGGTAACAGTTCCTATTTTACATCAAATTCTAATAAAAATAAGTTTAATTTGTGGGATAAAATTCACTGAAATATATATTTTTTTAAATTTTTAATCATGAAATGTTTTTAGTCAATTTTTCAATACTCGTCGTTACAATTTCTCTTGCAGGTTCGATATTATTGGTGAATCAACTAAATCGAGACGACGTAACGTTGTGACTACTTGTAGATGTTGACAGTACTAGTGTCTAGTCGAAATGAATGGCTTGTATAACTGATAAATTATGATCCGTATACCACAAGATATCTTGTGATGTTGGAGTCATAATTCATTTGTATTCAAATGAATTTGCCAAAGTATCAAAACAAATAATGACTAACATAAACTAAATTAAGATTTTGTGGCCTGTAAAATATCCTATTTTTCGCATTTATTTAAACCATTTTTAGTTCTAAAGATTATTTCATAGATTAAAATTATTTATATTGTATTTATTTTTCGATATGTTTAGTGTGAATAAATATTTGACATTTTTTCAAACTACAATTATATTATTTGAGTTTCAACATATTATTTAACTATTAATATAAAATATCACATGTTTATTAAAAAATACTAAAAAAAATAAAAATAAATAACTAGGCTAAATACAGAAAATCATATATTATTTTTCTTCTTTTTTTAAATGAGAATATTTATTTTACAACACTGTTTACTATAAAATAATTTATTTATTGAATTGTTTAATTTATTATTATTTTATTTAAAAATATAATTCAACGTAAATAATTGTTTTACGATTCTAATAATATATTACCAAAAATCTGCTTAAATTCAAATTTTCCTTTTCTGAATTGTAATTAATACAGCATTATCAACTAGAAAAAGTAATAAAAGAATATTTTAAGTTTGAGAAAATACAGGAGTTCTGTTTTTATTCTTTTCATCTCTTCATATATTAACAAATTTTAATCAAAGAACAGTAAAATAATAATAGAATAGTTCTCTATCCTTTTATGGTAAAAATATTATACTTAAAATTAAATTAGAAAATTAAGAAAAAAAAGGTTAATGAAAGTTCAATCTTTCATAAAGTTGTTCTCAGATTTAAAATATTTTTCATTCCAATATTTTCAAACCACTCCTTTCCTCAATGAAAGCTTTTTCAGTTTAGTGAAATAAATAAAAATTAATTAAAAAAATTTATTTCTTATAACAAACCTTGCTACCTGGTTTTCAGTTTAAGCATATATATTATTATTATATATTGACATAGACTTTTCAATAAAGACAAAATTCATTTTAATTATTTAAAATAATAAAACATAACAATAAATTGTAAAAAATGTTTTAGTAATATATTCTTGTAAAGTAATATAACGATTGAAACTGTTGAGGAAATTGAAAAAAATAGTAGGAGTATGTAAATTATATAATATTTTGACAAATTATGATACCATATCTATTTTCTTGTTCGTTTACCTATTTTTTGTCTTTTTGAATAAATTATTTATATTCTTTCTTGTTTATATAAAAGTCATTTTTTCCACAATTCAGCTTTCACTAATAACTAATAAGTAACCAATTATAGCTTATACATTCTATGTGACAAATCATTTTAAAGATATAACGATATTGTATACTTAAATAAAAAACTATATCATTGAATTAAATTAATCAAAATATCTTTTAATATTATTTATTTATTTGTTAATTTTCAATTTTTCTTCTGAAAAGTCTTGAATGAATTTATTATTATTAGGTATAAACTGGAATTTTAAATCATTATCAGTAACACTGATTATTAATCAACACATTCAAGTTTGAATTTAAATTTTAATTATACATTCTCAAATAAATCACTACATCGAACAATATAAATCTTTTTTAATTACTACTTTCAATAAAGTTTGATAATTTACCATTCGATTTATTTCTGTTTAATCTAATAGTGACACTAATAATGTCGAAATATAAGCACAAATGTTTATTTCATTTGAAAAAAAGATAATATATACCTAAACCACCAACACAAAAGAAACTTTATCGCAACATACTGAACAGAGTGATTATAAATTATTCGTTTAAACAAGTAAACTTGACCAAAGAATCAAAATATTTATTCAAATTTTGATGGTGTTTGAAATTCATACAATATATATATATATATATATATATATATATATATATATATATATATATATATCGTCCTATAAGTAATGACGAATTTAAAATGAAATATGAAAACAAGTTTGTACAAAAGACTTTTATTTTTTAATTTATGATATAATCGCCATTATTATCTACTACGTTATATCATCTTATTTTCAAAGATTCAATGCATTATTAAAAAATCAGACTTTTTGAAGAAAACAATTACTAACGTGATTTTTAACTTCATCAACATTTGGAATTTTTTTAGCGGCAATAAATGTCTCTAACGATCTGAAGAAATAATAATCAGATGAAGTAATGTTCAGTGAGTCGAGAGAATGCGATAATACATCTCGCTCAAGCGTTTTGTTTTCTCCTGCGTGATTCTTACTGCATGTGGTTTCGTGTTATCGTGCTACAGAATAGGCCTTTCCACACTAGTCAGCATGCATGCAGTATTCACGTCCATTACCGCTCGTCTCACACCCTCTTATCAGCAAACTCCACCGCCTAAAAAAATTAGTTTTCGGGTAAGAGCATGTGAGACGAGTGGTAATGGATCGTGAATACTGTATGCATGTTGACTAGTGTGTAAAGGCCTAATGACGCCCTTCTCGTTGATAAACGTACATATGTCGTTTTTCTGAGAGCTTCTGCAATAATATTTCTAACTAGTGACAGTAAACTTCAACTGATATAGATTTCAGTAATTCAAAATGAATCAACTCGTGGAAATCTCACCAAACGCATAAAACATTTTTTTACAGGCAAACTAGAATTTTAAACTGACATTTTATTGAATGAAAATCATCGATTAGTTCGCTTCAAATTGGTATATATCAACCCATTTTTTGTATACGGTTACAATCCTATAGAGAAATAATTTCCTGTTACACCTCGTTAGTAACGAATTACCAATTGTTATTTTCTTTTTTTGTTAGCCGAAGACAATTCATGTGAACCACATTTTCCTCTTTCTATGAACCTTGACAATTTTTTACATATCTGTGAAAAAAATTGACAAATTAACATAGACCCAAATTGTTATATAGACCCAAGTTGTGACAATTCTCCAAAGATCAATTTTGGATTAGCATCAACGAGAAATTTTAACGCCATATATCAAATTTGACTAATCTATTTTTTTAGTAATTATTATTTTCAATAATACTCAAATTATTTCTTTAAATTTTAAAAAGAAAGGATTGATTCTCAATAATTTATGCTTTATTATAATGATTTTAAAGTTCATAAATCAAAGTATAGCGTCACCCAAATGTGACGCTTAGTTTTGTGTTTTATTAAAAAGAAACTATACACATGTTTCCTTATACACTACCCTATATACACATGTTTCTTTTCAATAAAACACAAATCTAGGCATTGCATTCGGATGACCCTATATAAATAAACGCATTATTGTAAACAATTCAAATTTGAAAAATGAATTTCACAAAATGGTTGCAACTCGTTCATAAGCCTGTTAATATAATGACCTTCGACCCCACGTAACAATTGACCTTATGGTTCTGTGTCACCGTGTTGGAATTCGAGTAGGTATTGTTCGGCATAGTCGCGTCGGTGTGTTTGTGTTCAACAGATTCACGTGCTAGCCCATATTTATAACATCTCACGCGATATTATTATATGTCTTACTTGATTTCACGAACGCAATATGTTTTAAAATACATATAATATGATATTAATTTCGTTAGACTAACGTCATAGGCATATTTAACATTTAATTATATTATTCAGCTCTAAAAATATATCAAAAGCAATCTCCTTATATTAGTTTATTTTCTTTGAAATTTCTGACGTTATATGTTTTTTAAATGTTAATTAAATGCGTAAAACACACCTGAACTCTAAATTCAAAACTAAAATATTTTGAATACCAAAATAATATATCATTCTTTGTTTGTTATAGACCGTTATAGAGTGTTTGTTTGATTTATTAATATTAAAATATGCATTTTTTTGCAAATAAATTATTCCCCAAAGATACAACATTTTACAAAAGTGTTTAATAATAATTTACTATTTAGTTGTTATTAATGTGCATATTATTAGTTAGTAGTCATACTAAAAGTTAGGAATTATGAAATATTATTTTTTTATATATATTCGTATTCTTAATACAGGGTCATCCAAATATGACACCTAGATTTGTGTTTTATTAAAAAGTAATATGTGTATAGGATGGTGTACAGGGAAACATGTGTATAGTTTCTTTTTAATAAAACACAATTTGATGGCCCTATATTAATAATATGTTTCTAAGAGTAAGTATTTTATTTTCTTTTTTCACTAATAAACAGCATATTATTATTGCAATAAAACATTTTTTCAATATTTACTTTTATTTTTATATAAATTAAATTCATTCATTTGATTTAACAGAACCTACGTATAGTAATATCTAAATATGATTTTACATTCCGGTGAACATGATGCATTTACAAAATTCAAAAACAATATATTAAAACCAAAGTTAAAAATAAAAATAACATTCTAAATTATATGGAATATAAAATTGAAAAACTTATATATATATATATATATAAAATTATATATATATATATATATATATATATATATATATATATATATATACAATTTTATATACACATTAGTTTTCAATATTTACTAAGATTATCTTTGCTTTTATTATTAATTTTAATCTCTTTGGTAAAATATTAATTACAAAATATAAATAGTAAAAGTTAAACATACTACTTTTTGAATATGAATACAAAAATGAATTGATATTATAATAATGATTTACAAATTTTTAACACGTTGTATTTTTCAATCTAATAAAAATTGATAAATTTAATTTCTAGTAAAATTTATTCGTCTAAAAATATATTTTTATAATTGTTCAATATATATTTTATTATACTATATTTACTTTTTTTAAATTACCATTTTTGTTTCTTTTCCTAAAATAATTCATTAATTACACATAATTTGATTTGTTGTCTTTCGTAATATTTTATGTGTAAGAATAAACAAGAAAGTTTAAAGTAAACAAATATACTCTTATTTTAATGTTAAAACTATTCGTACACATAATTATTGAACATATTCAAATATTTATAATATTTCTTTCTACCTATGACAAATTTCAAAATATCATATAATCTTAATGTACAGTTTGATACTACTGAATATGCAAATATTGTGTGTTAAGTTAAAAATTCCTTCATAATAAAATAATAAATAATAATTCAGACTAAAACAATATTCTAAATCTTGGGTAACAATCTTCCTATAATTATTATATAATATTAAAAAATTATATGAAGAAATAACTATAAAGAGAAAGAATAACTATTCATTAACCATAAAAAATAACTATTCAAAGGTCATTACACAACAAGTAAAATAGAAAGATGAATATAAAAATTTAAAACTATCTTTATAACCACAAGCAATTATTGATACAATAGTATATTTAATCACGTGTTCTAATTATTTTAAACACATAAATATAATTTATAAGTTTTACTAAATGTCCGCAATGAAATTTCGAAAAAAATGTTGTATAGTACAATATTTTTTTTGCATTGTTTCAAAATGAAGATACAACAAAAGTAGACCGTTTGATCTTATCAATCGTACATCCAACAAATCATTAGCATTGCATAAACTGCTTTGCATAACTGAACTTAACGGAAATTTCTCTCAAGACCTCTATTTCTTTTAATAGTATAACAGCGAATAATTTCATATTTGGCCATATCTACTGTAAAACGCCTATACAGGAAATCAAAGAACAGCACAGAATTTGTCTTGGTTTAATATCAGTATATGACGAGTTTGCTTTAAAGCAAAAAAATATATGCGTGTACATACACTTTAATGTGGGTAGAAGAAATATGGATATGGGAGAAAAATATCTTTGTTTTGAAATTGCAGTTTGAAATAATTCAATTTATATTCTGCCCCATTACAAATGCGTGGATTCCATAACAAAATAAATATATGTATATAAGTCAAAAATAAATTGGTAGAACGGAGTTTTTAACGGTTAATTACATATTAATAGTTTATATATATATATATATATATATATATATATATATATATATATATATTACTTTATATTGTATGCCTACATACGTTTTTATAACACTGAATGTAATATATATATATATATATATATATATATATATATATATATATATATATATATATAGGGTCATTCAAAATTATATGTACTCTATATTAGACATAAACATTTTCCAGAAAATTGAACAATTTTTATTTAAAATACAATAAAATCAGAGCAAATGTAAAATACATTCCAAAAAATGATTCATATCCCTATTGAATTTATAGTATTTTAATTAAAATATCAAATTTTCCCCCAGTCTTTTTCAGTCCACAAATTCTCAACATTATTCATGTACATGTTTTGTAAAATAACAAATTGTTGGTATTGTAATTAACAACATAAAAGGAATATTTGAGATTGTTTCCCTAGAAAAATAATAATTTTCTTCTATTCATAATTTTACCGATATATATATATATATATATATATATATATATATATACATATTGCAATTATCATCATCAATATCATATCAGAATATATCAACTCACTGCTGGACAAAAGCCTCAATAAATGTTACCATTTATTGATATTTGGTTATACTCACCACGTTAACTAGGAGGATTGGTGAAGATTTTTTATTGTGTATAATCCCTTAGAAAGTTACCTTCGCTTAAGCTAAACAGCCCCGTCTACCCTATATATATATATATATATATATATATTTATATCAAAAAAAAATTTATTCAATTTACATGAAAAATACAAAAGATTATAGATTTCTTACAAATTTTCAATTTGGAATCTATAATCTTTTGTATTTTTCATTTCTCGTTATTTATATAAACCGTTCTCTTAAGATGATTAATCAATAAAAAACAAAAACTCTTTTATATCAAAGAGCTATTTATAAACTTATGAATAGCAAAATTCATCATAATCAAAACAACTTTAACTATTATACAAAATACATAAATAATTATGAAAATGTACTATGCTTCATAATTATTATCAAAAGTGATAAATAAATATCGATAAATTAAAATATTATCGCACAAATAAGATAGTAACCAGCAATTAACTAATTTTAAACAGTTTTAATGAAAAGATTAAATCGCAAGACCTTTATCCTCCTCATTACTGATTAATATGCAATACCGGAATAGTATACTTATGTTTTATTGTCCGACGAACAGTTAACTGTTTACAATGGCATATATTGAATTAAAAGGAAGTGTTGAACATTTATAAACATGTAATTAACATAACAATAGAAACAATGGCAGTTCGATATAAAAACTGATCATTTGAACGATAATCATGTTATAAATAATTGAGTCGATATTAAACAATGTGACATATATAAAATGTACAGAATGTGTTATAGAATTTGTTATATAATTTAATAAATTATTATGCAAATGTAATCAAATATGAAGTAAATTATAAAACAATGAATTTATAAATATGTTTAAAATTACATATTTGACTCTTTATCATATTAGTTCTTAAAAAATATAAAATGATAATTATAAAAAAATGGATAAATATGCTGAATAATTGTCGAAAATAAATATTATGAATATATTAAATCACTTAATTACTTTTTTTACAAATAATACTAATTTAAAATAACTATTAAAACTCATATAAAATTAAATGATTGAAAATATTTGAATAATACATATTGTAACAAATATAAACTTACTTTTTATTTCTAAATAGTAACAAATATTTACATATATATATATATATATATATATATATATATATATATATATATATATAAAATATATACACAGACGCACATATGTCATGACACACATGGGTAACATAAGTAATTTATTGATATAATTCAATGAAGTTGTTAAATTAAAAAAAAATATATTTATTGAAAATGAATATAATATTCATTATATTTCTTTTCAATTATTTTTTTTAATTTAACGACTTCAATGAATTATATCAATAAATTACTTATGTTACCCATATGTGCCATGAGTTATGCACGTCAGTGTATATATATATTGTACATACATTGAATTTTAATTTACAATTCATACTTATTTCAATTATTAATTCTTACATATTTTTTGTATATTTATACTACATCTTTAAACAATTTATTTATTTTAAATAAAATGTATTTTGAAACTTAAATAAATGTTTTATCATGTAATCAATTATTATTTACAAAATAACAAGATTTTAGTTATATTTTCTTTACTATTTTATTATATACACACATACACACAGTATCTTTATATATATATATATATATATATATATATATATATATATATATATATATATATAAAGACATTAACTCATCACAATGAAAAATAAAAATAAATAACAAAGGTGTGAGTATATAAACCCACATATATATCATATATATGTAAATAATAAATAACAATGTACAACTTCCTTATAGAATTTCATTAAACTTTAATATTAATATTTGTTATTTAGATTTGTACAATAATTATTTTTCCAATTAAATTTATTTTGTATAATTGATTTTGTTTTAAATAAATTTCTAGTCTATATTCATTTTTTTACACCCATGAATACGAATATTAACTACAATGAAATATTGATTAACGCTTTTAAAGTCCTTCGAATATATAGTACATACATACATCAGAAATGTATATACTAGATTATTATAAAAATATAACTTTTATTTCTTTTTGTTCAATAAAAATATTTTTTAAAATATTTAAGATAATATTGTATAATTGTTTTATATTTTCATAATGTTTCAAATATTTTATATAATAAAAAAGTTAATGGTTTGAATTAATATAGCATTGATTAGACTCTAGAAAAAATTGAGTAGTTATGATTATTTATAAGTAAATAAAATATTCCTTAGTATTAACCTTAATATATATAATTTATTCTTTTATATTTAACTTAAAGAAATAATCTATTTGAAGTCTAAAGCAAAAACTAGCAGAATTAGAAAAACTATTGATGTAAAAAAATTTTTTAGAATAAAAAAAATAAACAATAAAATTAATAATTTAAGAACACTTACATATAACACACTATCTACATTTTTCAATATATTGTCCATTTTTCAGAAAATATTTTTTTAACATTGAATTTTTGTATCTGATTTAGAAAATTCTACAAAAATACGTTTCCATAGTGTTCATCAATTCTTACGGTATATCTAAGATCTTTAATATTCAAAAATACACTCAAAAATTTTTAAAAAAATTAATCACTCAAGGTCTATTCAATCTCTAAAATAAATAAAAATGCACTTAAGTTTTTACTAATTATATATATTTTTTTTAAAAGAAAATTTTGTTAAATATTTTACATGAAATAGAATAATTGAGTACAAAAAATACTTCAATGACTATATTAACAATAATTAATTAAAATGCAACAGTAGCGAGTCACAAAAAATGATCTTGAACTATTTTCAAATCTTGATAATAACTACTTTTTTAAAAAATATGTTTGTATTAAATCTTCATTCCTAAGTTCCAAATAAAAAAAAACCTTCAAATGATAATAGAATATTTACTATTTTCCTCAAACAATAAAAAATAATAACAGTATAGTTTCAACAAATGACATTGGTATATGATTGACAATATTCATAAATGAATTTTTACGTCAAAATAAATCACACGAATCGCATTCTAATGCAAACTTTATTGTAATAGTAGCCATGAAGTATCTCATTAAATCCAAATTGAGTCAAGGTAGTTTATGGGAAATAATATATTATATAACAAATATCGCTAACAATAGCACATGTTAATTGTTTAATGAATTGTAATTTTTTTTAAAAAAATGTGTCTAGTATTGTCCTAGTTAAAAACCACGTTCTAGTGTTAAACCACACTAATCAGATGAGTTGGTGAGAGTTTTTCAATCAGTGTTTACTCCCTTCATCTTCAAACTGTTTTCATCTAAGCATTGATTATATTACTTTTTTATAATTCTGCTTCTACGGCCAGGAATCGAATGTCTTTTCCTGCATGAGAGACGGTGATACAAGCCACCAATCGGAAATATATATATATATATATATATATATATATATATGTATGTATGTATATATATATATATATATATATATATATATATATATATGTATGTATGTATGTATATCAGCAACAACAGCAACATATCTTTCAAATCTTTCCACTTCAAGCGATTCGAGTAATACCTTTTTCTCTTCTATTCGACTCTAGAGAATTTTCTTACGTCTCTATTGAGTTTATTCATGTTCTCTTTCTGAGTTTTTTGTATCTTATAATTCCAATGAATAATTTCTCTTATTCATCGATAGTCTTCTCCTCTTGTTTTATAACATTACCATTTTAAACTTCTTACTTTCGCTGTAACATGTACCTTTGATTTTCTTTCTGATCCACTTATTTCTTTTTCTGTCTCTACATATTATTTCTAACATTGAACATTGATATATATATATATATATATATATATATATATATATATCATATTAGCTTTCATTAAATACTATCAATCGCTGGTATTTAATCATACTCACTTCGCTGACCAGACGGATTGATAAGGATGTTTTATTCAAAACTTACTCTCTTTAGCATGTTTTCCTTTATCTCGGCCAAAGAATCACTTCTGTTCTGTCTTTATTGGATCTCTACCGCACTTATTCTTATGACAGGCGGTGATACTGATCACTACTCCATCGTTGATTATATATATATATATATATATATATATATATATATATATATATATATATACAAGTAAATATATTAAATGCTTGTTAAAAAAATAATATTATTGTGATAATAAGTAATAATTCTATTTATCAATGTTTTCAAGGACTAATTAATAACAAGAATAAATATATAACTTCAAAAAAAACTCGCACAAATACGTTAATCTTGCAATAAAAAACTTGTATACATAATTAGAGCCCAAAATCACTTCATATTTGCCAAAATAACGTAGGTTTATTTTCTAGCAGAGGCGTCACTGATAGGTTTCAATGTTAACAGAACATTGACATTCGATTTACAGTACTTTTGAACATACGTGCCATGTTTATGGGCACATAAGTAGGAAGAAATTTTATTTTTAATTGAAGCTTTAATGTTCGAACACTCTAAATTATGATGTACTTAAATGAAACGACTACTGAAGTCCCGTTAACTACCTACTATCATTTATGTTGAGTATACAAAGCCTTTGAGAAATTATCATTAAGTTGCATTGTTGATTATATTGTATAACTTGCATTACTGATTAACAATACAAAAAAAATGAACTTGAATTCAGAAACTAAATATTTATATATTCTACTAACTACGTATTTAATAACACTTAAACAAATAAAGTTACTTTTTTATTTTTTTACTGATAATAAAAAAATTTCGTATTATTTTAAATTATTAATGAATAATAATAAATAATAAAACTAATTGGATTATTTTTATAATATCACTCTAATTTTAAGAATTAAAATGAAAATCGATCTTAGTATGTGTATGTGTTATAAATTCTAAACTTAACAATAATTAAGGTCTATAAATAAATTAATTCCACTAGATTTCAAACCATTTTATTATTTTTTGTATTGACGTATTTATATATATATATATATATATATATATATATATATATAATATATATATATATATATATATATATATATATATATATATATATATATATAATTTAAGATAAAAATAACAAACAACTAAAAAACATCAATATTACGAGCAGAAAATAACTTTATGTATAGTATATATGTAAGTAAAATTACGGATTTATATTTTGACCCCACTTACATATTTTTAAACCTTAATTTCACTCATGTTATATTTTTATTAAAAAATCTATCTTGATTATTTCTTCGTAATTAATATTAAGATTATCCAAAGTTTATATGCAATATTAATTTTTAATGCAAAATATGACTGAAATAATTCCTTAATTCTAATTTATAATTATTAATGAAATAAATGTAAAAACAACTTTATTCAGAAATAAAACTCTATTCGATATTACTAATGTTATGAGGCAATTTAAAAAATAATTTAATCTTTTCCAACCCACCTGATCAGCGTGGTAAACATGACCAAGTACCAGTAAACAACAAGTAGTAACATTTAATGAGGTTTCCACTCATTAGTGAGTTAATATAGTAAAACGAAATAATGATGATTATAATAATAATATATATATATATATATATATAAATATATAGAGAGAGAGAGAGAGAGAGAGAGAGAGAAAGAGATCTATGCTGTGAAGAGAGAAAGAAAAACATTAGAATCTATATGTAATTAAACATTAGTTTCAATCAAAAAAACAACACTATTTTTGATAAGATTAAAAATCAGACAACATGAAAAATGTTAAAATTTAATGTATATATTTAAAAGAAAAAATGTAAATTATGTGGATCATCTAAAAGTTTTTAAACAATAACAGAGTATATGCCATATTTTTATAAAATTATTTAACTATTCAATACAAATCGATGTACTTTTAAATTTTCCATTTATATTAATCAAATTCGATAAATACATTTATTTTTCTTATAATTGTACTGAAACTATTTTTATTTTTTATTTTCAACTGTATATGTATATATATTGACTATGATTCAAACGGGCATATTTTCAAATCCCACCATAAAATCCAGACTCCCACATTAGTGATTAAATGACAGCTTGGCTTCTTAAAAGTTTATTCACATCGGCCATATAATCAGACCGGTAGATTCTGCTTTAAATACCATTTAAAGTTATGAGACCTTGTGATTCGTTCAAGTTCAAACTATTACATGTATCAAACACTATGAAAACAACTAATTCCATGCAGATGATTCACATATACTCGTATATGTGCATATACGTATGGATATTAACATGTAATTTACATAATGCTGTTTGTATATTTATGGTAATATTCTTTTATTTGTAAACTTATAAAAAGTACCTTATTTTAAAATTAAAGTACAAATATTTTTATGTTACTATCAAATATGGATAATCATTTTTTTTCTTTTATATTTTCTGAAATATACAATTTATTTTATACAAAGTATTGTTGAATCAAAAATAGTATTTATAACTTTATCAGAAATGAATTAATCAATTTTATTATACAAGTATCAAATTTATTTGATATTTAAATTTTTAAAATTTTAATTTTAAATAAAGATTAAGCACATGCCAAGAACAATCTACGTTATGTACTTTTACGATTCAAATCAATATGTGAAATCAATTTCCATTATATAAAAAATACACTATAATTCCTATTGATTTTAACTTATTATCGAAATTTTTATTTCAGTTTATTTATATTATCTCCTTTTTGTGACTGTTATTAAAAATAGTAAATATCAAACAAGAAACATCGAACTAAAATTTTAAGAAAACCTTCCTAATTATCATAAAAAAGTAAGTCTGATAAATATTTAAACAAAACTAAATAATGATATCTTAAAATATAAAATCTTTAAAATATTTTAAATAAAATTACAAACTCTAATTTGACATAACAGTTCTAATACGAGAAGTTAAACAGAACCGTCAAGTTTATATATAAATATATATATATATATATATATATATAGTCAAATTATTAATGTATTTTATAAAATTAAAAATGATTGAAATTAAAAATAAAACCCATAAATTAAAAAGTTTACAGGTATAATTTTAATCTTATACGATGTTTTTATAATTTGTATAAGATTTTATTACCACATTTTGTATTATATTTAACTATTTTCTTAATTACAACCTTATAGTTACTTACAGTGTTATATTTCAAAATAGGAGGGTCGTTTGATAGGTATGGTAAAAAAGTAAGAAAAACTAAATTGAAAAATTTAATTAAATTAATTAATTAATTAAATTAAACAATAAATAAATTTACCATACTTATCAAACGACCCTCATATAATAGGTTAGCATTCGTAGACAGACAAATATAACTTTCAAAATAACTATAAAATTATAATTAAAAAATAATAAACTGCTTATTGTTATCTCCGATTCCTGTATTATAAATGTTAAGTAAAATCAACTATACAAACATATAAACAATTTCGAACATATATATTTGCATGATTTTTCATTTAAAATTAATTATAATTTTTCATCATATATCACATAATTATGACAACTCAAAAAAATGTTTTAATCATTTTTTTCCATATTTTTGAAATATTCAAACAATAATTTAACAACATGTAAATTATTTTATAGCAATATTTTTTAATTTATTAAAAATTATGTATCTAAAAAATCAATTTGAAATTAAACGAATCATTAACCCTTTGCGGTTTGATTCGAAAACAAACACTTTGTGGAACCGAGTCGCTTCAATAATAGTTGATTAAAATTGTCAGATCAATTTTCTCGCATCCTGCACACGTATCAATACGTATTAAAATTCAGATTTATTATTTAACAGAACTGGGTCACTATTTTAATTTTCATTTGTTAAATTGTATGATCTTTAAATATACTTTTCATAAAGTATACTTAATTATTTATTAATATTTTTGATTAGGTATTTATTTCACTTTAAAATAAAAGTTAATGGGAATGTTCAAATTTGTGAAATAAAATATTAAAAATTAAATATAATAGAAAAAAACTTATTCTTGAATTACTTAAAATAATAAAATTATATATTTCGAATTCAACAAAATCAACAATTTTCCTTTGTATGATAAAGACCAAAACATTTATATAATGCACAAGCATGCAAACTAAACATTAACTGGACGCATCATGAGTCTTTTGGCCACTGGGAGCATATGTATGAATCTATCAGCTACACTGATGGTTTGCGGCAGACACATATGTATATGCGCCGATCATCCAAAAAATAAAGAAAATAATACACATATATTTAGTTTTCTAAACTCAAATTCAACGTCTTGTAAATGTTTAATTGTCATCCCTGGGGTTCTTTAACAGTTTATAGCTCTTTAAAGAAAATGTTTTAAAAATAAATTTATAAAATAAATGACCTTTATAATAACTTAACAACAAAAATGTGAGATTTTAAAAACGATATTAATATATTTGAAATACCATTTTAAAATCGACATTAATATTTAAACAATCCGATAAAAATTATAAGATATGAACCTGGATAGTTTACCACGAACTAAATCCGCGAATAGCAATTAAAATGCATAATAACGTGTGTCGCTAAAAAAATGCCCGACCATTGGAAAACTGCCCACGAACGATCGTCACACGTGCCACCTACGCAACCCTTATTTGGACGCGTCTCGGTCTAACTTGTCTGTGGCGTCTCTAAAGTTGTTGTGTAGGTTTTGCATTGATTGCTCTGGCTGTACAATTGAACAATGATGTATGGTTATGCGTAATACATTACTTAACCGTTCTAGTCATTTTTATATACACTAATAACGCGTCTATTGTATACCTTTATGTGGACCGAAAAAAACATTAGAATTCAGTATATCTTCATAAATAATAGTATATGGTATTTTATTACTCGTTGACATCACAGTAAGAACAAAGAATTTAAAACAGTATAGATTTTAACATAATAATTCATTGAATTATGAAATTATAGATTCGGAAAAAGATAAAATGGATTTTTCATAAACATAAATATTCTTAAATTATAATAAAATAATATATTCACTTATGAATAATTTACAATCAATAACACGAACAGTTTTTAACATGAAAGGTATTTAAGATTAAACAATTTCAACTTTCGGAAATAATTAGTTTTTAAATCAAAATAAAATATTATTGCAAAGAAATGTAAAGGGTTTTTCAATACTTCTGTAATGGAAGAAATTATTTTATTATAAATGATTACATATATATATATATATATATATATATATATATATATATGTGTGTGTGTGTGTGTGTGTGTGTGTGTGTGTGTGTGTGTGTGTGTGTGTGTGTACATTTAGTCCTGAAACTAACGGAACTTTTAAAATAAAAAAACATAAGAATTTATTTATTCATCAATATTTATTTTGTCGCCTTCAAAGTATTCTCCAATAAAAACAATACACATATGCCAAAGCTTCCTCCAATCCTCAAACGCCCCCGCGAACGCGCTTTGTGCCAGTCCTTAGATCACGTAACGAATTTTTTTATGGCTTTCATCGACTCAAAACGATGCCCTTTGAGTGGCAACTTGAGTTGCTTGAGTTTGCTGGAGTTTTGGGATGATATTGATTGAGTTTTTGGCCAAAAACTCACGAACAAATTCAATGTTCTTGGCACCATGCGAGAAGTGACACGTTTCATGCCCAACAATTTCAGCCAAAATGACATGGAATTGTATTTTTGAAATTTACACCCCAGCTGCTAATTCTCTGACGGACATACGACGATTTTTGATCACCAATCCCTTGACTCTGGCGACGTGTTCGTCGTCAGTTAATATCGATGGGCGTCCAGATATAAATATCGCCCGTGAATAACAATCACCGTCTAACAAAAACCATTGTAAATTATTTAGTAATGAGTATAGCGTCGTAAAATTTGACACAAATGTCACTTACAGATGAACTAATTTAAAAAAATTAAAACAACATTCCACAAGCACTAATATATATATATATATATATATATATATATATATATATATATATATATAAAATTAATTTTTAAAGCGAAATTTTGGGGTGACATTAATAAAAAGAAAAATCTACTGAAATTTCCACTATCAGATTTGTTTTTCTAAGCATATGTATTGTATTTATTATTATGTTGTCATACAAAATATATACTTAATTAAAAATTTACAATAAAGAAAAAATCCATACATTAAATTCTTGTTTAAATCTAAATTTGTTAAATCCAAAAATTATATTGTAATTTAATAATGTACTAAAAAGTTCTGGATTTTAAAAAAAGTACAAATAAATAGAAATAAAAGTAAATAAAATTTTAATTCAGCATAGTATATGTAAATACAAAATATAATATTAATCTTTGATTGTGAGGCACATATAAGAAAGGTGTACTCGTATGTCGGTATAGGGCGAGTTATAACGTCATCGCTATGTGCAGAAACATTTTTCAAGTGTTAAGCAAATTGTTTCAGCTTTATATAAAACTTGTTGAATTACTTAATTATTGTAAATAAAATAGCCCCAAAAACCTTAAAATTCTATTACATATTGACTTCAGTAGATAAACTAAAAAAACCGTAAATAGTATAAGTACTATTAGTAAGCGATTTTTTTAGTAAGCGATTCCACTGAACTAATATCGCCAATAACATATAAGAAGTTATCGACTATCTATAGTTATCGACAATAATCAACAAGTTAAATAAGAAATAAATGAATTTTTTTAAACTAATATTTGATAGTTTAACACATTGCATCAGTTATCAACAAGACTAAATTTTATAAAAACATACAATAATGACCTTATTCGCTGGTGTACACTTCGAAAATAAAATAGAAACACAAATAAATTATAACCCCCCCCCCCAATACCAAAAGATGTAGTGTTTAATAATTACTAATTGTTCACTAATTGTTATTTAAACCAACAATAGGCTAATGTGCATTTCGATGGCGATGCCATTGTTGTCAGAGCATTGTTTTATAAATTCAATAAATGCCATAATAAGTGATCATTGAGTACTTTACATTTTGTGCTGTTAAGAGATAATAATTCATTTGTATGAAAATGAATTTGTCACAGTTTCAGAAAAAAATAGTATAAAATATAAAGCTAATAATGGACGATACGTTGAATAAAAATAAATAGTTATACGAGTTAAAATTAAAAACAAACTAAATGTTATAATGTAATGCTCTTACGATAACGGCACAGATACCGAAATGCACGTTAAAATATAAAATGAATAATAAGTCATTATTGGAGACACGCATAACATCTTGTGTTGGAGTGATTAATTCATTTGCGTTAGAGAAATTTTTCCGCAATAAAAGAAATAATAATTTATGACAGAATTTAACTTTTATTTTAAACTAGTTCTAAATCAATTGAAAAATCTATTTTTATAAAAGCTAAATTATTTTTTCATTCATTTAAAAATATATCATATTTTCAATAGAAATTTAGTAGCTACTATTAATCTTTATATATATTATTAATTATATTTATATTATTTATTATATTATTTATATATATTATTTATTATATATTTATTTATATATATATTATATATATTATTTATATATATTATTTATTATATATTATTATTATTAATCTTGATATTTTTTCAGTTTTCTTCATGAATTTTCCACGAAGTTTATGTTCAGTAACAAAAGTTATTTCAAATACAAAAGTTATTCTTAACTTTAATAGAGATAAATTTATCTTGTAATCTTACTTTTTCCTACTAATTTTCGCATTTTAATGTCTCTAAATATAATAAATCAAACACAATTTGAAATGTCAATCTAAATATAAACATAATAAATTATTATATCTTTAATAAAATAGCACTTTCAAATCCAATCACATACTTGCACTTCATTCTACAACGAAATCTATTCCATTTCCTCCAAACTTCATTCGAAATAGAACAAATTTTTGAATGTTATACTTATTTAAAAATAACGTTATTATAATAATTCCAAGCCAATTGTAGATATCTCTTTAGCAAATTCAAATCCTTACTATTTCATTCATTAATACATGTATGGTTTTTTTTGCAGACTTCGATCACAATAACCGTATTATTCGTTTTTCAATTAACTGTTTTATTACTTTAATTCTGACCTGTACTATCTTATAAAGTTAAAAATAGTTTTCCAATTTCAAAATCAAGATTTATTTTCATAAATCTTTTTTTTACAATTCATTTAAGACATGCCTAAGTGATATCGCTAAAACTGCTACAACGGCATTAAAAGAACTAAGACATGTAATTATGAATTTGAAGAATTAAAAGTAAATAGCAAAATATTGCATCAGAGATGAAATGAACAATAGAATAAAATTGGGATGATGTCAATTGGAAATAAATTCTCATATTATGAAATCAAATAATCTTCAAGTTTAAAGAAAAACTGTTTTATCAATACATCCTACCTGCTCCCGTTTATGGTAACAAAACATAGATCATAAATATATAAATACCACAGTAATTTAATGAGTTCAGATTACATAAAAAAAAAACACATAGAAAGATGCATGATGTTAGGAATAACATATATAGATATAAATGCATTGAAAAACAACTTAAATTAGACATTATAGCAAAAATGAGAAGTAAAAATTAAAATGAATAGATCATGTAGCAAGAAGAAAAGATGATACATCTTATATAATAATATAAATTTGATAATTGCTTATAAAATCAAAGCAGTTTATTTTTTTGTGTTCCTTAATTATAAGTTAAACATCTAGTCTCTTAATTGATTTTGGAGAACAAATTGCGGGGCTAGATTTTTCACTGATTTTATTAACTTGTAATTAAAAAAACACAAAAGGAAAAAATAAACTGCTTTGGCTTTACAAGTAATTATTGGATGTATATTTGTTATATCCCAAAAATATATCAAAAAAATCATATCAAAAAATTAACGCAATTCTTATTGATTTTTATTTTTCATGTATGTTTTTTACGTCACAATTAACAGGCATTGCTTTTGATATTTTCGTAGTTGCAGTTAGTTAGTCTTTTGTAAAACTGGGGCTTTCAATTTACTTTTTTTTTAAATGGTCAAAATTAGGTAAAAATTTGTTAATAAATACCAGATCATTAGTGATTTTTCATCACGTAAAAGGGAAAATATTATGTCAAATAGGAGAGGTTTATTAAATTTAACAGTTCAATAATGTGTAATTGATATAAAAAAGGTAAAAAGAAACATAAAAATGATGCAGGAAAAATGAAAAAATAACACACTAATGAGAAGTTTTTAAGAAGAGAAATAAAATTCAATCTAAAAATAACTACAGTTGAACTAATTAAAAAATTGAAAAGTTTTAGTCATACTTCACTTTCTGATTTAACTGTTAAAAAAAACTATTCAAATTAATGTATTAAAAATATAAATAATAGTAAAAAGGCAATCATAATTTGAAGTTGTACTGTAACTTTATAATATAATATTTATAAAATAATAGCATCTATAAATAACTATTTAATATGCAGACATTTCCAAAAAAAAATATTTTTTTAAGAAAAACTATAAAAATAAATTAAACAAAAAATTAAGTTTCTATATGTATTGACACTGATATCTTGTAAAAAAAAATTACCTACATATGTTCATTCAAAACATGGTAGTGTTTATAGGTTAACTATATTAAATGTCTATTTTAAAAGCAAAATTAAATGTGTAACAATAGATGAAAAGTAAGTTTGTTAAAAAATTGTACGTTCATAATTTATGATTTGTTACCTTAATTAGTGTCATGTCATGAAAATCAACAATGTGTGGATTTTTTTATAAATACTGAAGTATTAATTATATAAAATTACCCAAAAATATAAAGTTGATATTGAATTAATTCATTTGAATTAAACATAATTATAGATTAAATTCTCAATAAAAATCTAAAAGCATTTTCAATCATTAGTTTAATTTTTATTACTAGAGATATATTATTATATAACATGTTAAATATATTTAATTAAAAAATATATCAATTTAGTAGATACTTTATAAATATTTCAGTTAAATTTATAATGATTACTAACAAAAATTATAAATTTGTGAAGATAGTTTATTATCAAAAAAAGTTACATATATTTATATATATATATATATATATATATATTTAAATATATATATTTAAATTTTGTTTTAATAGTTAAATTAGTTGCTAGTAAAGTATTGAGACCTTTAAGGTATTGATTCTTATGTTTTATGACAAATCAATCAATATAGATTTCAAGTCAATACTATCACTAATACTTGAAAAATAAGAAAATATAAAGAGAAACGACAACGATCTCACGGAAGGGTTTTATTTATTGGAGATTGAGATCTAGAGATTTGTTAATTTTCAAGGAATTAAGGATGGTATTTTTTTGACACAATGGCATTATTGTAAACAAACAAATGAAAGTCTTATACCTACTAGTCATTCTTGGTAACGGATAAGGTAAAATTAATTAAACTGTACTATGCAGATAACAGTGCAAGAGCAGTGAGGGACATTTGGTTGATTGCAACCACGATGTAGATACCATTGGGTATCTACATCGTGAATATTTTAATCACTATGATTATTTGAGTAGTCCGAAAGAATAAAATAACTGACTCTTTGGTTGATGGTTGCCATATATCAAAAAATCATCGAAAAGAGACTGAAAATAAATGTAACATTCTTACTACAATTAAAAAAAATTAGTGAAGTATTAGAGAAATTGGCACTCGTTTAAACATTAATCATATTGCAGCTTTAAAGTTTTTGAAAAAACAAATACAAAAGTTACCACTATATTAAATACCAAGAATTATTACCATCAGAATTTAAAAAAGAATTTTTTTTGTTCTGGAATGATAGAATACACATCAACAGAAATATATTTAAAATAATATGCTTTATAGGTGAAAGATTTTTCAAATTTCAACATAACCTGAATTTTAAAAGTTCAAGAATATGGGCTCAACAAAATCACCACACTGTAACATTGTATTGCATTCAATATCCTAAATGTGTCAATATTTGGACTAGACTCTTAGGTAGTCACATCATTGGACCGTTATTCTATCAACACATGCTGAACGAGGACCGTTTTCTAGTACTGCTGTAGGAAGAGATTGATATCAGAGGTAGCTAGGGATAATGAGATTTGATTCCAAATGGATAACTGTCCTGTTTGCAATTCTATACAAGGACCTTTCTCCATTTAACATTTCCAGAAAGAGTTGTAAGAAATGGTAATATGTCTTGGGCACCTTGAATACCTCGTCTGACAGCAAATGTTTTTTTTTCTGTGGTGACATAACAAAGTTCTATAACAGGAAGAAAGCATCAAGGTAATCCTTCTTTGAAAAATACTAAGAGATGTTGAAGCAATATTAATCACTATCGATTTGTAACATTGAGACAGAGATTTTCTAATATTTGAATTGTCGTATCAGTACAGTTGGAGGTTTATTTAAACTCCTCATTAAATAAAGAAAGTGAAAAATTTAATTTAATAAATAATTGAAATTAAGAAATTTATCACCAGTGGCATTTATTAATTTGTATTAATAAAAAGTAATTTACTTACATCTAACACTTTTTTATTCCTTGCCTTTATGTTTTCTTATTTTCTCAAATAATTATGGCTTTATCAACTTGAAACCTGTACTAACTGATTTGTCATAAAAAAATATTTAAGAAACAATATTTCACAGGCCTCATTATTTTACTATCAACTAGATCTACCATTAAAAAAAAATTCAATGTATTTTCCTATAACGCAGATATAAAGTTACCATTATGTATTTGTGTGTATCAATTTATGTATATATATATATATATATATATATATATATATATATATATATATATATATATATATATATATAATTTCGCATATATAAATATTTTATATATATATATATATATATATATATAAATAAATAATATTTTTGTATGAAAAATTCATTCTCTTTTATTTATTTGTTTAAAAATTATTTTTTCTCTATTAATTATTTTATAATATGTGATGTTTAACGAAAATAATTGTTTTTTTTATATATAATTCTTTTCATTATAGAGAAATTTTTATCGCATTTAAAACATACATAATATTTATGAAGCTGTACAGTAATAACTTGAAGGTTTTCTTAGATAAGTGGCCTGGAAAAAAAATATTTGGTATTTACAGATTTTTGCCATTGTTTTTTTGTCTTGGAGCTGCATTAGAATTTTCTATGATTAATTGGCAAGTTGGGGAAACGAACTTTTGTAAGTTTAGTTTTGTATGTATATGTTTGTTTGTGTGTATATATATATATATATATATATACACATACAAAACTAAATAATATATAAATATAAAACTAAATAAAATATATATATATGATATAAATGTAAGTGTACAATTTACTTATATTTAATATTATTTATAGATAAAACATTTAAGAAACGTCAAGCAAAAAATTATATTGATCAAATCAAAAATTTGAATAAAACAGAAATTTAAAATGCCTGCAGGTGTTTCATGGTCTCAATATCTAAAATTTTCAATTTGTGCTCTTTTATCAATGTTAGCAGGCTCACAAGTTGTTCATATGTATTACAAACCTTTAGAAGATTTAGAAAAATATATCGAAATAGAATTAAAAAATGAGAAAAATATTACAGGAAAAGTAAGTTAGTATTACAAATATCAATCGAAATGTAAATATAAGTGTATAATATTAATTATATGATTTAGTTCTTTTTACTTGTTTTTAATAAATTATCAAAATAAAGTAATGATATGCACAAATTTTACATGATCATTAATTCTGTCTAAACCTTTATTAAAATATTATTTTAAAATTTATTTATAACTTTTTTCTAAAACATAAAAAAGTAAATGAACTTCTAATCAGCACAATTTCTGTATAATGTAATTATTTAGTAAATATTATACTTAGTCTAAAATAATTACCTCTAATTCATCTTTAAATATTGCCACCTTCATAAATTGAAAGATAATAAACTAGATATGCAGTTAAGATATTTTCAATTTCTAATATAAATATTTTTATATAAATTATATTAAACATAGCAAATAGTGTGTTATTAAATGAGTTACAAAAGCTATACACAATAAACAAATTTGTAGAAATGTGAACAATTTAAATTTAAAACACTTTTATATTGTTTAAATTATAATAAATTAGGTAATTCAATTTGATCTAATACATAAAATCAGTTTGTTAATGAGTTGACTAAAACTGAATATTTACTACTGAACTCCAACATATACTTGCAAGTTTTTCAATTTCATATTATACAAAAAAGTAAATAAAACAAATCACAATGAACAGTAAAATTACTTTTTATTTAAATTAAAACCCTTGCTTCATAAATTATTTTATATTTATACATAGATATATACATATATGTTCATACACTTATTTAAACACATTTTTTCCTATAAAATTACAAACTAATATCCACATATGAACCGATACATCTCCTGAATTCTCACTTGGATATGAAATTAAACTGGAAAATGGATATAAATTGTATTTAGTTAAAGATACTACTGACTGATGACGATACATAATAACAAAATAAAGCATTAACAAAGCCATTATAAATTGTAGTATATATGTGCCTATTAATTTATTTTTCATATTTCTAGAAAATCTATCAGTACAAAATCTTTGTAATTGTAACTCAGTAGCATTTATTTTTCTTTGTAATTTTGCATGAATAGAAAATTGGTGAGCAATTGAAATCTGTGATAATGTTTTCTTCATTTCTATTAAATCTTCGCGTAATTGCTTTTCTTTTTTAGTTGGTTTATTAATCCATGTAATAACCTATAAATACTGTAATTAATACATGTAAACGAATAATGAAAAGTAGTACTCACTGAATTTATTAAAAATGGTATTATTGTATTTATTACACTGAGAGCTGTAGTTACAATAAATAAATAATTCATTTTAAATACTATAAGGTATATAAATAAATGAATGTATTTGATTTTTAATGCATATTATAACCTCTATAAACAATGTCAATCAGATGTAATTTAAATAATAAGGTAATTTTTGGAATATGTTAAATAATAACTTATTGTTTTGTAACATGTATTTTAATATATACATGCTATTACTAACATTCTATTACTGTGAATAAACACATGAGGTGAAAATTGAGTTTCTTTTGAACATAATCCATTATTTAGTAATCTTACTAAAAAAAAATGACCAAATTAGGTTATCTCTTATTTAATAATTGATTAAACATTTATTAAAAATTGTAACTAAAGGTTCCATACAAATTTCCTAATATTATGTGTCATTTGCCGAAAAAACAATATTTTTTAGTTCTTTAAAAAATTTTAAATTTTCATAAATTATTTTTTTTAAAAAAAAACTCATAGTTATTTATGTACTGTATAGTATATTTTTAAAACTATAACTTCAAGATTCATAACAGTACAATCAGTTTAGATGGGCAGTCGAATAATACATATTGATATAATTGTAATTATAAAATATCTAATTAATAGATTTAAGCATATAGTCACATTCAAGACTTTCAATAAGCATATAACATTCAATAAGCATTCACATTCAGTAAGCATATATAACAGTGTTAAATAATATTTTGCAAATATTATGAAATTATTTATTGATACAATAAATATTAAATTTTGAATAACAAAAATTGCCATTCCAAACTAATGATACAGAGCACTAATTGAAGCTGTACTAAATTAAAATATATAAAAAACTATAGATTTAATACATATAAATAAAACTAGTTTATAACAAGAAAATAATATACTAATGAAATATGAATTATATATCTGTGAAATTATGTAAATATTTTTACTGAAATTAAAATTTAATCTATCAACTACAATTACTAAAGAACATGTTTGCAATATTCATACAAATATATTTTCATTATTAGATACAGAAAATATGCAAGTATTATCTCATAAAATAAATAATATAAAAAATAATAATAATGAATTAAAATATGTAATTGTCTACATGGAATAATAAAAACATTTCATAAAACAATTTATAACATACTGAAAACTAATTTTATGAACATTTTTATTTAATATTTTTACTAGAGTATCATTCCACATTAAGATGGTAATAAGTTTCTGATAAACATTTCATAGAGTAAATTTTTCAAAGTAAAAAATACTATTTTTAAAAATGTATTGTTTTTTTAAAAAACTAATGGTAATTATATTCTTGACTTAGAAATTCATCTCATGAATTTTTTCATAAATGTATTTGTACATTTAAAAAGCAGAAGATTAATATGGGTATTTAAATGTAATACTTCTTCAAACTTTGAAACAAATTCTAACAGAATTATTAATCTAAATCTTATATTAGAAACAAATATTTGTGTTCTTTTTTTATTAGAAAACTATCAATAATATAACCATTAAATTATATAAATAATAAAACTTAAATTATAAGTATAAAAATGTGGTAAGAACAAGTATAGAAAATTGTATATAAACTGATCTAAACAAATATTTTAAATGAGAATTAATACTAATCGTCTTTTTTATAAGTAACGTATGTGTTCATATTATGTATTCCTGTATCAAAGGATCTTAATTGAAGAACTTGAGCATTAAGTATTTCTGCTTGTTTAGTTTCAGACCATTTTTCTGGTATATTACAATTTTGTGACGTATGTATTAATATATCAAAACTACATAAACAATCTAATAAAGGTAAAATCGCAATAGTGGAAATAATTTGTCGTAAAACATCTCTGATTTCTTTTTGAACTTGTTTTAAGGGCTTTGTAGAAATTTCTTCATAGTTTTCATCTTTTTTATTATTTTCTTGATATGTAATATTAAAATCCCACCGTTCAATATTTTCATTAGTTTGGACATTAGTTATTATTAAGCTAATTTTATTTACTGATTTGGTAAGTATCCATTCTAAAAATACAAACAATTGTTATTTTATTTTTTTTAAAAATAATTTTAATGAATAATACCTTCTGTTTGACCTAATACAGAACTTAAAAAAGATTTCACTTTTTCATCTTGAGATATTAATGCTGGTATACCATAAGTATCATCTGGATCAGTTTTAAAAGTTTCAGGAGGATAAATTCCTCTTTGATATAAAATGGAATTTATGCCAAAATCTAAGTAATATTTTTAAATTAGAAAGAAAGGCAATTACATAAAATTAACCTTAAATATGAATACTTACTCAAATATGAACAAACCATTTTACATGATCCATTTAATGTAATAGTACTTTTGACCTCAGTAGACGTCATTACAAATCACTTATCAATTTGTTAAGAAATGAAGCACTATAAAATTAATAAAATACACTTCTCAAATAAAAGGAATAACCGTTTCTTTTCAAAATTTTAAGTATTCAAATTGTAAAATATTCATAATACATAATATTTCCACTGTAGCGCTGCGAACAAGAAAACTTTTTAAATAAAATTTAGTGTAGCTATATTCACATATGTTTATGTTTATATGAAAGTGCATATAATTATATATATATATATATATATATATATATATATATATATATATATATATATATATATATATTATATGTGTACATAAAATACTTTGGTGGTTAGACATAAAGAAGCTCGTTGTACAGCCTTTTTGAGATGGTTAGTTTATGTGTAACGCACTGCAAAATTAATGAAAAAGTTATTTCACTGTATATGATATAATTAAGCAATTTAAAACAACCAACACATTAGGCAAATCAAAACCAAATAGGAAGAAAATATTTGTAGAATCCAATGAGTAATGACTAATTTAACAAATGAAAAACATTTCGTATATTAATGCCCTTAAATTAATTATGAAATAAAAAAAATTGTGAACAGAGGCAAATCCTGAAACAGTACAAATAATTTTGAAGAATTTCTGTGAAATATTAGCTTGAAAAACCCACTTGTATGTAAGCTACAGCTTTTAAAAGAAAATTTTAAACAAAGTACAAGAGATTTAGGTATAGAAAACAACTTATGAAATAATGATCCCAAATACAATTCATTAAATTTTCATTTGTGGCTGGTATATTATTACCCTCATGTACTCAAAACTTACCTAATTTTTAGATTGAAATGTTATTGAATATTTATGGGTGTATTTAAAGAAAAAATTGAAAAATCAATTAATTCAAAACAAAATAGATTTGAAAATGACTAAGAGAAATTATCACAAACATTCATCATATTATAAAAAATTAGTTCATTCTATGTCAAAGCAATTAGAAGCTGTAAAAAAATGAATTTTCAAAATGTTATAATATATAAAAAGTAAAAGAAAATATTTATGTAAGTACATAGAGTTTTTGGTATTTAAATATTACTTTAAAATTGATTTGGATAATATTTTAAAACTAATTTATTAAAAAAAAATTGAAATTAATTTTGTTTTTATGTGCAGTGAGTTTAAATTAACTTTAATATAACTTAATAAAAATAAATTCGTTTTTATCTTTAGGTCTTTTCTTTATTATTTGTTTATTTATAAGGTATGAAAAAGCAAATGTCCAAATATTATTTTAAATCACTGTATATATCTACACAAACACACACACACACACATATATATATATATATATATATGTTTGTGTACATATTGAAAGCCGTTTTTTAATTTAACACATGAATTTTTATCCTCAACTCCACAATGGTTATGAAATGTTCAATATTCACTTATTGTTCACTTTTTTTTATACAAATAGTCGGCTGATGTGCATTTTGATGGCGATGCCATCATCGTCATTGGGGATAAAAATTCATTTATGTTAAAGTGAATTTGCCACAGTTCCAAAACAAACAATAGTTTTTTAATTATTTTTATAATGAAATATATACATTTTAAGGTTTATATTTTGGTGAAATCAATTGAAACAACTGATCAATTAGTGTATTTATTTTATTACTATTTAGCTACATTTTTTTTGTTTTTGCAACATCTTCAGGCTGTGATATTAAAGTGCATATATTTTTATAAGTTGGTTAAAGTAGCTTTCTTTAAGAGTTTATTTAATTTAACATGAAGCAATTTAGTGTATAATACTGGTATTGAATTTTGAAGAATATTCTCTGCAGTTATAATAGATTGTTTGCATATAATTATTATTTTTCCATGAAATTAACATATCCTTCAACATTTAGAGGACATTAATAAAAAGATATTTTTTAAATTTATTATCAACACTACAGCTTTGTGATCTGAGAATCCCATATATTATTTTTTTTATGTAACATTAAATGTATTTTTTAATTTTAAAATATGAAATGAATTTAACAACTAACAATTAAAAGATAATATGAAACACCAAATCACAGAATAGAAAATACTAGGCAATAGTAAATAGAAGACAGATATTTAAGTAAAAAATGTAAATGAACTAAAATAAGAGTTATTTTTTTCAGGAAGATACTATTATATTATTAATTACTATAAAATAATATACAAATTTGTATACAAAATAATACAGAATAAATACAAATGTAGTTAATCTCAAAGAATAAATATTTACTTTAAATCAATTTATATTTTGCCATTGACATCAAAACAACATATTGTTCAAAACACATACTGATTATATCTTGAAAAATATTAATCTCTTATAAATATTAAGTGCAAAGCTTTCTGACATTTTCATATGTTAATAAATGTAGAAATATAAATAAGTAGCAGATTACAATTTGGAATTTTATTGAAAATATTCATAAAATATAGAAAATTGTCAATTCATGATCTATAATTTATCTGAATATTCTATAAGCTTATATTGCATGTTTTTGCTTAATATCCTCATGTAAAACTTCATATTAAATATTTCCACACATTATTTAATAAAATTATTTTTCTTTGTAAGTTTACTAATTCCAATGAATTTAAATATATATATATATATATATATATATATATATATATATATATATATATATATATATATATATATATATATATATATATATATATATATATATATATATATATACATATATATATATATATATATATATATATATATATATATATATATATATATATATATATCTATATATATATATTATATATATATATATATATATATCTATATATATATATAGCATGTAAAGGATTATGTCAGTAAGACCTTAAATAAAGATAATTACAACATTTAAAACTTTTCTATGTCATTAACATTTAACAAAGCCCTTATATAACTAACACATATCACATATTTAATATCAAAATTCAATGACAAAATAAAGTATATCATAAATATTGTCATATGAATAACAAAAGTAATAATATATACAATCATTTTCTTTGGCATATGAGTATATTTCTAAAATTTGAAAAATAACAAATTATCAACCTACTTGGAAGCACCTTGAGCTACAGTAAAGAAATGCACATTTATTAACAATCACTGTAGTTTAAAAATCAGATCCATTTTCATCACAACCATCACGCGTAACAATAACAATAATACTATTAACTTTATTATATGATGTGTAAATACTGAAGACAAAATTCTGTTTTCATTTTTCCATTTAATTTTTTAACAGCTACAACAGGCACTAAGTGCTTTTTGCTAATAACTAATATCAATGTACAGAAATACTGTAAAGGTATTTTATAATATATGATTTTGTGTCAACATAGATTATATTGTTGACGAAAGTAGTTCAGCTTGATTCTTCCAAAATTGTTTTACTATCATATTCATTGCTAAGCAAAAATGTAAAAATGAATTTAATATAAATAATACCAAAATAAAGAACATAATAGTAATAATATTATTTAACTATAATAATGCATACATTAATACTGTGTAGTATTATCTATGTAAAATACCTACATAGAACAATGTAGTGTTTAACTACATTTTATTTATACTACACTAATGAAGACTTTTTTATACAATAATCGAGTATTGTTTAAAAAAATTGCTTTAATTCTTTTTTCACTCTTCTTTGTCTGAACTTGACAATTCTTAGTGGAGAGCAACCAAGTAATTGCATTCTTGTTTTTATACCCAATCTTGATAAAGATTCTTGCATTAGTTTTGAGGATGATGAAGCTCATTATCTACAAATAAGAAAATATTACTTATGTTTCATTTAAAAATTATTATTTATTTTATATTATAGAAATTATATAAGTATTTTTATATTAGTTAATTTTACTTTCAAATTGTTATAAATACATATATGCATACTTATGTATATGTATATGTATGTGTGTATATATATATATATATATATATATATATATATAGATATATATATATATATATATATATATATAATGGCCCAAATAAGACTGAAGGATGTAATATATAAATGTATGTCTAAACTTTCAGTCTCATTTGAGCTATCTGTACAAATATATATATACTTAGGTATATGTAAATGCATGATGTTTATTTTACATTATAAGTATTAAAAATTTCATACATTTATTATTTTTCTAAAAATGATTATCTTTATGTATATATGTTAGATATTTTTTTAACTTTGCAATTCATTAAACAAATAATTATTGTATATAGAAAACATCACATTCATATATTTATTATTTTATATTCTATAATATCTTAATGTTGAACTTAAGATAAAATAATAAATTGTATATTAAATATATAATTATAAAATAAAATTATTACAATTGATATTTTTTTTTTAAAAAAATAAGATCATATTTTGTATATGTATTGTTGTTTACATGCATAAGATTTGTAGTTGAAGATAGACATGATACTAATATACATGATGTCAATGCTGAGAGATATGTAATTAGTCAAGATATTCATTTTTTTACACAATAGCAGAAACTTAATTTAAAAATAAATGGTTATTTTTTTAAAATATGTCAAAAATTCAAGTGACCATTAATAAAATAAATGAATATCCTTCTTTAATTGTTATTACATTGTACATAAATTTTAATTCATGTCTACAATTTTTATGTTTAAAATTACACAGCATATTTTTTACATGCGTAAATTGAAATTATTTATATCAATATTTGAAAGATACACTACATAATAGTACTATGATAAGAGAAGAGAATATGATATTATACAAGCATTGCAAAAAAATTAGATTTTTAGTATTGACGTATACAGATAGAATCAAGTACAAAATACATTATTAATCTCACAACAAATCTAAGAACACATAAAGTTACAGTAAGACATTTTATGACAATTATACACTTATTTTTGGTGTTATTCATTCTAATTAACTAATTTTTATCATACTCGATTAGTAATTGTTATACACAAATCAACACTCATGATAGTTTTAAGTTATTTTTGTTCTCATTTTGAATCCATACATACCTAAATTGAAAAAATTTTGAAACAAGTATATACTCCTGAAGTCTGCTATCCAACTGTTGTAGTTCCGTCATAAAATTTCTTCTTATTCTAAATACTTAAATATATATATCTATTTTGTACAGTAAAAAACACTATTTGTTTTAGCCACCATTTTATTTTCTTAAATTTGTTGTGAGTGTTACAATAATGATATAAATAAATTATTTTTAAATTATAATCATATTAAATGTACATACCTACAAGTTTTGTGAAAAATAATATAGAGTGGCTAACTATGCATACTTTTATGAATGGTTGAATTGTAAATATAGTATCAATGATTGTATAAAACTTCTGCGAAAATATACAAATATGTTCTCATGCAAAATATTAACAGTATTCTTAAATTATTGGAATCTTCTGGACCGATATGCCATTCTATATGTACACACAAATCTCGTCGATATGTCTGTTATAAATAATAAATATTCATTTAATAAAATAAAAAGTTCGGTCCCAGTTTGTAGTGCATGCCAAAAGCAATATATTTTATAATATTGCCTATTTATTTATTGATCATTCTTTGGACATACAAAATTATTTAAATATTCTAGAAAAACTGACAATATGTGTACATAAATTAATTACTCTGATATTTCATAATTTAATTTAATCATATATTACATTTTAACTTAGTTCATTTTACAATAGTAGTGTCTTAAAATAGTAGTTTATATTTATGTAGACAGTTTTCTACATTTTATATACAATTAAATTTAAGGAAAATTATACAGTATACATTGTTTTCTATTAACATTGAAAAGTACAAATAATTTTCAATTAACGCATTTAATGATCTTTTCTTTAGGTACATATAAAGACTTTAAAAATAAAAACAAATATACATTTTTTTTTAAATATTTTAATACAGAGATTTATGGTAACTGCATGATTATTCAGTTTTCCATAGAAATAAGTTGGTATAAATACTGATTAAATCTTATTTTAAAAATACCCTGAAGATTGTATCATCAAAAATGCCTTGATTTCATTTTATCTAAGGAACATATTACTGGCAATTTTGATAATGTTGTCATTGAATTCATAATGAATTTACTAACATTGTGCCAGAAATTTATTGTCACAAGAATAATGGGTATACGTACTGTTTGTAGTGCTAACCATTTTTGTGTCACATCGGGTCCCTTGGAAACCAGAGGCGCATCTGAAAAATACAAATTTGTAGTAATTTAATGGAAATTTTGTTATAATGATTGAAAAAATAAGTGTGCATACACACACACATCTCTATTTCTCTATCTATCTATCCATATATATATATATATATATATATATATATATATATATATATATATATATATATATATATATATATATATATATATATATATATATGTATAGAAAAACAATAAAAAAACTTGGTATTTTTATTTTAATTATTTTGAATGCTAACGAATAAAACTATATAAATTTATAATATGTTTTAAACTTTAAAATTTTTTGAACAACATGAAATATTATATTATGTGTATACATGTTTAATATGACTTTATTTTCAGTTAGAAATATTTGTTACTTAGAGACATTTTTTTAATATTTAAAATATTGATTGTTAAATTTATTTTCACTTTATGTTCAATATTAATTATAATCAAAAATATTTTTGGATAAATATCTGTAATATTACATTATTAAAAAAATATATGTACTAAAATGTTTTGTTTTCATATAGAATATTATACAAATTTTATAATGTTAATGGGATATTTTTTCATCCTAAATTTATATTATAAAAAAAATTATACTTACACACAAACCCTTTCGCCAATAGTAGAGTAAAATTTACAGTTTCCACCATTTAAACAATATTCTTCAGAACCGCACTCTTTGGGATCTCGACTTTCAGGTGTAGGGACTGAAAAAAAAACATTTATTTTGTTCAAGTTGAACTATATTTGATATTATTATAAGTCTGTTAATTAAAAGAATTGTAATTATTTGTTTTAATAATGAAATACACATAATTTTTGATCTGTAATTTTTTATTTTATTTCATTTTAACTTTTTAATTTTTGTTTAAATTTTATTATTATTATATATATATAATTTCTTACTGTTATCAATATTTTTTTCAGTTCGAATATGAATAGATTTGGTGGCTGTTATGCCTGTAACTCCTCTTACTTTACATACGTAATGGCCTGCATCTTCTGCTTTAAATTTTGGTATTACTAGCGTAGATTCTCGCCTGAAATAAAACAAATTTAAAACATTTATATATAATAATACACTTGCTTAGAATTGCAAGATTAGTGACAAGCATTCCAATTTTGGAACAATATTTACTTAATTAAATGTTATCTTTTTTTCATTACTGACAATGGACACAATCTGAAAATATTGAAATGAAAAGCATGCCATGTTTGAGTTGTCACTATGAAAAATTGAACTTTCAACTTATTTGCTGTAATTTTTTTATTTAATTTTTAATATTTAATCATCTCTGCCATAAAAAGTAGGAGAAACTATTATTTGATTTAAATCATTCCAGATTGGCTACTTCATTAAAGTTTTAAAAATACAAATTCAACTACTATTTTTAGAACTAATGATTTACTTTCATACAAATGAATTATTCATTTGTGTGAAAAAAATCAAACATAATTTTGAGATATTTATGTAAATTAGATACTAAAACTTCTCAGAGTATAAAGAATAAATAAATCAAACAAAGATATTTTTGAAAGATTTAATTCTATATCATTATACTTTATTCAATTAATAATTTTGTAAATATTTAATTGTGTTGAATATTAGTCTCTGATAAATATTTTTTTTATAAATAATGCATTCATTGCTAAAAAATATGATATAATTTGTTTTATCTGGAAAATTATTCTTAAAAAGAAGTATAATAATTATGCTAACATTGAATACCTTTGAAGTTACTGATATTTCATCTGACCACATATTATTTTAGCCCTCTAATTCTTATTTTGTAAGTATATTTCATTCCATTGAATGACCTTATTAAAATCAATATGATTTAATCTGTTTATAATTAAGTTATGGAAAACTTTATCAAATGTGTTAGAAAAATACGTAAAATAGCATCTATGTGGATTTCTCTTTTGAAAATGTTCAATAAATCTTGAATTAGACTTGTAAAATGATATTCACATGACTACTAAAATGGTATTGGTTTTTGTACAAAATATTATTTAATACCCAATTTTGTCTATCTGGCTCGAGTGACTAATAGATTGATAATTATTTTTATTATCGTAGCCTCCCCCTTTAAATATAGAAATTACCATGCACATTTCAAATCTTACTTAAAGAACTTACTCTTTTATAATATATTTATTGAATAAGACATTTAATTATGCTGACTTCTATAATTTTTATAAAGATACCAGATATCTTATGCATTCCTAATGTTTTATGAAATTTGCTTATTAAATAATGATATATATTTTATTTTATCAATTTGTTAAGTAAACTGTTAAGTAATTTTAAGTTGTTTATATATATATATATATATATATATATATATATATATATATATATATATATATATATATATATATATTAGAAAAACATGTAGGAACAAGAAGAAAAAGGAGTTTGAAGTAAAAAAAGTTATGAAATTATAATAATAGTGAAAAGTTTAAAATGGACATGGATTGATGCTCATATAGCAAAAAGAAAAGATTATTAAGGAATAACATAAATTATTGGATATCAGAAATATAAAAAGGTTGAAGAAGAGACGCATGGATAAACGCGAAACAAATTATTAATGTAGAATGAAAGAGAAAGATTTTGGATTGCTAGAACTGAAAAGTTTTGAGAAAGGTTTTTGTCTAAGAGTGAAGAGATAGATAAATAGAAAGAGAGACTGACGATGATAATTTCTACAGATATATAGATAATTAAAAAAAAATGCAATTTTTAAATTTATTTTCAACAATGCAACAAATTATTTATAAATAGGAAAATAATAAAAAAATGGCCTTTAATGATTGTTTCTATTATAATTTATTTGAAAATTACATGAATTTATTGTATTTCTGTTGATTAGTTAGTTATGCATATATAATTATATCATAGAAAATTTATTAAACTAATGTTTATTTTCTATTGCAACTACTAAAAATTATTTCACAGTTAGTTATAAAGCTATTTGTTCTTCAATTTTTAATGGCCCATATTTGTAAAATTTACTCAATAATAAATTATACTCCGTCTAAATTTATTTATGCTAATTAATTAAAATTCTATATAACTCGAAAACAGTTTCTTATCAAATTATTCAATATATATAGATATATATATATATATATATATATATATATATATATATATATATATATATATATATATAGATAGATAGATAGATAGGAAGAAAGATGATATGTACATCTTCATATTATATGTTTTTGTGTATTATTTCCTTATTGAAATATGTATTATTAAAAATCTTGTATTTTTTGATGGAAATTTTTATTCAAGATTTAATTGTTAACTCTTGTACAAAATGTATTTCTAATTTAAATATATAAAAGTGTAAATTTTAGTATGATTTATAATGATGAATAGCAGAAAGAGTTTTATTACGAACTTTAATACATTTATTAGTAAAATATACATATATATATATATATATATATATATATATATATATATATATATATATATATATATATATATATATATATATATATATATATATATATATATATATATTAGTTCAAGGTAAAAATATATTTAAAACAATATATGTTTTTAATGTGACTCAAAATTAATCCAAAAATTATTTAAGTTACTTAAATTTCAAAATTAATTATGTAAAAAAATTAATATAGCACACAAAAATTAAAAGTATTCAAAAAAAACAAATATATTATTTAAAAAAAATGACTAAAATGTTAATGAAGTTACTTGATTATAAATAAAACTATAAAAATTAAAAAAGTAAATAAAATAATGAAGATATCTACCTGCGATGTATTACTCTGATACGACGTAGCCTTAAGAAGCTATCAGTACCATTTTTTAACCACGTAATTCGCGGAGGTGGAAAACCACGTACACGACACGTGATATTCACTCTATCGTTGAGTTTCGGAATTTTCGGATATTCTTCCACACTGATTATGGTCGCATCTTTCGCTGTAATAATTAAAAAAAATTAATAATCAAATAAATCTCTTTTTTATATAAAACAATTATATATTTTCTTTACATTTAAATAAACAATAAATATTTATTCCTTTAAATATCATTTTATTTTTTAAACTATTTTGAAATAGTAAACTCATTCAATGTTTTGTTCTGAAGACGAATATATTGTAGAATGTTGTATTAATATGCTATGTAAAACAGTTATAGTCTTAAGTACATAAGTAAATAAATGTAATTTCAGAATTTACTTGGCTATTTTAATGACAAATATTTTTGTTTTCATACATATAAATTTAGATAAAAAAATTATTACTTATTTTAAAAGTCATTTATGATTACTGTTATAAAATAGATTTTAGTTTATTATTTTCTTTAAACTTGCCCTTTTCCATTATATATATATATATATATATATATATATATATATATATATATATATATATATTATATATATATATATATAATATTTGAATATATTTACACATATATATTAAATTTAATAAATATTTGATATATTATTATGGTAATCAACGCTACTTTAAGCTATTGGAACGTGAACATGTTTTATTCGTGTTAAGTTTTCTTTCTGTGTCTCATCACGATTAAGCAGTATTAAGGGTGCTCTTGGCAGGGTAGGTGACTGATGTGTTAGTTGACAGATATCTTAAGTAACGCACATGAAATGGATTCATGTGCGTCGAAAGTATGACAAGTTATGCATATATATATATATATATATATATATATATATATATATAAAAAATTATATATATAATTATATATATACTCATTGTATATAGATTATTTTTTAAATAGAAATTTCTTAAAAACGTACATATTTTTAAATAATAATAATCGTTCTAGATGTTACTTATTGAGTTGTACGAATAGAAATTACTTATTTTATATTTGAGAATTTGAAATGTTATACTGTCAATTAAAACATATTTTATTGATTTCTTAGTTTTTTATTCCAAACATACCATAGAAACATGTCTTTTCATGGAATGTCTCTTGTTTAGAGACAGTAGATTGATCAAACATTTCAAATACTGTTTCTTAGTCTTGGAATATTTTATTTTAGAAATGTTATTTTAGTATGATAGAAAAAGTGGCGATCGATTTATAAAATTTCTGTTGATTAAGGTGAACGAGATAAAGTTTTAAGTTTGTTATCGGGTTGTACCATATAAAATGTCAAATTTTGATGTAGTCGTAAACGTATCATTGTTCGATTAAGTTATCTTTTCCTATGTGTGTTTTGTGAAATAAACATTAGCTATTTTCATTCGGAGTGCTTGTTATTAGAACTAAATTTTAATTAACTGTTTCATTAGTTATTTTTGATTGATGTTTACCGTGCAATATATGCATTATATGCATTAGAATATAAATATATTAATATATGCATTAGAAATAAATTTGTTTTTTTTTTATTTATGAAAATATAAATTTAGTAATAATGTATATTAGGCAGCCAGTAACATTAATATTACATTCGATGAGAAGCAATTAATAAATACACTATACAACGTTAGTATAAAAATATTTCGTTTTAGAGATGAGTTTTTCAAATGAACTTTATGGAAGATCAGACCATGTAATTGATACTTTTTATTATTGGAGATGACCATTTCAAAACTTAAAATATATATTGCTAGAGATATAGATTTGTCTATTGTAAGTGTAATTTAGTACTTAGGAAAAGTGTAAATATTATTAGGAAGGTAAGAAAATGGGCTCTGCGTGATTTAAAAATGTGATGTCTCGAAAGTTTACTTTTATTGTGACTGAGGAATAAAATCTTTTTTAACAAAAGAATTATTATTTACAATGAAAAATGGCTTATTAAAGAAATCGGAAAAGATTTAAAGAATGGTTGGATGCTAAATAAGTTTTAAGTTTAAATTTCCATTACATTTACATAAAGTTATGGTGGTGCATCAGAGAAATCATATGTTTTAATATAGAGGAAACAATGAATGGAGGGAAGTATTGTGAATAAATTGGGGATATGGATGAGAAATTAATTAGGAAACAATCCGTATTTTCCAAAATTTATGGTTCATATTTCACAAAAATTATTACAGTTGGGACATGAAATTTTGTCGCAGTCACTTTATTCCTCAGTCATTTATTCAATAATTTTTTTTCAGAATCTTGAATTTATTTTTACATAAAAAGTAATTCCTAGATAGAGCTGACGTTTTTCAATTTTATGAAGAACTTATTCTATCAAAAATTAAGACTTATTCGAAAAATACATCTTATGATTTTGTATAGTGTTTTCCTTGAAAAAATCCGATATTTTATATGATAGAACTTAAAAGTTGTATATTATAATTGATTCGTTTCAAGTTAGCATTGTTTTTTCACTGCTTAATCACCCAATTGAAAAAAGAGTAATGGATGACTTTTATAATTATACATCAACTAGTTTTTATTCATTAAGAAATTTTATTTTTTATAAGCCTGTAAAAATATACAAGAACAATTTTAAGTCAATCTTAAAAATAATTAAAAATTGTTATAATTTTGTTAATTTCAAATGGAATATTTCTCATAATTGATTATATATTGTATACAATTACATTAATTGACAATTAAACATAAAATGTAAGAAACTAAACAATTTTTTAAGTAAAATACAAATAAATATTTGAGTTTTTAAAATATGAAGAAATATTAAGACATTTAAATTATTATAACATTTAAAGTTTAATTAAAGAAATATTATATAAAAATATTTACTATTTAAGTTATAAAATTATAATATATTTTATTTTAATATTATTTTTTTATAGATTTGTTTATTGATTAATTACTGTACTGAAAATAATAATAACTATTTTTATAATCTACATAATTAGATTTGATCTTTTAGAAGATTTTTTTATAAACCTACTAAAAAGGCCACAGAAACAATTCAGTTTTAAAAGTTTTACAGTTTTAAAAGTAATTGATTTTGTATTGTACATATCTACTTAATTGGGAATAGAGTTTAAAATGACCGAAATTAACAATTTAATTTATTATGATATAAATTAATTTTAGATAAATGAATCACTCAGCCCCAATATCACAATAGTTTATAAAAATGTTCAATAGCCTATTTTCATTATATTGTAATTGAGTATTTATGTATTAATTGAGTAAAAAAGCTTTATATTTTATTATTTTTAAACACTAGAAACGTTTTTAAGGCGAAAAAAAATAAAATCATAAAATCACAATAACAAAAAGTAATATGTATTGGACGGATTTGAATAGATTTATCATGCAGGGCTTTGATAATGATGGCATTATCATCGAAATACGCATCAGCCTATAAATAAAGAAAGTAAATAATAAATAATTATTGAACGTTTTTACAATATCTTGTGGTGTTGAAGTAATAGTTTATTTAGATAAAAGTGAATTTGCAATGTAAAAGCTAATTCCAATACATATCCTTATACTGGAATTATTTTAAAAGATAACAAAAAACAATATATATATATATATATAGAGAGAGAGAGAGAGAAAGACAAGATACAAAATTTAATAAACATGAAGAATGACGAGTTTCTGAAATTATTTTGTGAATCGTTTAAAATGTAAGGATAATAAAAACAGAATAGACAAACCGATTTAAAAAAATGAATGGAGCATATATTTTTGAGAGAAGAAAAAATCTCAAAAAATAGAAGAATAAAAACTGTAATTGAAGATAAAGAAGAAGGAGCATATAAGTAAAGAGAATTAAATTATCAAACAACTGGACAAACATTAAACACCTGAGTTTCTGAATAACATAGTATGTATAACAGAATTTCTGTAATATACATTAAAAAAGAAAAAAGAATAGAAAAACTAAATATTAAGAGTTATTATAATTTAAATGTATTGTTTTAATAGTCCCGATCATAGAAATTGTTTATTACTTATAATTTGATATATTGTAATTTATATGAAGTGTACATACGAGTATTTTAACGAATCATAATTAATAATTTTTAAATAATAATTTTAACTTCTAATAAATGTTTTGTACTTTATTATGTCAGTTGTACAGTAGAATAAGATGAATAAACATTATTATATCTATATGTTTTAAATTTAGGTATGCTTTATTTCTCTTACCATTTAGTATTTACATATATATTTATTTATTGTAAATTTTCGTATAATCTACATTCTCACTAAACGGCTATTAGTTTTTTAAGCCATATTATGTAGACTAATGTATTTTAATTTGGTTAAGTTTCAATTATTCAATATATTTTTTACTTTTACTTAGAATGAATTGTTTCAATATGTTTTTTTTAACATGTGATGATATTTTTTTATTCAAGTTTATTATTTAAGCATATTGAAATTATATATATATATATATATATATATATATATATATATAGATAGATAGATAGATAGATAGTGATAAATAATGTGTTCAGAAGATGATTATAAGAGCAAATAAATTTGAAAAATGTATAGACGTTTTGTAGAAATTAACCGTTTTAGTGCCAAAGAACGCGATCGCGCTCTTTGGCACTAAAACGGTTAATGTATTTCGTTAGAACATATTCGTTACTATGTAGTCATTGTTCAAAGAAAAGTATCCGAAATCGTATGACATCACATACATTTTCAGTTGAGGATTAAAACAAACATTTACATAATTTTCAACACGTGTCGATGATTTTATCTATGAGTAATCGCATTGTTTTATTAAATGCATCAAATCAAACTGATTGTTATGATACACTAATCTCGCTAAACCTATGATTAGAAATTTTAAAAATAGCGTTCACATATTTATTATTCTAATGTGATCATTGAGACGTTAACGAACTGGTATGTGGAACTTATTCTATGATGTGAACAGAGAACGGAGGTTGGTTTCATTGTGTATCCGAGAACGAAGTATGGTGAATTCTCATTTTTCAATCTAACAATGTACTTATTATTATAGGTTGCTTTCTTCACCTGCGTCCCCATTCGTATAACAACACATTATTAAATATTTCTCCAGACTGTATCTTTTTTTATCATCAATTTTTGTACAATGTTTAATTTAATTCTGTTAGGGATGTTACGGTTATAAAAGAATGATAAAGTTAATATTTTATTTTTCTAGTTATTGGAATGAAAATAGGTTACACAAAAAATAAATTTTGATAAAAAGTACAAAGACTGAAATTATTAATATTTAATTTCAATTAAAAACTTAAAATTTATCAGATAATAGAAAATACTAATTGAATAAAATCATTAATAGTCTATTATCCATTGATCTCATATGTATATATGAGTTAGGATATTCATGAAATTCAACTTTTTTTTTACTAATGATTAACTCTTAAAGTAAGTTCAAGTTTGTGGATAATTTATAAATGATAAATATAATATTGAAAACATGATTTAAAATTGTATCTTTTTTTATAAAAATGATAATCGTTTATAATTTTTATGTAATTAATACAGGATCGATAATTTTGTTATCATCGAAAATTCAAGAAACAATTTGTAAGAATAATATTACAGATAAAAACTTTAATTCTTGTCAACTTTTCTGAGTTATATACATATATATATATATATATATATATATATATATATATATATATAACTAGTATAGTATTTATTAAAATTACTTAATTTTCTTAGTGAGTTGGAAAATATTATATTTTTTTTTGTTTATTTTATATTTTATTCCCATAAATTTTCATTCGATATATTATATTTTTTTATATTTGTACAATAATTGAAATTATAGATTAATATTCATTTATAAAAAATTGTTTAAACGAAATAGATAAAGCAAAAAAAATATATAATAGCGTATTGTTTTTGAGTTGACTATAGATTTTATTTACTTACTTTTATTAATTGTTTCAAATAAAACAATTAATTAAACAGATTGAAAATTACGCTTATTTAATTTTTTTTTTGTTTAAATAATTAAATTTTGTGCTACTTTCTAAAACATTTTTAAATACAATTGTAGTCCTATTTTAGTTTAAAATAAATATACAATTTAAAATCTTATATATGTGTGTGTGTGTATTAAAATAAAAATTTCTTTTCATTTTATTCTTTCAATTAAGAATTTAATATTCCAGACAATATATACTAATTATTAAGAAATTATTTAAATATTATGATTTAAAAATAGACTTGAGTTAGTTTAAAAATAGAGTTTGGTTGAATCGAAAGGTTTAAAGAGAATTATTAAAATAAACTGTATAACATTTGGCAAAGTAATTTAATATAATTTTTTATTATATAAAGTAAAGAATATCTATAAATAATGAAATTGGTGAAATGTAAATAGAAAAAATGTATGACTACTTTTGTCGAAAAAAACATATTTATTTGTGTATTAAGATTATTTAAAAGAATATTTTATACAATTGTAATTATGTAAAGCAGCTATTTGAAATAAATGTGAAATCTGGTTTCTTTATTTGAAATTTTTTATTTCGGTCCGATGATTAAAATTATTTTTTAATATTTAATGATGTACTATAATGAAAAATGATTATTTTTTTTATAAAAAAAATATAGTGTTTATAAATCAAAATAATAAAGTTCACTTAAATACGCTAGAAATAATAATATAATATAAATAAAATGATATCGATATTTTATTAATCTATTTTGATTATTAAAATTCTTATCTAAAAACGATCTGTTCTCAAATATTAATCATTTCTTAAAAGAAAATATAGTTGACATTTTTTTAAAAAATAAAACGTTTGTCATTTCTAGAACCTTTGGTTTCGTAAAGAAACAAACAGGAATTAAATAATAAATAGCAATTTATATACAACATTTTAATAATATTCAAAGGAAAACATGAATAGGAAGTTGCATATGGTCTGATTCCTCAACAAAACATATATCGGCGCCAATGTACCATCAGTCGGCTGTCACAATGTGCCAGTTGTGTACATATATGCACGCTTCAGTGTCTATTTTAAATCGTGCTTTATTTTTAGACCATTTGCAAGTAGGAATACATATGAATATATATATATATATATATATATATATATATATATATATATATATATATATATAAACAAATATAAATGTGTGTGTACGCATTGTAGGTAGTTTTATATATTGTCGACAATTTTAAGCAAGGAATCTCTTAAGTGAGTGTAAACTCAACGTGATCAGGGTTACAAGCGAAACTAGATAATAATGAGCCCACGAACGACTCTTTACAGGAGTTTGTATCTCCCCTACGCACGATCACTTCAGACAGAAAAATAATTTGTGTTTGTCAAAAAGTGCTATTAGTAGTAATGATTTCAGCCAATTAATGGCAACTGTCAATGAGAAAAAATTATCATTGTGTGTGTTGTAAATGAAGTGAATATTTTTTAAACATTTCTTTACATTACATGTTTTGGTAATATATCTTTATTTAAATAAAAATGTTTTATTTTTAAACACTATTTGTATATTCTATATAGATTTACTTAAATAGAAATTTAAATTGTACAGATATTGAAATTGGAAATAAATTTAGAGAAAAAATATTTTATATAAATTTATAGAAAAATATTTTATATTTGTTTATTGTTTCTCACGGCATTATTGTACATTATCTATATTTACATATGTTCTTTAAATATTTTTTGTAGATAAAATTTTTATTACAATTGTCTTAAAATAAATAAAACAGTAATTCAGATCATTTATTTTTATTGTACTGTATTATTGAAAAACAAATGTTTTATAATTCTCAAAAAAAATATTTTTTTGTATTTGAAAACACTTTTACGTTATACGGTTCTTATTCTTATGTAGTTATCTCGGTATATATTTAGTAATTATAAATTTTAAGTATTGCGTTCTACATTTAATATCAAAAATTAACTGCTGAGAAATAAATCATTGCTGCACGAGTCGAAAATACATGTGTTATTAAATATGAGTGATATTTTTATATAAAGAAAATTGATAAATTTAAATTAATGTATTTCTGAGGAGAGAGTGTAAAATAGATAAAAATTAATATGTAAATTAATATGAGTATTAAATTGTAACATATGATAACAGTTTTCTTTCTTCAAAGATATGAACATTTCAAATTTTATTTGAGAACTTAGTTAATATATTGTTTCATATTACTTTTAGTTAAAATAAAAAATTATATAGAATAGTTAAAGTAATAAAATCTTTGAAATAAATATTTCATTATCTGAAATTCAATAAATAGTTTATTTAATTTGTTTTTAATAATGTGTTAATTATTTAATTTAAAAAAGTTTGTACAAATTATTTGAAAGACTTTTAAAATATTGATATGATTTTCAATCTTTTTTATATTAAGATGTTAATATTGAATTATGATATTCTTATACATTTATTAAGATCTTGAAGAATAATTCTACTATTTATACAATATTATGCAAATAAAGAAAATTCAATTAACAATTAGATATATTATTTAGCTTTATAAAATAATCAACAAATAAAAAATAATTAAATACTAATAAGGTAGAAATAACAAAACTAAATATTTTTCTCTGATTTGATTTCTTTCAATTATTAAATTTAGTTATAACTAATGTATATCATAACCAGTTTTTAAATTCTCTGATAATATATAGTGTTGTATTAATACAAATGAATCACTCGTCTCGATACTATAAAATCATTTCGCTGGTATAAATTTCGATTATATTAAATAAATATTACAGTATATTATTTTTTATTTTATAATCCAGTGTGATGATGATGATTATCTACTCATCACAATGTGCATTAATGAATAAGATGAACAATAAGTGATTATTACATTTTTTTCTAAAGCCTTATAACATTGTGGCGAAAGATTAATTTATGTTAAAATGAATTTTCTATAGTATTGAAATGAATAACAATGTAATATTGCATTTATCATATACGTGAGGTGTTATTTTTTTGAACGTAATGGCAAGTACGCAAATCTTGTTTTTATTGCAAAATTTTTGTATAGTGAAGTAGTAAATTTCTTACGAAAGAAATAAAAAATCAATTGACATTTATAAGTATTTAGTATATGTTCATAAAAATGTTATTCTCTTAAAATGTTTAAAATTGATCAGAAATATTTAGATATGATTTAATCGCTCGACGATTGATAACAATACCTGGATTTTTTTGAAAATTAATGAGATTAAATATAAATAAGATTATTTATTGTTGAATGTTTTAAATTACTTTTGTATAAAAAAATACAAACGAGTGGTCTTTAGAAAGATTTTTTTTGATATCCAACCTGTAAGATTATGAACATGCTCCTTTTGGGATGTAAAAAATCTGCGAATTCATTGACTTTTATATAAAAATAAATACTTAAATATATCAAAACAAGTATTTAAAGTTGAATCTTTCATAGAAGTGCTCAGGTTTGAAATGTTTTTCATTTCAATATTTTAAAATCACTTCTTTCATTATCGAAAGGTTTTTAATTCAGGTTGAAAAAAAACATTAATTAAATAAAGAATGTTCTTTATTGGAATTCCTGTCACCGGATTTGTAGTTTTAATCAGCTATATGATTATTATTATTATTAAAATCATGGCTTTAAGCATTTAATATGAATAGATAAACAACCTTTTTTGTTATCTAGATTGGGATATTAATTACTATTTTTTCATTTTTGATATAAAAAACGTGTTAAATGAATAACTACTTAAAAATAAAGAAAATTCCAAAGAAGTTTTTTTTTACTTATTTCAACTTTGATACAAAAAAATGATTCTTTGAAGAATATTTGCTTTAAAATATCGTTATGAATTTATATTGAAGATAAAGGATAATTTATTGAAAAATAATTATACATTTTTCATATAATTTGTCTTTTATGGAAATCACCAGTCCAATTTGATTAAATTATGTACAATAAATCATTTCAGTATGTAAGCCACTTGATTTAATCTTTATTTTGTCGAAAATGCTTACTTTATACCTTTTTAATAATTGTATTTGTTATAAATTTCATGGATATTTAAGAACATATTTTTTTTAATAATAAATTTAGAAATAAATTTAATAAACATTTTCATCTAATTTTGATTTTTGGCAATATCAAGCTTATAGTATATTTTAATTGTTTTCTTTTAATTTATGTCATTGATCCATAGAATGTATAATGTGTTATTTTCAATTTACATGGACATTTCATCAGCACTAATCTTGATAGTTGTTCCAGATTGTTTTTAATTATTCAAATTGAAAATGTCGTTGCAAAATATTTTAATCATTTCTGCATATTCTGCTTATGCATAACATCATTTCAACATTTTTGTTGCTCCTTTGAATTTTTATTTTTAATATAATATGTGGTTTTAATTTATGATTTTTAGGCAATAGTTAATGGTTTTAATGTAGCGTTAAAATAATTAATTTCTTAAATTTGATTAAGAATAATTTTTACACTAATAATAAGTAAATAAAGTTTAAATTAATTTGTTAAATCATTAATTAAAATTGAAAAAAAATGTTTGAAATATATGTTGTTAGTTGATAATACTGATTTATAGGAATTAGCTGAAAGTGTGAATACAAATCTAAATAACTGTTTAATATTAATTAGTAAGCTATTACAACTTTTCTTTTAATTATATACATATATATATATATATATATATATATATATATATATATATATATATAAAATGTTTAATTACCAGTCGCAATGGTTTATTTAAAACGCATTCAATCGTCAAAATACGAAGAAAGATATACGGTGCTAGTTTCTATTATTAATTTCAACAGGTAAGTGCATTGCTATTTGTAAAAGACTTCTCGGATTGCAAGAAAACAAGTTCCGTTGCTGAAAATAGGAAGTGACAAATATACTCAGAACAAATTACAAAACACGAGTAAAAATATTTTCAGTAATTATATCATAAAAATGGTATCCATTTTCAATTGAAATGTAGTCACACATAAATATATTCATGTTTTATTTGCAGATACAATATATAAGATAAATAAAAGAAATCTTCGTAGAAAATAAAATGTAACGCAGTAAAGTTATAATTTATGTGTTTACTAATCTATTCTATTTCTATAGCAATTTTTCATTGAAAGTTTCTGGGAATTCTCAATTATTTTATTAATTATAAAATGATGTTTTGATATATTGAACACGACAGTTAATAATACGAAGATTTATTATTATCTCAAAATAATAATAATTAAATTTACATTATACATAAATACTTAATATTCCTTTTTGTACTGAGAACAACTAAAACTAATATTTATAACTTTTAAACTAAATGCGTATTTCTTTAATAAAAAATTAATTTTGTAAACAGTAGGTAAGAACAATTTTTATGAACTTAATTTAAGCTATTAAATTATTTAAATTTTAATATTTTAGATTTCAAACATTGATCTTTAATGTATCGTACATTAAAATATTCAGTGTTCTATTTTTTATGTCTCATAAAATGTAAATTTAAATTATATATGTATATATATATATATAATTATGGCCGATTTTCTAAAGAAATAATTCACTATGAAAACTTCAATACTACTACTTTTCTTCTTGTAAAAAATATATGTAAAATTCTTTTTCAAACAATTCAAATTTTTGTTTAAAGGATGATATTTTTTTTTATTAAACATAATATGAATTAAATTTGATTTATAATATTGTATTGAGAAAATTGACTACAAAAAAATCTTCTGCCTTGGAATTATACTTAGTTAAAGAGATCAATTTTTGACTACAAAATGATTGCTTTTTACTGAGGCTATTCCATTTATATAAGAATCAGCAATATTTTACAAGATATTTCTGTGGTTTAAATAAAAGATTTTATACATTTTAAATTAATATAAATATTCTTCTATATACATATATATATATATATATATATATATATATATATATATATATAAGTATATATGTGAAAAACTATGAAATATAATTATTGGTTTAGAACATAGTATTTGTACATATATTTATACATTGTGTTATTATGATCAATTTATACCAGTTAATTCGAATTTTTGCCTAAATTTCATACAAGATACTACAATAAAACTATTTTAATATTCTTTTTAAAGCATATCTGTGAAAAATGCATAAAAACATATTAGTTATATAAATTTACAGAGGACATAAATTGTGTTATGTACTGTTTTATTGAATAATTGAATACTTTATAGAAATATTTTTTAAAAAATCTTTTAAAGTTAAAGTTGTTCCACATAATTGACTTATTTAAAAATATAATTTATTACTTGAAAATGATGAGCGAAATTAAATCTATGTTTCTTTCATTAAAGGATCTTAAATATTATAATAATTCTTTTAACAATATATTATATCCCCTGTCTATTCATGCCATTCATATTTAGTGACAAAAAAATAAAATTTTGCTGTCTTTATTAGAATGATATTAAAATTAAAGTTTATATTTTTTTTAATTATCTTTTTTTTATGAATTTTATCATGTAATTTGAGCTTATACTTATGTTAATAAGTTTTATATTTACGATAGTACTATACTATTTGAATATTTTATCTTAACTAATATTAATATGGTTGAAATAAATCATTATATATATATATATATATATATATATATATATATATATATATGTATGTATGTGTGTGTATGTGTGTAGGGTTAATTTACTTTTAGAGAAAATTTATATTATGTCTTAATTAATTTCGAAAGTTTATATCTGATGTAAATATTTTTCTCGGAGATCTTTTATACAAAACAGATTATAATATAAACAGAAATGCTGCTAACACTGAAATGTAAATAATTTTTTGGCTGTTATACAATTGTATTATATTATAAATCGTACGCTATTATTCAACCTCATTTGAGTATATTAGTTGAGCACGCTAGAGATAGATCTGAGTGCATTTGTCACTTCCTATTTTCAGCATTCGATCATACTTGCTGCAATCGGATGATTTCTTTCGTCAGTAACAATGCAATTGCTCGTCGAAATTATAAATAGAATATTATATTTAGAATTATAAAAATACATATATATATATATATATATATATATATATATATATATATATTTATATGAATTTTATATGCTATATAAATAACTAATTTTGTATTTAAAAAGTATTTTTTCTCTTCTATAATATGCCTATTTAAAATATTATACATATATATATATATTCGTTACATGTTATTTTTTCTTAAATTAGACTGTTTTGAGTATAAGGAGTTTCCAATTTTATAGAACACAATTTAATTTCCATATTTTCATTAGTATATAACATATTGGATAAAAATATGACGGTCGTTTGATAGTATGGTAAATTTATTTATTGTTTAATTTAATTAAATTTTTCAATTTAGTTTTTCTTACTTTTTTACCATACTTATCAAACAACCCTCGTATATAGCATTTTTTTTAATTATTTTATATAATTGGGATAAACATTGTCATATTTATATAATATAATTAAAAAATTATCCAAGAGCTTCAACTACAATTATTTGATTTTATAATATTTTATTTTAAAATTATTCCCAGTAATAGAGAAATTGGCAATATTTCAATTTCATACAACAAATAAATTCCTAATTATAAATTGACATCATCAATTTTAAATGCCTTTTTGTGGTAAGTTGAGATTAAATGTTTTGATTTTATAAATAAACTAATATAGAAATTAAACAAATATTTTAAAAATGAAAATTAAAGTTTTTTTTTATTATTTAATTTTAGAAAAAATACAGTTAATGTAATTATCATTTTTATGTATATAAAAATAACTTTGGAAAACAAATTCTCACGATAATTTAAATTCTTTTAAAAGATCTAAATAATTATTATCTAATATTGAAGAAAATATTAAATATTGTAAATTTTAACTTTAAATTTTAATTCAACAATATTCTATTATTTGTAGATATCATTTTTGCTCAAAAAATTGTAACATTATATTATAGTTAAAATTACTTTTTTATATATTAATCTCTTATATCAAATTATAAGTAATATTAAATTAAAAATATGTTTTTCTATAATAAAATAATTTATTAAGTAATTATGTTTATAATAAAAGTTCTTTCTAAAAATATTTTTAGTAAACTATGCTAAAAATGATTTAATTGATACTAACAAAATATTTTTTTAATATCTATAAAATCTATAAATACTAAAATGAGCAAAGATCAATTTTTATTAGATACTAAAGGATAAAATAGGTAACGTGATTTGAAGTGTTAGAAGTTAAAACAGGAAAGCAACGAAATTATAAATGTTAGAAAATTCATTGTGAAGATAAGACATTTGAAAAAATAAAGTACTGTTTATAAAAAAAATTATGATATATATATATATATATATATATATATATATATATATATGATGGATTAAAAGGGATACTTTCAAAAAAATATTTGAAATGAAGCAATGAGGTTTTATTGAAAAAACATTAAGGCATTTTTTAAAGATTATTTTAATAATTTGTTGTTCATAATTTTATATAAATTAAATATTAACGTATTAATTTATTTTATGTGTTTTTATGATTTTTAAATTTTTTATCAATAAAATAATTGGTGAAATTTTAATTTCTAATTTAATGATATAATTACACGAAAGAATATAGTCAATAATTTAATTATATTATAGTTTGCAATTTGTGTATTTTAAATTTTTACAAGAAAAACTAAATTTTTGTAGTTACTAAATATTCACTTTTATTTTTATATTTAATGATATACATCACATATTATATTTAAATATGATATAAATAAAATATGTACAATTTTTCTCGATGTTTTTTTAACAAAAGAGATCAAAATTATTTTTAATATTTTTTTTTAATTTTTAACTATTTTATTCATTTTTATTCTTGGTTATTATTTGTACTGAAAGGTGTTTTGTTGTTTAATAAATGCGATTAATGTTGTTATGCCTGCATATTAAAATATTTTGAATTTATTTGTATTATGATTATGAGCTGAATAGATTATTAAATTTATGTTTGAATTTTTACTAGAAATATGTTATTTTTTATTTAAATAATTTTGTTAAATTTTGATGTATGTATAAAAATTAAAAATTCATTAGGGTTATGTAAATAAATAATTAAAATGATCATAAAATTTTCCTTATAAAAATTAAAGTTTATAGAATAAAACTTAAATTTTCAATACATCTCTAATAGTCTTTATACATAATAAATAATAGATTAAATTTATTTCGGTATTTGAGAAATATCGTAAAATGTAAAATAGCATCTGTAAACAACATATAGTACTATGATATTGGTGGTAAACTTTGTAATTAATTGTAGATCACAAAATATAGAATCATCCAAATGTTACGCCTAGATTTGTGTTTTATTAAAAAAAAAAAAAATGTGTATATGGTGGTGTATAGGAAAACATGTATATAGTTTCTTTTATTTCTTTTTAATAAAACACAAATCTATGTGTCACATTTGGATAACCCTATATAATACAATTGCACTGAACAGTCTATGTAAAATAAAAGATTTTTCAAGTAAAAAATAAGTAAAAGTCCAACAGGTGGTTAATAGATCAGCTGTAGAAAAAAAACATCAAAAGTTTCCAAAAGCGTTCGACCCACGTGTCACGAGATCACTTAGAGTATTATATAAGATGATAAAAGATGAATCATGGTTGTTTAACAAATGACGAGTTATAAACATGCGCTTCTAGTGAAAGAGAGCCGCCGTTGAACATCGAAGATAATCAGCTTATTAACACGTCGTTTATGGAATGGATCAACTTAACGTAAGTGCAAACATTGCGGTGTTAATGCCGCTTATACCACCTACATAGCTACTAAAACCACATCTCAAAAGCGTCATAAATCATTGAAGAACTCGGTAACTTATTTTATCTGTTATATTTGTGTATGAGGTCGCCGAAATATGTTGCAGATAATATTTCTTAAATACGACTAAGCCACATTCGTAGTTTATAAAGAATTATTTCATATTATAAAGGAGTTTATTGAATATTTCTCAAAAATTATATATTTTTTGGTTAAGAGCATGAAAATTTATTTTTATTATAAACATAAAAACTTATACATTATCGAGAAATATATTATAAAATATTTAGAATATATTTTAAACAATTCAACTAATCAAGAAAAGTTTACATATATATATATATATATATATATATATATATATATATATATATATATATATATACATACATACATACATACATATGAAATGTGTTTAAAACTTTTGGAAAAGATGTCGTTACTATGTCAACTTCAGAAATGAATATCATGTTTTATATTTCGATTATTTATTAGAGTATTTGTTATTAAAAAAAATATATATTTCTTGGTTTTTGATGATAAACATAGTCAAATCAAAAATGGCTTTCATTTAGAAAAAAAATTATGTAGTAAACCCTTCAGTTTTTTTAATAATACTTTTAAACGTCAAATAAATGACTGAAGTAAACCTGAAAGCGTAATATTGTCTACTAGGATATTATTCTGGTATAAATTAAATATTTTTATTTTATTTTTAAAATATATTGGGACTAATTACATTGATGTTAAGTTAATTTTAAGACCATTTAACTTAAAGTTAAAAAACACATAATTATCGGAAAAACACAGTTTGTCAAGTATTTAATGACAAATTATGAAGTTCGTTTTAATAGAAGATGAGATTCAATCCTATGGATATGAAATTGAAAAGAATTAACATTTGAATCAATAGAAGCATTTCAGTTCATAAAACTCGAATAACAATGCAAAAGTTAATCAAATGTAGATGGCATAGATTGATACGAGGAGAAATTTTTATAGTAAATGATACAATAGTATTCTTCTAAAGAATTTATTAATGATTACATATATTAATATATTTTAAGAAAAATATTTATATTTTTTAAATATACTAAGATAATTAAATTAATTACTTATATGCACATGTGCTATAATGAAGCTATAAAAGTTACTAAATGTGAATTAGATGAATATTGGATAAGTAAATTGAAACGTTCAAATACTTTCATAGTACAAATAGAATAAAGCTGCGAAAGGCTTTATTTTAATGAACTTCAGTTTTGAATAACACATTTTAAAATATTGCATAATATATATTAAATAATAAAAATAAAATTAACAGAAACTCTATAAACAATTATTTAAAGAACACATACAATTTGAGGATTGTAAAAGAATTTGGTTATAAAATTTATATTATAAAATTCATGATATATTGTAAAGTAAGTAACTTAGTATTTTAATATTTATATAAAAATATGCTCTTATAAAAGAGTAAACGTTGTTTAAGAATGTTTTTATTAACCATATTATACCAATATATAAAATGTAATAATAAAATGAAGTATTGAAAAATTCAATTATGTAGTTTTTATTTGAAAAAATGTTTATTTATAATATATAAATATATATATATATATATATATATATATATATATGTGTATGTGTGTGTGTATGTATTTGTTTATATGCGAAACTACTGTTGTTGTAATCAAACAGCTAGACGAAGCTCCCAGACGGTCAACACTTTATACAGCAAAAAAAAACACGTGTATAGAATTTTTTCTAACGATTACAATTATGATTTTACAGTCGTCGCACGAAGTAGTGATAGTAAAATTGAAATAGTGTCAGCTTTGAAGATATCGAAATGAATAAATTGAAAATAAGTATTGCATATATGTGAATAAAAATCTGAAATATAGAATGGCGTGAATTTTTTCTTAATAATTATTCGTGGCTTGCTGTTATTCATTATAATTTAAGTTTATATATGCTATATAATTTTTAAAATTCAAATATGGAATGTCCGTATTTATAAATATAAATATGAATATATTTACGAGGGTCGTTTGATAAGTATGATAAATTTATTTATTGTTTAATTTAAATAATTAATTAATTTAATTTAATTTTTCTTACTTTTTTATCATACTTATCAAACGTCCTTCGTATTTAAAATATACAATTTTTTTTTAAAATAGTGTTAGTGAAATAATAAAAATTCAAATAACATACTAATAAATAATGAAGATAGGTAATAAATAATATTGTTAATGAATTATTTCTTACTGTACGTTTAATTAAATTCATTGAAAATATTGTTTCATAAAAATAACTACTGATTTTTTTTAAATATACAAAAAAGATTAATTTTATACAGCATTACATTCCATTGCCTTTAATTTAACTATGGGTTTAAAGAAATTTTAAACATTTATTTATGATTAATTTTAAATATATGAAAATTAATAACTCATATCCTTTTCGTAGGTAAATAAATATAATATACCACCATGTGTTTCCAAAACTATTTTAGCTTTATTATATGTTTAATAATAAACACTTAAAGTTTTTTTTTCTTTTTTTTGCAAATTAAGTCATGCGAACATGTGACATATCAGGAGCGTCATTGAACATTTCACTTGACAAATATGTTGAATGATAACAGAATGACACGTGTTTTAAATTAGGCTTTTCAATGTTTTCATATTGTTTAGTTATAATATATACATATACATATGCATATGCATATACATATATATATATATATATATATATATATATATATATATATATATATATAATGCCTATTAAATATTTCAAATTCTATAGATATTTATTTATTTTAATATTGAATAATTGTAAATTATTATAAACAAAAACGTTTATAATAATTATAAGAAATATTAGTTAATCAGTATTTGTTAATTTATTTCAAAAATTATCATTAATGAAAATATATTCTAAGGGTAAAATAAACTATATCTAATATCCAAGATTATAATCAGAGAAGAAAGTTTATCGCTCATTTTTTACATATATATTAAAATGCAAAAAGTATTGTGCAGATTTAAACATCTGTTTTAATTTGACTGTGACCTTGTCAACTATCTTGAAAGATATTAAAAAAGCATTCAGAGAAAATATTCTTTCGTTATAATTCA
>CP092087.1:39697786-39732786 GCA_029203775.1 Neoneuromus ignobilis
CTATTTCTTAAATAGAATTAAGAAATAGATGATTATTTTTTCTTAATTCTATTTAAGTTACTTTTTTTTCAGTGGCATTTTTGATTTTTTTGTCAAAAACAAGAAATCTTGGTTGTTGAGACATTTTATAATAAAAATACAAAATTATTATAATACATTTTTGTGGTTTATTGATTTTTAGAATTTATTGTAAAAGTTTAGTGAAAAAATTGATTTATTACTTTTCTTAAAATGAATATATTTTATTGAAGTAGTAAATGGAGTACTCTATTTTTTATATTTATTTACATAGGATTATTTTTTTGAAGAAAAATGAAATCAATTAGTATTATAAGTGTTCACGGTGTATATTTTTGTATTTGAGTTTTCTCGGAGTATAAATAATAAATTTACGTATTAATTTGTACTAATTGAACCTGACATATTTTATGGCTCTTAAAAAAATAATTTGCTTTATTTTCATTTTTATTAAAAATATATATTTTTCAATATAAGAAAATGTATATAATGAATTGTTTTCATTTTCTGAAAATTTACTTAAATAATCTTTTTAATATAATTCTTTCAGAATAATGAAATAGGTGTGCTTATGAATTAAATACGATTGATTAAAATCAAATAATAAGCATTTTTACTTTATAATAATTTCATTTTCAATTTTTTTTACGAGTTTCTTTATTTTAATTTCGATTTCAAAGTGAAAACATTCCGATTCTCTCTTTATGTTTTCCACCGTTCAAAAAATTGTATTTTTTATCGAAGCGAAAAGTAAATAAAATTAAGAAGAAATTGAGAAAAAAATATTGCAGTTGAAAAATAATTCCAGTAATTTTTTTTATTAAGATATCAATAACTAATTCGAGTAAAAATATGTATTAACAATTTAAGTGTAAGTGTAAAAATCACCAAATTTTCTGTCATTTTATAGATTTATAAAAATTAAATAAGTTTAATGTTATATATTTGAAATAAAATTAATTGATCAAAAATTTAATAATTATATCACTTATGAATATGTTTTTAATAAATATGTTACATACTATTATAATGTTATAAGGAATTATATAATTTTATAATTACTTTTGATTTCCAATGCTCTGAAAATTATGGCATGGCCATTGAAATGTTAAAGCAAGTTAAATAAAGAAGATAACGTATGAAATTCCCGAGTTTTTTCAATAATAAGAATATGTCACTTGAGAAAATGATCCCCGGCAAAAATTTAGGTTTTAGATAGGAAATTGAGGCATCTAACTAAAATATTTGAAAACCTTATTTGGATATCTTCTATAACCTGGTTATATTCTTGTAGGTTTGTTATATTTTCTTAAAAAATATTTAACCACAGTTCATGATGTTTGAAATTGAAGAAATAGAAATTGAACACAACAAAATTTATGTTTATATATATATATATATATATATATATATATATATATATATATATATATATATACAATATGATGGTAAACTATAGCCAGAGATTAGATAGAGAATTAAATCAATATAAGCAGCATTCGAAAAATTGATTAATATAATGAATAAAGTACCGTTAAATTTGAAATGGAAAGCATAAACCAATGTGTATAATCTGCTTGTACTTATAGGTCAGAAGTTTATATACTAAATATAAAAATGAAGCAAAAATATTTTCTTATAACCCAGACGAACATGGAAAGGATAATATTAGGAATTTCAAAACTAGATCGAGCTACAGGAATAAATGATATAATAACAAAAATAAAATCAATAAAATGGGAATATGCAGAACACAGAGCAAGAAGAGAAGACAATAAATGTATAAAAATAATTAAGTAATCAAAAAAAAGACCAAAAAAATAAATTTACCAAAGATAGAATAGAATGATGAATAGAAGATAGAATGATGAAATTGTTAGTCGTGAACAAGAAATAATAAGAGAATATTTGAAAACATTTAGAGAGATCTAATGGCATTCGATGATGTTTTTGTCCAGTAGTGGACTGATATAGATTTTTATGATAATATATATATATATATATATATATATGTATACGGAGGTTGTTTGATAAGTATGGTAAAAAAGTAAGAAAAACTAAATTGAAAAATTTAATTAAATTAATTAATTAATTAAATTAAATAATAAATAAATTTACTATACTTATCAAACGACACTCGTGTATATATATATATATATATATATATATATATCTTCAATAATGAAGAGAAGACCACGGATGATTAAGAGAAATTATTGATTGGTAACCTAAATATATAAAAAGGTTTAGTAAAACAAAGGTGGATAGATGGAACAGAGACGTAAAAAATCTATCAGAATTGACTGAAAAAGAGAGATATTAAATCGGTCAAAATGAAAAATTTTGGGAGAGATTTTCATCAAGCAATGAATAAAAACATGCTGATATTATGTTGATGATCATTATGATCAACATCATACTCAGTTCTTTTTTGTTTACTTCTAATTGAAAATTTCTTTCGAAACTTTTATTATATCTTTATTTCATACGAGAGTCTTTTGATAAGTATGGTAAAAAAGTAAGAAAAACTAAATTGAGAAATGTAATTAAATTAATTAACCAATTAAATTAAACAATAAATAAATTTACCATACTTATCAAACGACCCTCGTATATTCATTATGAGTTTTTTCTTCTGTCTTTTAATATTTCTAGGTTTTATATATATATATATATATATATATATATATATATATATATAAATAAATATATATATATATAAAAATAAAATTAAGTATAAATGTCATATACAAATGTGATATATATATATATATATATATGCAAATAAAATTAAGTATAGGGTCATACAAATGTGATACCTAGATTTGTGCTTTATTACAAAGAAATAAAAGAAACTATACACATGTTTCTTTTAAATAAAACATAAATCTGGGTGTGACATTTGGATAGGCCTATATGTTACGAATTCAAATAAAAAATAACGTACGACCAGAATTCAAATTTAGATTTGTTAGTTAACAACTTAATGTATTGATTATTTTCTTATTTTTCTCATTTGCTCTATAAATATTATATGCAATATCAATCTAAAACAATTTATACATATTTCTTTACAGTATATAAACTTTTCTAAAGTCACAATCAGTTTATTCCTAATTTTTAAAATAATTTCTTTATTATATTTTAAATATATCGTTGTTATGATTATATATAGGAAAAAAAATTATTAATTTTTTTTAAATTAATCATATTTGAAACAATACGGTATACAGCTAAAACCAAATCATTTGATTTAATTTTCAATTCTTTTGATACTGTATCGGTTGTTTTTTGAATGAATAATTTATTTCATTTATTTTTTGGAATTATTAATAGATATCAACAATTTTGTATAATATGAAGAAAGAAATATTTTTGATCAAAAACATTTCAAATACTTAATGTACAAAAGTTCGTTTTAGTTCATATATTGTTGGTAGTATAGTTGTTCGATTGTTTCTGTTTTAGTAAAATACGATACGTTTTAAATAAAGAAATATATTTTACAAAAATATAATGCTTAAAAAATATTAAAAAAATGTATCAAAATTATCAAAAATACCTTTATTTCAATAAAAGTTTCTACACAATTCTATATGAAATTATGAGTTACAATATTTTGGCGTGAAATTAGATGTAAACGATATTTCATACATATATTTTAGATGTCAATATAATTACAATGAAATATTGCAGAGAATGGTTATTTATGAGTAACTTATAAGCAAGAAAAATCTTGAAATGAAGATTTATTGTAAGATATATAGAAAAGTTGTTATGAAGAATTTTCTTACTTAATATGAAATTAATTAATTATATATATATATATATATATATATATATATATATATATATATATATATATAGGAACTTATATGAATCTTTATATATTTTTTTTGTAAAAAAGCATGGTTGCAATTCATATTATTGTCACATGTCCTTGACTTAAATTTACTTGTCAGATATATTGAAACAACCTTGGAATACGGTTGGCAAGCTGATATTTAACAATAGTGCACCGCAAAACAAACAGGTTTAGAAAAAATTGAGCGGCGGCCAACGTTTTGTTGTTATTAGTGTTGATTATAAATATATATATATATATATATATATATATATATATATTTGTATTTATATATTTTTTATAATTATCCAAATGCAATCACTTTTGAATAAATCATATGTTTTCACATTAACCTACACGAATGTGGAAAATAGCACAGATTGAATCGAGGACAAAACTAATTGCGTTACGTCAGGTGAGTTGACATCACTGGTAACATGTGCAGCAATCATATAATGGTTACTTCAGGTGATCTAAATATTTTCATTAAAAAAAACATACACACACATATGTATGGATAAAGTTGTCAGAGAGCTAATGCACCAGTGTGCATTGTGCGTGTGAGATTTATAATGTCACAGAACGGACATTTAAGGAACGTATGTTTCAAATTGTTTTTTATGTTTATTTCTTATTTTTTTATTGCGATGGAAAATGACAATAATTTCCAAACATTACAAATAAATGTGTTAGAACAGAATTTATTTTTATGACAATTTAAACTAAACTACTATTCTCTATTCATTTTGATACAGTGACAAATTCATTTTAACAACAATATACAACATATCTTATATCGTAAGATTTTATGCAACTATTCAATAATTATTTATTCACTTTATTTCCAGATATTCGTTATGCTAGTCATGCCACCATCAATAAAACACAATTAAAAATTGAAATCTTACAATTAAATAAAGTGAAAAATAAGTAATGAAAGAGTGATAAGTGATGTGAAGAATAAATGCGAATAAAAAATAAATTAAAGTCAACAATAAATAATTACTGAACATTTATAAAGTTTTTATTGTGTTGTAGTGCGTGATTCATTCATGTTAAAATGAATTCTTGTTATTTTATATTATATTTTTTTTCAGTTCCTATATGTCAAAATTATACCAAGAAAAACTAATAATATATAAAAGTTTAGAAAATAAAATAATAAAAATTTAATTATGAATTATTTTCAGAACAGGTATATTTTTTAAGATGGCATATTTTATATGTTTTTTTAAATTAACTATTAATAATTAGTGTTTAACATTGTAACTGAATTAATTTTTACTGGAATAATTCACCGGAATAAAAACATTATTTCTTAATTAAAATATACATTAATTGTTTATCGTTAATTTTTAATTTTATTATGTGTATTTCGATAGTTATTTTTTTTTTTTGAGGATAATAATTTTATCATATAAATACATATAATAAAGTTAAAAAGAATAATAAATAATTACTGAACACTTTATTTTTTTAAAAAAAATAATGTTTGTAACAGTACTTATTTTTATAAAAAATATTTTTTAAAGTAATTTTTGTGAATTTTTATCTTTCTAAGAATAGTAGTATCGAAAGTATTTAATATATGTAAATATTTAAATTCATTACATTATAAATTATTAATATAATAAATATTCAATAATATTAAACTGCTTTGTATTATTAATTATCGAATTGCTATTTCTTTACTATTTTCAATTTAACTAAAATCTGTAATCATTTAAAAAAAATAATATTTTTTTTCAGTATAAGAAACTTGGCCAAATAATTAGATAATCTGTATAAATATGGTATGTTTGAATTAATAAAAATGAATTTTGTGTAATAAATTTGTACTAACTTTCGCTTATTGTCTGGTCTTTATATGAAAACAATTTAAGTAAAGAAGTTGGAAACTTAATTTCGTATCCTACTTTTTATTTTTATCAGTATAATTATATTTCTATGTACGAAGCCAAAATACAAGATTTGTTTCACTGTTGAACTAGATTTAACAATTCAGTTTATTAACATCATGCACAATATTTTTGTCTTTTTTCAGTAAATTAATTATACATTCTATTAATTGAAAATAATTGCTAAACTTCTGTTATAAACATACATTTGTATATATATATATATATATATATATATATAACTGTGTGTGTATTATATGTATATGTATATGTATGAAACTATTTTGATTTTTGTCTATTATTTTTAAAAATTAATTAGAATAAAACAACGTTTAATGTTTTAATAATTCTGTTCATTTATATTACAGTAACTTAATGACAAAATCGAAATTTTGAATAAAAATTAAAACTTAAATGTTATCTTTAATTTGATTTTAATTAAGCTTTATAAAAAGTTATTAAGAAATTTGTTAATGAAAAGTAATACCTTTTAATTACAAACGTTATATCGAATATTGAAATGAATTATTATTAATATTACAGTATAATTATTTTTATGTTACAGTGATGCTTTTTTCGAATCAAGTAATTTATTTTTAGGTGAATTCAAAAATATAATACATTGAAATCTAGCAGGAATTAACATTAAAATTTTAATAAAATTGAGAACATTGTCATTTTATTTTGCAGCACACTAAATTGCTGAGTATATTTATATCTTTAGCAGTTATTTAAATTTCACAAAAAATTCAATTAAAATAAAGAATCAGTTAATAATGAATAACTTTACAATCAAGTAAAGCAATTTAAAATATTAAATAAATTAAATAAAAAATTAACAGTCATGATTACAACTGACATGATTATCATTGATGAAAACACATTTAGTAAGTATTCAGCAAAAATTTAAAATTGAGAAAATACAAGCGAAAGTTATTAGAAATAAATAAATAATTGTTTGATCCTTCATTTTATTGTATTTACTTAATTAAGTGCAATGCATTATACTCATTTCTTTTATTTTGTTTAAAGGTCGACGCCCGGTAAATATAAAAAAAAAATTATATGCAAAAAGTCGACGTAAAAAGAAATTAATTTAAATATAATAAAAATTTAGTTAATTTATCCTTTTCGATAGAAAAATCATTTAGTTTTAAATTAAATAACCGTGTTAAAATGTCCTTCAAAATTATTATTGTCAACATTTGTTACAATTTAACTGAATGTTCTAAAAACATATTATACATATAATTATACTTTTGCTATTTTTTTAAAAAAAATAAAAAATCTATATTTATAACAAAATGAAAAATTAAAACAGTGTAAATAAGTAATTCAGAAGTAAGTTTAAATAAACATCGCCGGGAAATAAAAACAAGCTACTTTTTAAAAATGAAGAAGGTCAAAAGAATTATAATCCGCATTTTAAAAATAAATGGGTTATTAAGTCTCGACGATATTGCGAATGGACATAATTTTCACATGAAATAATTTGAATGTGTGAAATTTTCGTGGACAAAATAACAATGTATTCTAATCATGCATCGAAACATATCAAACGATGTTCAACATTCATAAAGAATTCTTAAATTGTGGAGCGATAAATAAGTACAAGTTTTTAAATATCAACACACAGCACCAACACCACCGATTTATATGACGGAACTAAAGAAATGCCAATATATTCTTTCAACACAAATATAATTAGTAGTAAATAAACTAAAAGCAAAAAATAAAGAAACGCACATCGACGGCCTCATTTTGTATCGTTCGAGACAGTCATTCAATGTCATCTGATTCAGTTAAAGGGAGATTTGCAGCGTTTTCTCTTTAAAAATGAGCGACAGAACACAAATATACGATATATATACATATACATATATATATATATATATATATATAAGTATGTATGTATGTATGTATGAATATACACATATAGACGTTAGCCAATCTAAATATAGTTACAAATGAAAAATGGCCTATGTTCTTCTGAATTTAGGAAAAATACAGTCTACAGATGTGTAAAACACACATGTGTTCCGTTATGTGCGAAATAATCAGTATTTTTCATATATTCTTTTTTAGATATATAATGTATATATATATATATGTATATATATATATATATATAAAATATAAATATATATATATATATATATATATATATATAAGATATATATATATATATATATATATATATATATATATACAGAAGAGGGTCATTTGATAAGTATGATAAAAAGTAAGAAAAACTGAATTGAAAAATTGAATTGAATTAATTAATTAAATTAAACAATAAATAAATTTACCATACTTATCAAACGACTCTCGTATATACGAGTATATATATATATATATATATATATATATATATATATATATTTTATATTTTCTGCAGAGTCATCATCATCATCATAACGCCCACATGTCACTACTACTTTCCTCTTGCGGGGGTCTGTTTTGGCGGCGTTGGAGCGTTGTTTGCGGCGGCGTTGTTTGCGGCGGCGTTGTTTGCGGCGACGTTGTTTGCGGCGGCGTTGTTTGCGGCGGCGTTGTTTGCGGCGGCGTTGTTTGCGGCGGCGTTGTTTGCGGCGGCGTTGTTTGCGGCGGCGTTGTTTGCGGCGGCGTTGTTTGCGGCGGCGTTGTTTGCGGCGGCGTTGTTTGCGTCGTGTTTGCGATGCGTGTTGCGTCGTGCTAGCGACCCGTGTTGCGTCGTGCTAGCGACGTGTGTTGCGTCGTGCTAGCGACGTGTGTTGCGTCGTGCTAGCGACGTGTGTTGCGTCGTGCTAATTAATTAATAATGAATTTGCATTGGTATTTTGCGTCATATTCACCACGCTGACCAGGCGGATTGGTGAATATTTTTTTATTCGGGGTTTACTGGCGATGCTTCGTGGTACAGTTATTTTTTACAAGATGAGGTTGTCGACTTCATGTAACCCTATTGAAAACGAGGGATATATATATATATATATATATATATATATATATATATATATATATATATATATATATGTACAAATAGTGGAGTAAAAGTAAATGTATGAAATTTTTTTTTAATATAATTAATTTCAGAATAGTGAAGAAGAAACTATTTTTTTCATTTTTTTTATTCATAAATTGAAAAGTATATATAATATGTTTATATTTAATTTAGTTAAATTTTTATTCGACTAAAAGTAAATGACTTAGAATTAACAACTGACTGGATTCTAAAATAAATATAACAAAAATAAATAAAAAATAATTTATTATTTTTATTTTAAATCCTGCTAGCGATGAATGGGAATAAAGTGCTAATATTAATATTCTATAGATTAACATTTATTCTTTTAGGATTGTTTTGCAGTGAGATTATATAGAGTTTTTTAATATTTGACATTTCTCAACTGGAATTATGTATCTCTTAGCTTTTACTACTTCTTATAATTTACTTTATGTGTTTATTTTTTGATTTAATATAAGTTTTCACATTATTAAAAAAAATCTGTGGGAATAATATTCGAAGTTTGTTCAAATCACACTATGAATTGCATACTGTTAATTTGGAATTGTGTTTTGGATCATTTAATGTTGAAAGATCCAATAAAGTGGCTTATTATTCTCTACGCATGATAGCATGACATGTTGAATGATATTAACATAAATATATGATGACATTTTTCCTCAATTTAATAAATGATCCTCTCCGAACCAAAAAAACCTGGATAAATATATATCCACCTCCAATTTTTTTTTGTATATTTAGGTAAGAATTCTTGATTTTGCAAGTTACCGCGTTTGTTTTGTCAGACCACAGAATTTTTTTCCATTCTTTCTATTTATTCTCGCCAGTCTTTATGGAAATTTGAAAATTGTAATCTCATTTTTTTTGTCGTAAGCAAACAAACTTTTTAATTATTTCTTCTATATAAATTGTGCTCTGCTAGCATTTTAGGATTCGTAAGTATACGAGCATTTACTTTTATTTCTCCTAAATATCCACAGGGAATTTTAACGGATATTTCTTTGAAATTATAACAATATTCCTGTTAGTACGGAAGAGAGTTTTATTTCCATTTACTCCATTTTCAATCGTGTTTCTTAGATTTAAATAAGTTGGTATTATATTGTACTATTAGAACAATCTAATATTTCACGAACTAATTTTGTTTTTTTTTGAAGTTTATTATAAGTTTTTCTCATATATTTTATTTTTCATAGTTTTTTATCCGAATTCTAAATTTAAAACCCTTTATTAAAGAAGTTATTGCTTTGAAGGTATTAAAATGAATGATATTGAAACGCTTAGTTTTTCTATAAAAAAAATTATAATTTATTTTTTAGAATATAGAAATTTATTTCATAAAAAAATAGAAAAATTATTCTCTGTTGAAACTCTTATGATAAATATTAAGTAAATGTTTTAAATATACAAACTAAAGTCGTGAGTTTGTATTTTGGTTTAAATTTTTTTATCGAATTGTTTTATCATTTTATTTGAATTACCTAAACTGAAATATTCATTTTTTAAAACATTTTTCACTTATTATTTATTAAGCGTTTTTATAATCGAACGGAATTCCATATACTCACATATAATTGAAAGTCAAATACTTTTTTAAGACAGGTAGAACGGAATTATATATATATATATATATATATATATATATATATATATATATATTATTTGTTTTGGAATTGTAGCAAATTCACTTTCAAAGAAATGAATTCATTTACGAAATAATATATGGTCATCCAATAGTGACGCCTAAATTTGTGTTTTATTAAAAAGAAACTATATACATGTTTCCCTATACATCTCTCTATAAACATGTCTTTTTTTAATAAAAAACAAATCTAGAATTTTTAATACTATTTAGATTCTTAGCAGCTTTGCTAACGTTTTAAAAATGTGATCATTCCACAATTATAATGTAATTAAAAAAATATATATATGAATTAGGTCACTGTTTCTACTTTATTAATAGGATAGGATAAATAGATAAATTTTCTTCTATTAGTAAACGTTCCAAAGATACTTTTCGATGTAATCATTTATAGTATTTCGTGGTATTAGATATTTTTAAAGTTAATTTTTAAATGTCTAACATAATTTCCTAGTACATGATTTACATATGTATCAGCAAAATGATTTTTAAATTAACTCCTTCTGAAAAATTGTCATTAAATAGAATAAATAAAAGAAATATTTGTATTGTTTGCAAAATAACATTCAGTACGATGGCATTTGTGAATTTAGTTATTTTAATATCATAGATATATATGACGAAGCCTGTTATTATTTAAATAAAATAATTCATTTGAAAATTTTCATATAAACTTGTACTTGATAAATTTACTATAAAATTAAATATTTTCAACTGCACAAGTTCTGTGAATATAGTGTAATATTTTCTTAAAGAAGCGAATGAAAGTAACAGTGCAAACATTTTTCTAACATACGACTGACTCATTTACATATGATTAATTGTGATTTCATACAAATTGCGTTATAATGCGAACGATAGTCGGTTGGCACATTGTTTCACGATTCTATTAAATAATATTTTCACGTTTATTTTGACATGCATACTGAATGAAGATTACAATTCTCCGTAATAAAGTCAAATGTTTATTTAACAATAACGTTTTTTATCACTTATGACTATTAATGAATCGTCTAAAATAAAAGTAATGGAATTTTTTTACATTTCCTTTAAAAGTCGTCTTTTAATATAACAAATATTTATTATCTAATTATAAATTATTTCATTAATATCATTTATTTCAATTAAAATCAATCCAAGTTCAACATTATTGTAAGGAACATTTTATCAGTTTATTGTGTATTGAATATCTTTATATATATATATATATATATATATATATATATATATATATATATATATATATATATATATATATATATATATGTATATATTGATAAATCGAAAAATATTATTATCATATTGGTATTTATTTAAAAATAAGTTTAAATTTTTATTAATTTACAAAAATGTATTATAGATTTAAATATAGTTTTAATTTTTGTTTATTAAAAAGTTTTCTTCAGTTATATCATGTATTTTCAAGTAAATGTGGCTTAACTGGTTTTTAAAATCTATTCGTATATAAAGTTTAAAAATTTAAAATTTATTTGATAAAAAATACAATTGATATAATGTTAAGTAGACATTCAAAACTTTATACATTTTTATTTTTTAATATTTTTAATTTTACTAATTTAAAATAATCACCAACGCAAACAAAGGTTTTAACATAATCAAAAATGGGGAAAAAATTGTTAGTTGAATAAGAAACTTTTTTATTAAACTCGATGTTCATTGAAATGGAATGTTTAAATTTATTGTTACTCACTAATAATAGTTTTAAGTTTTTATATTTAATTTAATATGATTCACTTTTACCCCAGAAATGATATTATATTAATTTTGAGTTATTAATATAATAAAAGTATAGATCTATAATTTTGTCATTTCTTAGCAATCAAGTGTTTTATTTAAGTAATAAACGTTGGAAAAATTATACATTTCAGTGGTATGGTAATATTTTTTTAATTCTAGATAAAATACATTCTTTTAATATTTTCTCTTTTTTATATTTCTAAAATATGTAAAATACATAAATTTATTGATTAAGAACCCATAAATATCAAAAGGTCCATGATAAAATCTATGGACAGTTAGGATAAAAACATAACAACATTAATTTGTATGGTGCTTCTATATTTATATATATATATATATATATATATATATATATATATATATATATATATACGAGGGTTGTTTGATAAGTATGGTAAATTTATTTATTTTTTAATTTAATTAATTAATTAATTAAATTAATTTTTTTAATTTAGTTTTCTTACTTTTTTACCATACTTATCAAACGACCCTCGTATAGCAGCTGAGGTGTGAATTTCAAAAACACAATTCCATGTCATTTTGGCTGAAATGTTGGGTATGAAACGAGTCACTTTTCGGATGATGCAAAGAATACTGAATTTTTTCATGAATTTTTGGCCACAAACTTAACTTATATTGATTTCACAAGCTCCGTATCTGTTTAATAAGACTCTTTGCGATTTTCTTCTATTCCAAAAACTCAATTTGCCGCTCCGAGGAAATCGCTTTGAGTTGATTAAAGTCATAAAAGGAAATTCACTGCGTGAACTGAAGGCAATAATAGCACAAAGCGCGTCATGTGGGCGTTCGAGAATTGGAAGAATAATTGGCATATGTGTATTTCTTCCAATGAGGAGTATTTTGAAAGCGACAAAATAAATATTAATGAATAAATAACTTTTTATGTGTTTTATTTCAAAAGTTCCGATAGTTTCTATATATGATATATATATATATATATATATATATATATATATATATATATATATATATATATATATATATATACATATATATATATATATATATATATGTGTGTGTGTGTGTGTGTGTGTGTGTGTGTGTGTGTGTGTGTGTGATATATATATATTTAAATGCAAATAATAGTTTAAATTTATAAATACCCTATATCTTACAGTATATTTTAAAATTAGTTTAAATTTCTATTTCGATCAGGAAAAATCACTTAAGAACTTACTCATAGTGGTAACTCTATATTTTCATTTTTGGTTATTATATTATTCAATTTAAAATTAAATCCAAGTTTTTTATTATTTATATATATATATATATATATATATATATATATATATATATATATATATATATATATATATATATATATATATATAATCTTAAATTACCAAATTGTTTTATGTCCATGCGTCAAGATTTTAATTATTTAATTCAATGTGTTATTTTTAAAAAATATATTTGCATTTTGAAGAATAATTTTGAAAGAAAAAACATATTTTATAAAAAAAATGATAAATCATCTTTACAAAAAATTAAACTGAATATGAAAATAAAATTGATTAATTTATTTCTATTTAAACAAGAAAGATGCTTGGTTTCTGGCATGATGTGAAAATTTGCGGAGTAATGCAAAAGTTCATTTCCAAACTTTCTCGAAGTGTTTTGAGAATTACCGAAATACAAATTATATAACATATTAAATTTAACAAAAAATAGAAAGACAGTTTTTTAGGATAAATTTTCGGATAGTTTTTCGGACAAAATAAAATTTAATTGTATTAGCATCAGATTTAAATCCACATCAGATCACCAATTTATAACACACATTACGTACACAGAAGTTAAGTTTAGTTACAAGAAGTATTAACATAATTTTCTAAACGTTTTATTTTTCATATATTATTTACAATATTTGGGGGTCGACGAGCAAAACGAGTACGGGAAGAGCCCTCTGGTTTTACAAAAAATAAAAAATGAACTTTTTTTCCCAACTTGTTTATTTCCTGATATAAAATATAAATGAAATAGTCGTTAATCCAAAATTATATCGAATTACTTAACTAAGTTATTGGAATAAAATTATTTTCATATTATAAGTTACAAATAACGATTTTGATCAATCTTTGTTTTTTTTTTAAAAAAAAATGTAGTTACTATTAAAAATTGTTTAAGATTTTTTCACTGACTGCAATAATCTAATAGACGAGATATATGTTTGAGCTGGTAATAAGACCAATTTAATTGTTGTTTTAATATAGATGCGTAATTAGAAGGACTTACATGAGTACATAGCAAATAAAATTGCGCGCCGGCCCTGACACACATAAAAATATAATATTTGTAGCAGCACAGGTGAGTGCCGGAGTAAGAAAACCGTGTGTTGGTGTGTCTGGTGCGAGGGACACGCAACGGGCAAACGGCCAACGCGCTGAATCACACGTATGTACACGCGCGCCTCGTATAACTTACATCGGTTGAAGAGAGCGGCGGGAGACGGCAGCTACTCTTATATACACTGAGGATGAAGTTGATAATGTTAATCACGACAATCTGTGCTTTCGTTTGTTCAACTCACGCTCTACTTCGACGACGAATGGTCCTGAACACACGACCAACGGCTAAACTTAGAAAAATACTTGTGCAACATTGATTTTTTCAGTTAGTATATGTAACTGCAGTGGACGTATTCTGTCTCTAGCAGTTGTACTGATATCCATCATCGAGATTTCTAAATATATATATATATATATATATATATATATATATATATATATATATATATATATAAATATATATCTATATATAAAATATATATATATATAAACACTTAAAAACGTTTCACAATGCGGTAGCTCGTATAAAATTCAAGATCAAATGGTTTCTTAATGAAAAGTTGCTAGAATGGAACTTAATTATTTAATTCATTACTATATATATATATATATATATATATATATATATAATATATATATATATATATATATATATATATATATATATATATATATATGTATGTATGTATGTATATATTCTCTCAAGATTTTTGATATATACATTTATTAGTGAAATTTTTGTTAAGCACATTATTTAAATATTGAAGTAAATGTTTATTTTTTTGTTATATAAATATATATGATTTTTTTAAATAATTTAATTTAAAATTAAAGATAACTGAAGACAAAATTTAAACTAGTTATAATATCAATTGTCAGTTATAATATTTATTTAATATTACAACTGGTAATTTAAAAAAAAATGATTTAATTTAAACCAGTTATAATATTATTAGTTTCCTATTTAATTTGAAATACAATGAATTATATAAAAATAAAATTAAACATTTTTGGTAATAATAAAATATAAGTAAAGGAATAATTATGAATATAAAATATAAATAATATTTTTACAATAGTACTTTCTTATATAGGGTCAACCAAATGTGACGCCTAGATTTGTGTTCTATTTTAAAGAAACAAAAAAAATTATACACATGTTTCGCTATACATATATTTTTAATAAAATATAAATCTAGGCGTCACATTTGGATGACTATATAACAAAAAGTTGTTTTTTTAATTTATTAGGAACTTTTTTCAAAATATCAAACTACAATAATTTACTTTTGAAATATTATTTGTTATAATTTTCAAAGTATTGATTTCATTTTAAATATTTTTTATTAAAAATATTCAATTTATTTTAAAATATTTGAGGAAATTCGAAAATATCTAGATTTTCAATCGTAATTGATTATCAGTGATACAGAAAATATTAACTAAAATTATAGTGCAAAATTATGTCTAAAATAAGTTGATTTTCTTTAAAAAAATTATATTTTTATTAAAAAAAATCGAATTTATATATTAGAAAGCTGACTCTTAAGATATTTGTTAACATATTTAGATTGTGACATGAAAACTAGTTCGAATTCTTGAATTATTTGAATATTTTAAAGTAAATATGAATTCGCTATTAAGTAAATATGAATAATAATATAATATATCTGAAGTAATGTGCAAAAGCTGTTTTTCTTTAAACAAATGTATATAAAAAAATAACATTTTTTGGTAAACAATTATACACGTATTTTTATTTTTATATTTGGTTTTGCCACTTCTATATATCTGAAAAATAGCAAAATATGCTTGCACTATTTAGTATTTATAGATGATAGATATTTATATTATAAATATATTAAAAGCTTAATTTTCTTTTTAAAAAACATATTAATTATAAAAATATTTTTATAATCAAAATAAAAAAAAATTAATACATAGCTCACAGTGAAAAAGATTATAAATCTTATGTTCTAAGCTGAAGAGTTCTTTTTTAAAGGGAATGAAATATAACCAATCATGTTAATTATAGCTACATTCTTAAAGAGAGTAAGAGAGATTGTTAAATTAAAGAAGTGTTCATTTTCCAAAACATTTTTGTTCTTTACAGGATAATCGTTATCCATATTTTATTAATTTAATAATTATCATATTTAGTCATTTGATTTGTTATATTATCCTTTACACTTCCTATAGTTATTATTTATTTTCAAATAATTACACTAAATTCGAACCAATGTCCGTGTGTCGAAAGATGAAAAGTAATGAATATTTTTGAAAAGAGTTACAAATATAAATAAATATTTTTTTTTTAATAAAATATAAACGTGCTTTCAGAATATAGAAAAAATGTACCAAATTCAATTTAATTTCAAACAATTATTTAATATATATATATATATATATATATATATATATATATATATATATATATGTTTGTATATATATATATATGAAGGCATTTCCCAAAATCTTCTAGTAACAGCGATTCATTCCTTTTATAACATCGATGATTTTTTATATCTCTGTTTTGTTTAACTACAGAATATTTGCAATTCTAAGTTCATAATCAATAATTTATTGTTATTTTTTGATAACTTTTTTTCTTGCTGGCTCACTTCCACTTTAAATCTTTTGTTATTATATTTATAATTTTGATTTTACTTTAATCTGCTATTTCTTTTCTTACCTTTACGTTTTTTTAACATGGATTTTTCCACGTTTCTCTCTATTATTCGGAGTCACTATATATATGTATATATATATATATATATATATATATATATATATATATATATATATATATATATATTAAAATACAACAATATTTTATACATTGAATGTATATACATTTTATTTTCAATTTTGGTAATAAAATATAAAACTTTTATATTTTTTAATGGGTATATTAATATTTGTGACAGTATTTAATTAGTTTAAAATTAAATATAAGAAATATTATACATTAAAATATAACAGATTTGTAACAAAACACCTATATATACTATGGAATATATTTATATTCTACAAGTAGTTAAATTTTTTATGGTGTTTGTTTTGTAGTTTTACTACTTCAATTTTCTTATTAAACGCAATGAATATATTACTAACTAAGACAGAATTAGAAGAATCCAATTTTTTAATCATCTTTAAAGTTCTATAATTTCAATGTAATTATAATGAAACTCATGACTAAATAAAACTAGTCAGTCTGTTAAGAGTTAAGTATTTATGTAGAATTAAAACCCACGTTTTAATTTTAAATCGTTTGTGTACAATAACATATAAACATACGATCTCATAATAACAAGAAATTTAGCAAATATGTATATTTTATTTGTAAATATTTTTTACACACGACTCGTTCGCACGGACACTACTATTAAATCAATCAAAAGTTTATTCGCAGATAATAAGAACCGTTTATAAGAATATGTTTATATAGCAAAACACGTGCAAGTTACTGGTTAGCAGGCTCTTTATAAATAATGAGCTTTATGATATACAGTGAGATGTTGCTGTTGATCTGTAGAGTACAACGACACAAAATGCTATTTATATTTTCGGCAGAAGATCTACATAATATTTTTCGATAAATTTCGAATATAAAAAGTTGATATGAAGAAATTTCTGTTAGCTTTTTAGTTTGGCATAAGATCATATCATATTTTACTGGTCGATTTCCAGCGATGCTATTAATTTAATGGAAATTCACAGATGTCCGAAGAAAACGATTATAATATTGATGTTAATTTCGCATCTGTTTTGTACTTTTGAGAATAGTGTTTTAGTTTTAATACAAAAAACTAAATATTTCATACGTTTTTTTTAAAAAAATAAATAAATAATAAAGTTTGTAATAATTAACAATTTCCAAAACATTTCTATGATTACTATTATCTCTGGTTAAGTTAATCTAAACATTAAGTGTTACAACGCTTAAAGAATAATATATACTTTTTTATTTTTAGTAAGATGTGATATCTTAAAAATATATAAATATATTAGGGTAATATAATTGTGAATTAGTCAAATTCATGTATAAGATTTGATTTTCCTTTTCAGACTTATATGAATAATTATGTTCTTCAAATAATAACAGAACAAAACACGTTTTCTAAAACTATTTTCTTGGAAGAAAAATATGAATTAATCATAATATTCAAAATAGTTTCTCTTTGCTGCTATATATTTATATATGCAATGTTGTTACTATTCATAGTCTCTTCCAAAATATTATTCTTTCAGGTTCTTTAAAAAATCAATTTATTCTCTTCTCGAAAAAATAATAGTATTTTGTCTGCGATATTTTTTTATTTTGAAAGTCAAATATTGTTAAGTGAACAATATAAATGTTCAAGCATATTTATTTGTTTGTTAAAAACATTGTGCCAACAAAAGTGATACACAGGAAAGTGCATTGTATTGTTGTAGAATCTATTTTTTGATCAGTCATTTAGCATACATTTCTTTGTTCAAATATTTAAAAAGAGTTTAACTCTACAACGGCTATTTATTGCCATGTGAAATCTGAGTTGAATATCAACTAGTGAAATAAAAAGAATGATACCAAAAACTAGTTTTCATCCTTTAAAAAGGATCTTTTTGATGAGACTGAAAAAAAATAATTTTATAAATTAATATTTATTAAAATAACACTAAACGATTGCTATCAGTACTTAATACGAATAAGACAGAACATTCAAAAAGATGATTAGTTTTAGTTTATTGAAATGGTAATTTTATTAAACAAAATTTTACAATTCGAAATAGATCCAATACAAACTGAAGAAATTAAATCTTGATCTTATTTATCATTCTTATATTTTATATACAGATTTATCATATTATCATTTGCTTTGTTAATTATGGAGTTTATTATTAAAATGAATAGAAGTATTTAAGTGTTTGAAAGTCATATAAAATTATTTGTCTTTATTTTTCAACAATAAATATGTCATCTTTTAAGATAGTTGCATATAAATGTTGCCAAAAGATTGAAAAATAGTTAAAATTACATTAGATATGTAATTAACTGAATTAGTTTTTTTATAAATAAATTAATTATTTTTATAAAAAGTAAATACTATTATACAAATCTTTAAATATGACTCTCAATATTTTTTAAGATAACATATGAAGGTGATATTTTCGCTGTTTATTTTTTAACTTCATTTTGATGACAGTACTATCATATTCAAGCAGAGAATTTATTTTGGTTACACAAACATTTTCTGTCTGGACTCTAAAGATAATGGCATTGACATTGAAAATTACTGTAATGTGTATTAATAGAATATTATATTTTAAAATATTGTAATTTGTATATGTGGTTCACATATAACTATTATGTGAACAATATTGGTTTATAATATATATATATATATATATATATATATATATATATACACACCATGAGTTCTGCCCACTGATTGCTACGCTCGCTACCTCCGTGTTACTTGCAATAGTGAATGATGTTTATTTGCAATCGTTAAAGTTCGAAGGTAATTTTCACGTTCGGAGTACAATAGCATTAATGATATTAATTTTGTGATAAAACTTTATATATATATATATATATATATATATATATATATATATATAGAGAGAGAGAGAGAGAGAGAGAGAGAGACCCAAATGAGACTAATGGGTTTAAATATAAATTACTTGTTTACTATCATTTATTATTTTCTACAATCCTTCAGTTTCATTCGGGCCACCTATATATACACAAAGTAAATTTAATTTTTAATTGCTTTTAAACATATTTTTGAAGTATAATTTTTTATAGTGGCAATCAAAGTTTAAGTAAAATAAACAATGTGGAATATATAATATTGAATAAGACTGATAGAAAAGGCAATACAAATAATTGAAAAGTAAAAACCGAAATAGTACTATGTAGAAATAAATTTAATCAAGAACTTCAAATATGTTATAGATTGTACTTTGATTAATTTACGTAGTTATTATATAATTAGTAATTTTAAAATTGTTATCTTTTTAATAAAACACAAATCTAGGTGTCCCTTTTGGATGACCCTATATAACAAACAAATGCTTTTTAATTCATTAGGGATGTTTTTCAAAATATCAAACTATAATAATTTAGTTTCGAAATATTGTTTGCTATAATTTTCAATGTATCGATTTCATTCTAAATATTTTTTTAAAAATATTCAATTTTTATTAAAAATATTCAATTTATTTTAAAATATTTTGAGAAATTTGAAAATATCTAGATTTTCAATTCTAATTATTTATCTGTGATAAAGAAAATATTATCTAAAATGATAATATAAAATTATATCTAAAATAAGTTGATTTCTTTTTAAAAAAATATATTTTTATTAGAAAAAAATCGAATTTTATATATTAGAAAGCCAACTCTTAAGATATTTGTTAACATATTTAGATTATAACATGAAAACTAGTTGAAATTCTTGACTTATGTGAATATTTTAAAGTAAATATGAATTCACTACTAAGTAAATATGAATAATTATGTAATATATCTGTAGTAATGTAGCAAAAACTGTTTTTTAAGTATATATACATATAAAAGATAACATTTTTTGGTAAACAATTATACACGTATTTTAATTTCTATATTTGGTTTTTCCACTACTATATATCTGGAAAATTGTAAAATAAGCTTATACTCTTTAGTATTTATAGATGATAGATATTTCTAGTTTAATTTTCTTATTTAATATTTCTAGTTTTATTTAGTTTAATATACTTTTTGAAAAACATATTTAATTATAAAAAGTATTGTTTATAATTGAATTAAAATTTCTCTCTCTCTATCTATCTATACAAATTTATATATATATATATATATATATATATATATATATATATATAAGTTTTATTTTAAATTATCGAAAGTACGGTTTTTGAAATAAACATATTTTTATTTATCAATCAATCAATTACAACGTTTAAAATCAAGTTCTTCAATTATCAATCAACAACAGTGACTTGAGGAGTTCTTCTTGGTTGCATTCTCTATTTTAGAATTTATGTTGTTGTTGCAACGACCAGTGTAGAACTGCTGTTACCAAGTGTAATAAGTAACAAAGAAACCTCTAGTTCTCATTATTAAGATATTTTATTTACTTCAAAAATTGATTGTCGCGTTTTTTATAGTTCTATTTAATTCCTAAGGGAATTATTATCAACAATCAACACGTGGATAATGTATGCTGTTCCTGTGTGACCAGCCTTGAGAAAGTTACATGTGTTTCATATAACTGATATATATATATATATATATATATATATATATATATATATATATATATATATATATATATATATATATATTACTATTATTTTATACGTATTACTGTTACAAAAGTAAAAATGAAATGTGTTTTTAAATGTTAAAAAATTTTGGATGCTAAGTTAAGTAGAGAATTTATATTAAATTTTATTCAAATTACAAGACTTCATTTTTAAAACTTTTTGTATAAAATATCTGTATAGTATAAAAGTAAGTAGGAATAAGAAGTAGATGCTAACAAAAAGGCAATGAAAATAACTGAAAAGTAAAAACTGAAATAGTACTATATAGAAAAATCTTTACTATATAGAAATAAATTTAATCGAGAACTTCAAATATGTTATAGATCGTACTTTGATTCATTTACGTAGTTATTATATAATTAGTAATTTTAAAATTGTTATTTATAAAGCACACGTCCGCACATATTTGTGTATGATTGAGTGACTGTGACAGTGAAACACAAATGAAAAATAATTTCAACCAACTACAAATACTCATCTACCAAACGGTTTATCTCTACTCTACTATATCGTACGCGAGCAGATGTTTGTAACATTTCATTAAACAAACTCCGCAAAACTATATTAAATGTATATTTAGACAGATTCTGTTTATATGTAAATGTATGTGTTTGCATATAAATGTGTATGTGATTATATATATATATATATATATATATATATATATATATATATATATATATATATATAAATGTATATAAAGTGAAAATACGCTGTTTATTAGTCACATTATTGAATACACAAGCGGATAATGAGTGCGCTTCGCGCGTTGACAGTGTAAGGGGCGTGCGGTCGTGTCGCGGGGATTAGCGGACACCGGGCGAACGTCCAAGAGGCCGGTTGAGCCGCGGTGGCACCCAGACACGTTCACATGCATCATCGCCTTATGATGCGGCGATGATCTCAACGGCCCGTTCGTCAGCTTGTGCTCTCGGCAACCGTTCAAAGCTTATTCTTCACTCATGTTAAACATTGTATTGCTGTATGTACGTTGTGTCAGACAGATTTCTAAATCAAATTCTTTATATAAATTAATGACAACAATATGTATATTTGCTGTATACATTATATATATATATATATATATATATATATATATATATATATATATATATATATATGCATGTGTTTAAAATATTTGTTAATATCACTGTATTAAAATTTCAATAAATAGATTATATTTATTGATTGAGGAATATGATTCATTACGATATTCATGTTATATTAAAAATACTTTTAATAGTATTATATTCTTTATCAACAGAAATTGAAATAAATATCGTTTCTTTCAAATAAATCTCATAGGAAAACTATACAATGTTGTTAATGTCGTTTCAACTTTTAGAATTATTCTTAATAATATGATTATAAAATAAATGGCGTCTTTAATATTTAGTTTTAAAAATAAAAAAGATATGAGATAATAGATAAGATGAATAGAAAGATTGAGAAATTATAGTTACAGGCAGTCCTTAAAAAATTGGCGATCGGTAAATGTTGTACGTGTTGGCACATTATCATGATGTAATATTCAGTTTTTCGATCTCATAATTTTCAAACTCTTTTCTAGTATTTAATGTGGCCCATATTTGATTATTGTGCACATAATAACATTTTTCTAATAGCTAATTGTTGATTTGTTTTAGAAATGAATGTATGTCTACTTTTTTTTGATTTTAGGAATTAAAAGACTTTTTACTTAGAAAAATCCAGAGATAATGTTTTAATCTCTTTAAAGCGACTATAAAATTTATAATGTTTTTGATAGAGATTATCTTTTATACAAATTGAACACTGATTTTAGCATTTCAGTGTTTGATGAAAGTTTTATAATATAATCATTTATTGTTCACTTTTCGCTCCAAACGTTTTCCATTCTATGAACATTAGAATACTTTATTATAAAATATATTTTTTACTATTTTTTTAAAAATTTAAAGTATAATCATTAATAAATTTCTAGTTTTAAAATAAAATCTTTTAAACATATTAAGAAAGTTATAAGTATATTAGATGACATATGAAGAGTAAACAATTGTGATAATTGGTAAAATATTAGGTTGGCAAGTATCTCCCTTCCGCTTTTTTTTTTTTTGTACATAGCTGCGAAATTCAAAAGACCAGAAGGCGGAAGGGAGATATTTGCCAATCTAATATATATAATAGTTCTGTTTCTATTTATTGATCTACTATCAATAAACACAATCTAAGTATTTTTGAGTAAATATCATGTATGTATATATATATATATATATATATATATATATATATATATATATATATATATACACTTTGTAAGAAAATCAAAAGATTTGAAAGAAAGTTGACTAAATGGAATGTATGAAAATGGTTAAAGTATAAATGAATATAAATTTGTTTCTATAAATTTTATTTACAATACAATTTAAATGTTTTATACACTAACTTTCAGTCAAGTCCTCTTCAACTGCAATCCATTTGTTTCATCGTTGTAGAAGCTTTTTGATTTCTATTTCAAATAAGTTTTTTGATTTCTTGTCAAACTAGCTCTATATGATTTCAGTGACCTCGTCATTGCTGTTCAGTTTTTTTTTTATTAAAAATTCCTTAAATGATTCAAATAAGTAGTAATCGGATGTAGTCAAGTATACGCTGTATTATAGATGAGTTAAAATAACCCATTTGAGTTGACGGAAAGTTGTTATCGTTAATGTGATAGATGAGGATGAACATTGTCCTTCGAAAAAACAAATTAAATCAAGTGAATCGAGGGTTTCATTTGATTATTCAATAGAGTTGAATAATATTGTACATTGATATTTGTTACAAAGAATCTCTTCAGATTTTAAAATATTATCAAGGTTAATAGAAGTTTTTGATCGCCGAGCGTGAAGTTCATATTTATATGGTATTTGCCTTCTTGAAATTATTTTATTTAATCGTACACATTTGCATATGACAAACGTTCATTCCCAAGCTGTGCTTGAAGTATGGTCGAAATTTCAGAAGGATTCACCCTTTCGTTAATAAAAAAATTGATAATGAATCGTTGTGCAACTCTACTTGATATTTCTTGTTTAGTTATAATAATAGCAACTGAATGATGAGGTGATGAAAACATATATCGTTACAATTTACAGGCTTAAACATGTCTAAATGAATCACAATGTATACGGCGACATAGATTGCTTGAGATAGGATAGGAAACTATATTCTAATATATATTTTAATTACCTTTGTATGCGTTAGAAATGTATTATAATAGTACTGCCACTATTTGCTTTGTACGATAGCATTTTTTTATAAAAATTAATGATTCATCCCAATACTAAAAGATTTTATAAAAATGTTAATAATCGATTATTTTTAAATGAATTACTGTTGAAATGCTTATCAAATTGTATACTAACACAATTAATATTAAGTAACAATTGAACATTTTTAGTAATAATTGGTCTACTTTTTTGAAATATTTTAAATACTTAAATTTCTTGTTATTAATTTTTATAATAAAATAATTTATATTGAACGAGTTTTCGAGAAAATACAAAAATATTAATTATCTTCATAATTGGAATGAATTTAAGTGATTGTAGATTAGATTGATAAATGTTGATTAAAATTGATAATTATAATATGAATTTTATTAATATATAACAAATAATTTTTAATAAATAAAATATATTATAATAATAGTATCCAGAATCACAATTGTATATATATATATATATATATATATATATATATATATATATATATATATATATATATATAATAGTGATCATTTTACTGAAAAAAATAAAATAATGAAATGGAATTTTTCTAAAATTGTTATTTTTACATGCTTTAAGTAAGTAATTAAATGATTCATGTTCTTTTAATAAATAAATATAATTAAATAGTAGTGATGAAATTTTTTTCTGTTTAAACGACATTATATATATATGTACATATTATACATATAGTGTTTGTGTGTGTGAGAGAGAGAGAGAGTGAATGTTTATTTATTTAATATTTATAATTATTTACTTTAATAGTTATAAGTATGTTTATTTATTTAGTACAATTATAGGTATGTATAAATGACAATTGCACAAATTATTTTAAAATTGTTGCTTTCTCGGAATGTTATGAATGGACATGTAATCTTTTAAACAAACATCTTATCACCTATTTGAAAAATAATTCTTGAAAGCGGATTCTTTGACTTTTATCTTTTTATTAGTGTTTATTATTCGAAAGTGTAATATAATTACGTGTATTTACATGACGTTGACAGAATATATTTATTACGTAATATTAACGTTATCTTGCTATCGGTCGCAATTGTAGGTGTATGAATTGGCGCCGGCATGGAATTTATGACTTTTTGTGGTAAAAATATGATTTTATACATATTTTTCGCAAAAATTAAAGTATATATATATATATATATATATATATATATATATATATATATATATATATATATATATATATATATATATATATATGTATTAATGTTCTATTTTACAAATATAAATCAAACAAATAGATTTAATCATTTTTAATAATTATTTGCAAATATCTATAAATAGAAAAAATATTTTGTTGATAAAGTATAATCTTTTATATCAGATTATGGTAATAAATAACTGAAGTAATCTATGATATAAAATTTTTATTTGTACATACACACACATATTTATATATATATATATATATATATATATATATATATATATATATATATATATATATATATATATATATATATATATAATGACTCAAATGGAATTGAAGGACGGTAATAAATAGTAAATAAAAGTAAGTAAATAAGTGTGCTCCTAAATTCTTCAATTTAATTTCGGCCATCCTATACTTCTTTTTTATTAAATCACTATGTAAATTAAAACATTTATTGTATTGTAAGATTAGCTTCTGTATTCCTTCCTCGAAGAACGTTACTGTCAAACCTTTCAATGCCTTTTGTTTCCTGACCACTTCCCAGATTGAGTCCGCTCAAAAATCTCTTGAGATAGAGAAACAAGTGATAATCTCCCATGGAAAAGATTGTATAAACGATGCTAGAAAATATCCTATCTATACTGTTTGAACAATGTGCGCGTATAGGTTCTGGTTTGTGGCCGTGCATTATCGTGCAACAAATAAACTTCACTATTCATTAGCTCACATCAACAATTCTGAATTTTCTCCTGTAACTTCTTTAGTGTTTTGCAGTATGACACAGAATTTATGATCATTCTTGCATCATAAAGTCCATGATAAGGACCTTTTTACGATCACAAAAAAACGTGGCTATGATTTTCTGAGCTAACAGCGTTTGTTTAAACTTTTTCAGCTTTGGAAATCAAATAATGCCATTATTGCAAGGATTGCTACATGCTTCTGATGTTATATGAGTAATCCTAATTTTATCACCAGTTATAATGTATTTAGAAATCTTATATATATATATATATATATATATATATATATATATATATATATATTTGTATACGTATATAATGTAGAAAGTGAATGAATACATGTGTATGTACAAACCCGAAAATAAAGCACAATTATGATAGACTTCATTTGTTAATATATTAAAAAAATTTGAACTCTTATTGAAAGCACTCGATGCAAAACGAATCTGTCTAAATAGATGACATATTACAATAACAATAGATCGACATAGTTGTACAATGTGCTAACGATAACATATTAATAGTCGATGAGTACGAATTTTATTTGGGCTACTGGGGAAGCACACATGATAGAAGGAGACGACCTTGTCATTGGCCCACACCCACACCAATAAAGGTTAAATATCTAGATGTATCACTGGAATCAGAAGCGTAACGATAGGAGGGTAATGACTATGTGCAGAGCAGACGAACGTCTCTGACCTTTTTTGTATAGTTTGTAAAATATAATGAAGTTCAGAAAATTTATACACGTGTTTCGATATCTTCCAGTGTTTAATCACTGTAGTATATATATAATATTATATTTTAATTTTAATTATTGCGATATTATTTCGTAAGTAAATAAAATAAAATTATATATGAAGGACAAATTTACATAAAATCATTATTTTATAATTTTGACTACTGTCCAATATTTCTGTTTCATAAAGATTTTTTTTTGAAAAGAATGTTAAAAACAAAACTTTGAATTAAATGCAACTATATATAAATATATATATATATATATATATATATATATATATATATATATATATATATGTACATTTAAAAAAACATTTTTATAGTTCACATCATAAAGAGTAAAAGATATTTTATAATTTATATCAAAATATTAAAGAAAAATAATATTCATATAGATATTTACTTTTTACTTATAATAAGTGCAGTAGCATGATCTTATAAATATTGTAATTTTGTTAAATTTTATATTTAATACAATTCTCATTGAATATATATATATATATATATATATATATATATATATATATATATATATATATATATATATATATATATATATATATATATATATATATATATATATATATATATATATATATATATATATATATAATATATATAATATATAACATATATATATATATATATATTCACATATATATATATAATATATAGTAATAATATATATATATATTATATATATATTATCTATATATAAATATATAATATATATAAAATATATATTCATATATATATATTTATATTATATATATATATATAATATATGTAGACTGCAGTAGCACAGTGGTTTGCATCACCGCGTGTCAAGCGGGATTGCGTTCGAATCCCAGTCGGAGAGTCCCTCATTTTCGAGGGTTGAGTATGAAATTCTTGTAAAAAATAACTGTCGAATAAACAATAAAAAAATCTCATATTATATATATATATATATATATATATATATATATATATATATATATATATATATATAATCAGCTCCTTTCAATCTACTGCTGGATAAAGGCCTTTCCTTAAACTTTCCACTTCGTCACTTCAACTGATCCAATGACTTTTTTCTAATCCAGTCAGATGAATTCACTTATTTCTCTATTCCATCTATCCATGGGTCTCTTTCTAGGCTGTCTTTTATATCTAGCTTTCCAATTAATAACTTTCGTCATTTATCACTGATATTTTCTCTTTGCTACTTATATATATATATATATATATATATATATATATATATATATATATATATATATATATATATATATATATATATGTAGAATTTAAAATTCATATACTTTCAAAAATATCAGTAAAGTTAAAATATAATTAAATATCAAAAATTAAAAAAACAATGTTTTTATAATGCAGGATTACAGATCTTGATATTTTTGAAAATTAGTATGTTTTTAAATTATCAATAAATGTTGGTACACATAACACACACACACATACACACACACACACACACACATATATATATATATATATAAATATATATATATATATATATATGTATGCATGTATTTATTTATACATATATCAATTTTTATTGGTAATTTAGATACATTAAAAATCCGAGTAAGAGAGTCATGGATTGATAGAACAGAGATGTAAGAAGGTTCGTTGAAATAAACTGAAAAAGAAAGACATTAAATTTGTCGAAGTGGAAAGTTTTGGAAGGTCTTTATCCAGCAGTGAACAGAGCAAAGTTGGTGATGTATATATATATATATATATATATATATATATATATATATATATATATGTATGTATGTATGTATGTATGTATATATATATATATATATATATATATATATATATATATATATATACATATCAAATATGATGCCTTTGTGTTTTAATAAAAACACAAATAGGGTGGTGTATAGGGAAAGATTGGGTAGTTTTGTTTCTTTCTAATAAAATATTCTAGATTTAGATGACCTATATATATATATATATATATATATATATATATATATATATATATATATATATATATATATATATATAACAAATAAGATTTTTTCAAATAACGTAAATTGAAAAATAAATAACGAGAAAACCAATTATAACACATTTATAAAACATGTTATTATTATAAAATATATATTTAGGATAAAAATAAATTGTGTTATATAAATTTATAGTGCCTATAGTTTAACTGAGCTCTATTCAAAACGCAAACAAGAAGTTAATAGTACATGCACACGTTCATTCGACGGTTCTGCCTTCTATGTAATTTATTGAATTACTACTGATTACTGCATGTGGGTAGTTTCAGTTATTGTGATGCAATTCAGAAGTGCAGTTTTTTGTCAGTGCATTTTAGATTAATCGTCTTCTATAGCAATGAACATCTCGTCGGAACAAAACTGAAACAAATACGACTTTAATATACGTCGGTGGGACGACGCCGACGATCCCGACAATACAATTTATGTTTATTACTTATTCATACGCGAGATAACAATAATATGGAAATAAAATGTTGCAAGCTTACTCATTCATGTAGACGGTTCGCGGAATAAAAAAAATATGCTGAAATATATTTTTATACGCCTGTTGAATTTTATTACAGTATTCAGAGACATTATATCTCGATTATTTGTCATGTTTAAGAAATGAAAAACTGTTTATCTATTTTGGAAATTTAATTTCATACTTATGTAAAATAAGTTATTTTTTTATATAATTTATATGGAAATATCATTGAAACTTTTTTTAATGTAAATAATGTTTAATTTATAATTATTTAGATTTAGATTAAATTTCTTTATAGTTGAGTAGACAAGTATAATTGAAAAAAAAATAATTTTAAAAACTACAGAAAAATAATTAAACAAATACTGATATATCAGTCATTTAACTACTATTTACTATTCTCTCTTTTCTCTCTCTCTCTCTCTTTATATATATATAGATATATATATATATATATATATATATATATATATATATATATATATATAAAGAGGAGAGAAATAATAATATCGTATTTAAGTAATTATAATAGAATCATTGATACAATATATTTCACATTGGATTTATAAATATTTTATTTTCAAGTAACATATTTTAAAATCATAATATATTTTTAAACATTATTTTATACAATATGATCGTATAAATTATTTTTATTTAAAATTCTTGTTTGCAAATATAGTGAAATGCATTTTTACAATTGAATTAGCACTTTAAATACTCATAATTTTCTTTTATGCAAATATTCAAAAACCTATTACTTTTTCCGATTAACTTATGCTTTTTAATGTAATGTTATTATTTTTGGCACGAATGCTAGGAAAATTATTTGGAAGTATATTTTAATAAACGAATGTTATTTTCATGTAGGCGTAAATATATTTATGTATTTTTTATAAGTTGTGTTACGAAATTATTTAAAAATATTTTATATCAAAATTAAGATTTTAATCAATTAATAATTAATGGATACAATTTGGGAAAAAATAAATTTTATTTACGTTAAAATTTAGAAATCAATCCATTATAAATCAGAGCAAATTTTATACACAATATTGATTTAGTGTTATTACTTCCGGTAATAAACTTTATTTTCAATAGATATTTATTTTCTAATCAATAAATTAATTAATTATGGCTTACTAATTTACTTATTTCAAGAAAAATATTATTAGATTAAAATAAAAATAAAACGAATTTTTTTTAATAAACCAGTTCATACAAGTTAAAAGTTTAATATGAATTTCGAGCTAATAGGATATTACATTTTCTATGAAAAAGGAACTTTTATTGAATTATGCATTTCAATTTACAATATTTTAAGAACGAAATTCATTACCATACTAAAAAAAATTATTCATTTGATTTTAATAATTTAACGATACTAATCTTGTATTATATTATGACATATTTTTAATACGTAATATATATATATATATATATATATATATATATATATATATATATATATATACATACATATTTATAGGGTGGTCCAAGTGAGACTGAAGGATAAAAACCGAGATTGAAGCTTATATTTTGTAGATAATTTGGGCCATCCTATATTTTATATATGTATATAAATTTTTAAAAGATATTAGGTTGGCAAATATCTCCCTTCCGCCTTCTGGTCTAATTTATATGAATTTAAATTTATGTCCCAAAAAAGCGGAAGGGAGATACTTGCCAACCTAATATAAATATAAATAAATACAATATATATATATATATATATATATATATATATATATATATATATATATATAGGATCGTCTAAATGTGATCTATTTAAAGAATGTGATATATTTTTTAAAGCGTATAATATCTTTATTAACAGGTTTAACATAATAAATTATCGTCAAATGTTTGATTGACAAAAATGTATTTTAATAAAATTTTATTATAAAAAACTTATTATGGTTGCTATTCAGATACTAGTATCTCTAATAACTCGTGGTATAAAAAATTAAAAAAGACTAGAGTAAGTATGTGCAATGATAAAAGCACAAAAAATATAAATAAAATCAAACATTTAATCAAAGTGGAACACAAAGTATTTTTTTAAATATAGAATTAAGAAATATCTGAAATATTTCCAATTTTATCAATATAACACAGCATATTTTATAAATAACTAAATCAAAGAAATATGTACGATTTTTACATAAAAAATGATAAGTTTAGCTTTAACTTAACAGAAATTATACAATTATTTGATATACTATAAAAAATTAAATAGAAAAAGATGTATAATGAGAAATTTAAAATGAAAATTTTAACTTTAGGCATTTTAAAATATTTTTAGAACGCATTTAGATAATTTTGATATGTTTGGTACTTTATGTAATTATTAATAGATTTTCCAAGCAAAAATATTAATGGCTGCTGATTGATTTTAATTAGGATCTAATTAGTACAACAGTTTTATACTCGTAATACAATATACAAGAGAAGTTTAAGACTTATCTAGGTTATCTACTTTTTAAGCAGAGTAATCAGGAAAGATTTGCTCTCAAATTTATTGTTTTATTCATTGCAAACAAAGAAATTATTGGGATGATTGACACAAATTTATAGAATAGAGATGAATTGGAAAAAAATATTAAATATTACAAACTGCAAAAGTAGGAGATATATAGTAATTATTAAGTGAATTCAGAGAAATAATTCATAAAAAACGAGTATGAAACTTTAAATCATTTTATATGTCACAATTAGTTTGATATTGTGGTTAATTTATATTTACACAAATTGATTATTCATTATTTTCCAATATGTATTTTATATTAAATTATCGAATTAAGGTATAAATATAAATATGTATGTAAAAAATAATGGAATTTTGAATATTATTATAATAATATCTTAGGTCTATCCGAAAATATAAGAAAAAAATTTCACATAATAATATGATTGTTGATAGATGTAATTATTAATTATTTAATTTATTAAATAAGGATTTAGAAAATAAAATCATTTAATGATCATTTTAAAATTATAGAAACGTTTAAAATGTACACTGTATTAAAATTCAATAAGATTGTACTGAAGTACAAAATATATAATTTATCTATTTATAAACTTTTTTTAGTAATACTAGAAGTTACTATTTTTTTAATATAAATCTTCTACATTAAATATATATATATATATATATATATATATATATATATATATATATATATGTATGTATGTATGTGTGTGTATAATGTTGTAAATAGATGATATTTTTTTATTAATGTGTTAATTGTATATATTTATTTACTAATAACAATATAATACGTACGCGGTAAATAATTACACATAATTATAATTCGTTACACATTTTTTCTATTTTCTGTTAAGCGTATTTCTTTGTGCAAGTTTAAATGCGGAGGTTGACTGAGGCGGATCAATATTATTTCTTAAGTAGTCTATATTTCATTGAATGAACATATGATGGGAAATATTTTCAAGTTTATTGAAAAAGATACATTATAGAAATAAATGTAATGACTATTTAACAATTATAATTACATTTATTTAATTCTAACCGTATTATTGACTTTATAATGATTATTTATGTTTCTGATGTTATAAATGTAATTTAATAATATAAAGTAATAGTTAAATGAAAATAAATGTGACTTTTAAATATTTCATTAATTACTTTAATTTTTAATCTGAATAAAAGTATGAGTATACATTTCGAAATTGCAATCGTACAAAAAAATACAAAAATATCTACTTTTTTACAAATCTTAAATAGTTTTAAAGTAAGGAATCGTAATGAATATGAAAGCAGAATTTAAAATTAATATTAAATAGAATTTATTTTTATTATTAATTTATTGCATTTTTCAATGAAACTAAATTATGAATTATTACTAAATTACATTTAGTTAAGTAAACTTTTATCGATAACAATAAATTTAACACTTGAAAAGGTCAAATTTTAATAAGTAAAATAATATATCTTACAAAAAAGTTTAAAATTTAAAATATATTATATACAATAGTATATAAGCGAAATTAAATTTATATAAAACTTGAAACAATGCATGCTTTGAAAATCAAATAACGTAGTTAATTAAAGTAAAAAAGATGAAAACAGTTAAAAATGGAACTAATTTAAATAATTTATAAAATGTTTTTAAGTAGTGGAGATATTTTATATAAAATAAAAGTTAATTATAATAAAAAAAAATTACTTGATAAACTATTATCAAAAATAAAATTATTCTTTCGAACAAATAGAAAAAATATCGCTACTAATATAAAAACACAAAGCGAATTAAGTTTTTTTACAAACTTAGAACCACTAAAATAAAACAAAATATATAATTAATTAAAATGTTGCAAGGAATGTTTATTTTCTCAAATAAGATTACTCAGTTTACATATTTTGAAAACGTGGAATTACGATTAAAATCAAAATGAAATTATTAAATCTTAAGTCTGTTATTCAATAATTTAAGGTAAATTTATGGATAATTGATTGCATACTACAAATTAATATTGTATTTATATAACATTTACGTTAATGTCATTAATGAAACTAAATATTTTTTAATATATATATATATATATATATATATATATATATATATATATATATATATATATATATATATACACACACACATACACACACAAATACTATTACTAAACTAAAAATGGAAAAAATATTCAGCTGCTTGCAAAAACCATATAGATGTTAAAATAGAACACATTTTTAACCTCTTCCAAAGAAAACATTATATATACAGCATATTTGGCTAAATTATAGTGAAATAACATTTTTTAAACACACACAAACATAC